>QODF01000029.1:2146079-2432852 GCA_024372805.1 Oostethus manadensis
GATGTGGTCCTTATGGCCTCATCAGGCTGTGACCTTCAGCGTTTACTGGAGCGGTTTGCAGCTGAGTGTGAAGCTTCTGGGATGAGACTCAGCACCTCCAAATCCGAGGCCATGGTTCTCAGTCGGAAACGGGTGGACTGTACCCTCCGGGTTGGGAGTGAGGTCTTGCCTCAGGTGGAGGAGTTCAAGTATCTCGGGTTCTTGTTCACGAGTGAGGGAAGGTTGGAGCGTGAGATCGACAGACGGATCGGTGCAGCATCTGCAGTAATGCGGTCGCTGTACCGGACCGTCGTGGTGAAGAGAGAGCTGAGCCGGAAGGCAAAGCTCTCTGTTTACCGATCGATCTACGTTCCCACCCTCACCTATGGTCATGAGTTATGGGTCATGACCGAAAGAATGAGATCGCGGATACAAGCGGCGGAAATGAGTTTCCTTCGTAGGGTGGCTGGACTCACCCTAAGAGATAGGGTGAGGAGCTCGGCCATCCGGGAGGAGCTCAGAGTAGAGCCGCTGCTCCTTCACATCGAGAGGAGCCAGTTGAGGTGGCTCGGGCATCTCGTCCGTATGCCTCCCGGGCGCCTCCCTGGTGAGGTATTTCGGGCATGCCCAGTCGGGAGAAGGCCCCCGGGAAGACCTAGGACACGCTGGAGAGACTATGTCTCACAGCTGGCCTTGGAACGCCTTGGTGTCCTCCCGATGGAGCTGGAAGAGGTCGCTGGGGACCGGGATGTCTGGACTTCCCTACTGAAGCTGCTGCCCCCGCGACCCGGACCCGGATAAGCGGAGGAAAACGGATGGATGGATGGCATGAAATTCAAACCACAGAGTGATACACTATCGGTGACACAATCTACCAAACTTTTAACAATCAATGAATCAGTTACAGCACCACTCTATATAGACCAATATAGGTCCAAACTTTAGCTTAGTACATTTTGTGAACATGCTGGACATTTAAATGTTAGATTTACTGCGTACAAAATGTAAACAGTAAGTAAACACCCTGAGCACCCCTCCCCCCCCCCACCACCATTTATTGCATGTCAAGTGTTCACTTCAAAAATGCTGAAGGGGGGGATTTATTCCTGCAGAAGGCACAAGTGTGCCCACCCGACATGTACGACAACACACACACGTCTCTAGTTGTGCTGACAATGGGTTAAGATGTGAGACCCTTATGAGTGACTGGGACTCCTGTCGTAGCCCAGACCAACACAGGCGTCTTTGTGCTCCCTCCACCATCAGTGACCATCCATCACAGATTAACCTGACAGGCCACTGCAGCCCTGCGCCAGCCCGCTGTACACATGAGCACGCCTGAAGCAGACTAGACAAGACCGTTATAATGACATTATTTTATTAATCTACACAACTAATAGTTAGATCTTTGTCATTAAATTGATTTAATAGCAAGTTTCAGAAAACTTCTTAGTAACATGGCAAGCTCTTGCTTGGTCAGATTTCGTGCAAATTCTTGCCTGGGTCTGGCCTCTCCCAGCTGGTAGAGAGGGTTGAGTCACACAAATACTTTGGGACAATAACTGAGCATAGACTCACCTTCCAATCAAATAGTGAAACCATTTTTTCCAAATGTCAGCTGCGTCTTTTCTTCTTAGCAGACTCCAGGTTCATCAGTCCCCTCCTGATAGCTTTTTTCAATTGCTTCATTGAATCTGGAATCACCTTTAACATATCATCCTGGTTCGGTTCCCTATCTAACATTCATCATAAGTATCGGTTCTAAAATGTACACCTGCTCTCTTTAAAATCAGAATATGCCAAATGTTGTATTGTATTTTCAACGTGTGGCATGGTGTGGGCTTCCCCTACTTCCCCCCAAAAACAGATCATCTGCAGCATGTGTGTTTATATGTGTGGTTGTTTTGTGTCGTTTTCTTCTCACCCTTGTGTGAACATTGTAGGAGAAAAAAAATCTATTCCTTCTGCCTTTTACTTAACTGAAATGATCTTAGCGGGTTTAAAACGAGTTTTTCTGTATTTTTCTCAACTTTGAAAACACCTCTCCTATGACAGTGTGTGACAGGTTAAAGGACGTCTCGTACTAACAAAATCAAATTTGATCTTAGTGAAAGGGAATAAACGTATCTATATTCCCCATTAAAGACAGAATTTTGAACAAATCTAAACAATGGGTCTTAATTTGCATAACTGGTCACAGTCCAATGTGAGGTGTTTGGTAGAGCCAAATCTATTGGGGCAGCCCAAATGTATTCGAGGCGGGCTGATACAAATAAATGAATGTAGGAGAAACACTGTGTTGAATCTGACTTTATAGAAACCAAATACAACTGAAATGGATCAATAATCTGCAAACACACAACGAGATGGACGCAGTACTGGGCACCAACTAGGTAAGTTAAATACTAGATAAACTACAATATTCACCCCTTCTTACGCAGACGATGTGGGATTTATCACAAAACATCTGAAAAGAAACGTGTTACAGAAGGAAACATATTAAGTGTTTAACACAACACAAGACCATAGCACAAGAGATGATACAAATAACAAGTCACACCGAACCACTGTGTGAATTGCAAATGGGGCTAGACACACAATAAGGGAATCAGGCCAACAACATTAATATGGGGATTATGAGAATGCTAATGAAAAAATAAATGTAAAACGCATACTGTATTAGCTACCCTGGTCTTGATGCACTACTCTCCCTCTCTTGTTTGTTTCCATTGTGTGTCCATGCCTGTGGAAGTGGAGCCATCCTGGAAGGATTAACACAGAGAGCTTTGGAGGAAGAACATTCCCACCTCTCCATGTTGACTTTCAATACTCTACTCAAATCTCACCGAGTATGAGGAGCATGGCGACAACTCGGTGTTGAGCTCTGCATGTTCCGGCACAGGCTTGTCTGCTTCTGAGTCCAGTGTGAATCAGAAGGCCCTGACAGCATCACACTGTGTACTTTTTGGATGTGTGCAAGCGAAACGCAGCTAAGCTTTAAAGTGGTTGAAGATGTTCATGTATTTCCTGGCTGATCAATCACACGTCAAACCATGAGGTATTAATCCGTGACCTAGTTTTAGGGAAACAACAAGCAAAACTCGGCCTCATTTCCTTTCTATAAACAACTACGAGTCAAACAAGTCAATTGTCATTGCATATCATTGGGAGAAGTGACAGCTGCTTCCAGACTGTCTGTCTTTAACTTCATGTATAGCTTCATAGATGCAGTCGTGAGGCTGGGATTAGCTCATTAAGACGGACATCTTTGATGCACGGTTATCTTTCTCCTTTCTACAGCAACCCGATCATATGCTAGGCTCCGGAGACACACGCAAACACAAAGACCCCGCTCACACATGCACACACACGGACGGGCCGTGAAAGCTCCAGAGATCAGGGCCCAACTGAGATATGAAGTGTAGATGTGCAGCAACAGCTAAACGTCGTGTCAGGTTTCTGGGGGCTCGTGCTAAATTTAACCCAGTGATCCTGCAGCAGGCAGAGGGGTTTAAATGCCAGCCTACAGTTGCTCCACACCAGTTGTTCACCACACGTCTTCCACTCATCACAAACGCAGGCCAAGGACGAAGGCAAGGCACACACGCGTACACGCTGACACACACGTCCAGGCGCGGGGACCTGAAGAGGGTGTATGGTATAGCGCTTCCAAAGGGGAGGCAAGGGATTTTTGTAACCTCACACTAGACACAACATTGTCCAAGATGGAGCTTTTTGAGACCAACCCTTACTTCTTCCCAGACCAACGCTTTTATGAAGGAGGGGATAACTACTTCCCCTCTCGCCTGCCTGGGGCATATGACCAAGTTGGCTTCCAGGACAGGAACTCCATGATGGGTTTGTGCGGGAGTCTGTCTGGAGGTGTTGGGGTGACGCCACCTGAGGATAAACCCTCACCGTCCAGCCTGTCGCCACAATCCGAGCCTCATTGCCCTGGTCAGTGCCTGCCGTGGGCCTGCAAGCTGTGCAAACGGAAGACGGTGACCATGGACCGTCGGAGAGCGGCCACACTGAGGGAAAAGAGGCGCCTCAAGAAGGTCAATGAGGCTTTTGACGCCCTGAAGCGGAGCACTCTGATGAACCCTAACCAGAGGCTGCCCAAAGTGGAGATCTTGAGGAGCGCCATTCAGTATATTGAAAGGCTTCAGGCTTTGGTGTCCTCCTTCAACCAGCAGGACACAGAGATGGGGCAGCAGGGACTGCACTACCGCGGCGGACAGAACCTACCTAGAGTGAGTAGGAGGAATGCTTGAATGATCCAAACAGGGAGATAAAGTGAGAGATGTTATGTGTTTGCAGTATTGTCTTTGGAATCTTTTTTTGGCTTTCAAACTACATTTGAGACTAATTCATCTAAATGATAGTGAAAGTAAAATGAGGCTTTAAACGTGCAAATGTGACAATTAGATTTGCCTCAATGTGGGAGGTCTTGTGTGTGTGTGTTTCTGTAATGGTGCGCCATGTCCTAACACTGTGACTGACAGCAACTTCTGCCTGTGTGCATCTCCATGGCAACAGGTGTCGTCATCCAGCGAGCCTAGTTCGGGCAGCACCTGCTGCAGTAGCCCAGAGTGGAGCAGCACCCCAGAGCAGTGCACGCAAAGCTACAGCAGCGAGGGTGAGTTCAGTTCACACAATGCTCTTTCAGAAGAAGATCGTGCATTCATATATTTGGTCCCCGCACCTCAAGAGGCCCCCATGCCAAGACTTTTGTCCCCAGTATAGTTGAACCCTCGAACACACACACAGCATCACTCACATATCGTGCGATTCTCTGCAGAGCTTCTGAGTGCCGCAGAATCTCCAGAGCATGCCAACATCCAGACCCTGAGCTCCATTGTGGACAGCATTGCAGCTGCAGACGGATCTGTGCCCTTTCCTGTGGACATTCCTAAATAAAAACCTCCCCAGCGTGGACCCAGAGGAAGCACACTGTGCCTTAAGACACAAAGCAGCATGACCATCAGAAAAGCAGGCTCATATTTTCATATTTAATAATTTAAATGACAATTCATTTTGACAGCAACTACTGAATTCCACCTTTGGCCTTATTTCATTAATTCCCTGCCTTAAAGCCACAATCCAAACAGCCATTTGGAAGCTTACAGTTGAAAAAACGTTGCATGAACAAGGGCCTTGTTTCTCTCCTTACTTAATTTAAGATTTCCTCTTTTTCCAAACCTCTCCCTGATCTTTCATTCTTGCAAGTGTTTTTAAATGCAAAACGCGAAAAAACCAGGAGTTTATTTGTGGGGCCAACATGTATCGTGCAGTTTTGACCAAGATCTGCTTAAATGTTTAACTGGTTACAGATGCTAGTGATGTAAATACGTTCCCTTTTTTCTACAGAGTGGTTTTGCCAGTTTATTTTCTATTGTTTTGTCCTTTTTTTGCTAACTTATTGCTGACTTTTATAACTAAGATTGTTGTGTATTTGTAGATGTTTGGAAATGTGCTATTTCCTGACCAGTCCTTGTAATAAAGACCATTTTCAATACAATGTCTACAGTATTTGTCGATACACTGGGAAATTGAACACAATCTCTTGTAAGAGGCAGACCTATGAATTCAAAATATCCTGTTGTAAATCACCCACCCGTCCATTTTCTATGCCCCTTCTCCTCACTAATGTTGTGGGGGTATCCCGGTTGTGGGCGAGAGGCCAGGTACACCCTGGACTGGTCGCCTGCCAATTGCAGGGTACAAGACCATTTCGCAGTCGCATTCATTTGCTGTAAATGTAGTTCATCAGTACCACTGTCAAGCTGTCCCCATCACAAACCCTTTTTTAACTTTCCAGACAACATTTTCAGTATGATTTTACTATTTTTAACCGCCTTTCCATTTTGTTCAGTGGTTAACCACTGCATTCAATCTATTCAACAATCCAAAACTAAATTGAAAACGAAATAGAACTGTGAATGATCTACTTTATGCATCACACTTTTAACATTCTTCACTATCATAAAGGGGTATAAGTCAACTGTATAGCAGATCACCTTACATTTATGATTTAGCAATCACAGCCTCGCCATTTCACAGATTTTAGGTTAAAAAAATAAGATATATTTTTGTTTCTGCAGTAAACGAATATCATTCACCCTAAGTGAGTAATAATGTATAAATACAGTAGAGGATAATACAGGCAAAATGTACAGCATACATGTTAAAAAAGCCCACAATTTTTATAGGTTTATGTCTTTATGCTTCACTTATAATGTTTTATGTCAATCATTGAGATGTCACACTTTGTTTGGCGGTCCTTAAACACACCATTGTTGCTGTGAGACATAAAAGATAACCTCATATATTACTTCTATTCCCATGTCATCTCTTCATTGATCATCTTATGTTATCATTCATTAGTGGTGAGTACCTATACATTTTATAATTAAAAATGTGTTTAATTTGTGTGTGAGGCATATTAAAGTTTTGTCTAATCCAGTGCTTCTTAAATAGTGGGTGAACTGTCAGGGGGGCACGAAAGGCAGAGAGTACTTGTAATGATACTGCAGACTTGCCAACATGTACACATTTAATGTACTCAACATGCAGTTTGACTCTCAAATACACTGGCGCTCCATTTTGTTGCATTTTCCTGGTTTTACTTTCGAGTTCAGTCTGTACAGTACAGATTAATGAATAGATAGTATCAGTTTCTCAGTAGTATATCAAGTCGGGGTGTGTGAAAACATTTCTGTCCATTTGGGGGCATGACAGAAAATACCCGGTCTAATCTAATAAATGCAACAGAATCCAAAATAAGAGAATGTCAACCTATCAGGAGGATTAAAGGGATCAAAATAGGCATTTTTATTGGCATCTCCATTACTTTCTGCAATGGCTGGTTGCCCCAGAAGGTAGTCCCCACAAAAACATATATCTACTATAAATTAAAACTTAAAAACAATTTGCATACTCACCAAGTACTTATGATGATTGATGAGCGGAGGGAGATTACTGCCAGCACCCGTGAGGCGAGTCTCTTCGAATTCAGAGCAAGTGTAGCTAACTTGGACACTCCAGTCTTATACTTTGCAAAATTTGCAAAAGTGTAGAACTTTCATTGCATGTCAAAAAGTTCAGTTACCAGTTCTATGGTCATCACCGCACTTTTCCTCTTTGGCATCTGTTGTGGCATCACACAACAAACAAAAGAAAAAGCAAAACAGACGCACAGTGAATTCTTTATATTCTCACTAACCTGAAGTCTAACAAGACATCCTGAAATTTCTTATGACATCAGGCCTCTGTTTTTTTTTACACGTGTATTTCTCTGTCTCTCCAAATTGTATGATTTTGGGGTGCTTGATTTAAGAAGTTCACTGTAAAAGAAGCACCACAAGTAAAATACAACACATCCACATTTTTAAAAAACAGCTTTACTCATGTCTATATAGTGTCATAGATACAGTACAGTTTTTAAATAGCCAAATAATAAAATCTTGATATGTCAGCATTGTTTCACACCTGGAATAAAGACACAGTACCCATAGCTGCCACATAGCACGTTACACCTTTTAGACACCTTGTAAAACAGTAAAAAAAAAAAAAAAAAGGAAGATTGTACACCCATTCCGCAGTTCAGAATGTTAGTTCTGAATCACACGCTATGTTTTCACTGAACGAGGGCAGACAAAAGTACTGACTCCTCACTGGCATGTCGTCATGGCAACTAAATGGGATGTGGATGGACGAGAATCGTCGGGAGCATTTTCACATCATCACATAATATCACTGAAATGAAGCAGAGCAGCAGCAGCAGAGAGGAGCTACAGTGTTCACACCAAACATCCGCATGGTAAAAGTCAGACGATCATATCATTCACTCTCACACTCACTTTCCAATAATTTGTATAGGCTACATAGTGTCATACAGAAGAGGGGAGGGGGCGGAAGAGAGCTACATGGTGTCAAAAAGAGAAGGCGAGAAAAAGAAGGAGCAGCAAAGAAGATGGCAAAGAGAGAAATTGGACCCATGAACCTGTTAGAACTGTACAGACACTTCCTAGCGAGCTCCTTCCACTAACAAGTCACACTTACATCATACAGCAAAAGACACACAAAGGTCCGACAGAAAAAGAAAGAGTGAGAGAAGAGTCACTATTGAATACAGGGCGATAGGTTTCATACAGCCATTATATCATTTTCCATATATATTTCCAATATATATATTTTTATAAAAAACATACCTCATCCATTTTATATACAGACACCATATTTGCGTAATACCTTGCATAACCGATAATGTGTAGTGGTCGTCTGCCATGAGTCGGCCATGTTGACACTTTAGGAACGAGGATGACGACTCACAGCTGAGATCAGGGGGAGCACAAAAACCACAACAACAAGGCTACTGGGAGCACTGGGTTCAACTGGGAGAAACCGGAGTGAGTCTCCTTTACAGCAGCAAGAGCAGCCTTGTGAGAGCGCTCTCAAGAGTTCAAAGGTCAACCTTGGCCTTGGTATTGCACGTGTCCGAAAGAGAGGTGAAAGGTGTGAGGTGAGACGGGGCCTCGTCTGGAAAGACGCCCCTCCCCCACTGGCACCCAGATCCTGCTCTCTCCAAATTTGGCATATCACTCTCAAAAGGCCGCAAGCATGTGTCCATATAGGTAATGAGAATGCACTGGGAGACAGAAAAGAGGAAAGCATGTCAAACCCATGGGGTGATGCATGTTATATACCAGGGGTCACCAACGTGGTGCCCACAGGCTCCTGGTTTAAGCCTGTGCTTGGGTTTTCAGTTAATAATATGGGAACACTAGAAAGAAATGTATTCTAAAAACAAAACATTTTCATTTTGTAAAAGTAGCTTTCACAAGAAAATATTGGTGACCCCTGTTATATACTGTATATAGTGTATTTCTTTCAAGTTCCTTTCGTAGACAGGTCCGATCTTTCACCTAAATTAACTCCTAACTCACTCAAACTCTACACAGAACATATGAAAGACATATAGAATATATATATATAATACAACAATTAAATGAATTAGCATTTATTGTCATTATTAATTAGCATTAGCATTAGCCATATTTCCATCTCAATAATAAAACCAATACACTGCTTATTTATATTGTTGCTTTTATAGAATCAAATCCTCTAACATGCTCAAGGATTGAGTATCGGACTGGTATCAGCAAAAAAGATTGGACTATAAACTATATTACAATCTTGGCACTCCGATACATGCAGTTGAGTCCAGACTCCGTCCCAGCGCGTCTCTCCAGCAACGTCCAGATAGAGTCCACGTGATTACAACAAAGGCATGTGCTAATGTGTTAAACATGGAGTAGGAGTGGTGTTGGCCATGTGTATTTTTCGCTAAAAGCCTGAAAAGGTGTTGCACCTGAGGGCAACGTTTGTCATGCATAAGTTTTCTGTGGTGGCAGAGAACTGGAGAGGTAGGCCTGTCACAATAACAAATTGTCAATATAGTGTTCCCTTTCGACATCAGGGTTCACCTTTCGCAGACTCTCTATTTCGCAGAATCTTTTTCGTTCCTTTCTTTTTGCTTTGGTTTTACAGGTATGAAGATGATTGTGTGATTGTGTTGTGCATCCTGATTGGCTCAGGAAGAACGCATGTGTTGTATCTGCGTTCTTATTGGCTAAAGGAAAACCCATGTCTTCATGTCTATGTCCTGATTGGCTAAGAGAGAACTCACGGATTGTGTTCTGCATCCTGATTGGCTACGGGACTGTAGACCATTGTCAACCTCCTCCATGCCTTCCTGTGCAGTACAGAATGTGTTCGATTTGCAAAATGTACATAAATGTTCAATTGCTAGTAGTGTGACTCTGAAGGGCTGTATGTTTGCAAGTTTCATCCCCGACAACACCCACAATGTTGACAAAATGTCGGGTGGAGCCACCATGCCGCAAGCCAAAACGTGAAACGTATTTTTTTCAAATCTACTTATCTTAAAGAGCGTTTAAAGAAGAGATAAATTTGAGAAAATGTTAATGCCTGTCTGAGAAAAGTGTATAAAGTGTATGGTGAGGGTTTAACAGCCTTAAAACATATAATAATAATTGTAAATAAAATAACAAAGTTGTCTACTTTGTGGATTTCACTTATTGTGGGCTATTTTGTTCCCTTGTTTATCAAAGAAACACTGTAATCAATACTATTGAGAACATCTTTTGAGACCATTACAATACAGTAAACTTGAATTTCTCAAAAGTATTTAACATTGTGATTGGAATGTCAAGAGCTGTTACATGAAATTGCAGATGCAACGTAATAGCTTTATTAATGGATGGATGGAAGTAAGCTATTTGTATGACACGCTTATTTTATTACCACTATTAGACTAGATGTGCGCCAGTCTTATTTTGAAGGCCTGTAAGTGCGAAGTGTGATGTGTACTGAAAATGTGTTTTGACCAGGGCTAAGTGAGATAGCTGTGGAGTGCCTCATGAAGCCGTGGCTGTTGTCTCTATTTCACACACAACTTGCGGCCACGTCAGCGAGCAACCTAAAACGCTGGGTTACAATGACAAGCTCTACAGCTCACACTGAAAAGCACAACTTCATTTCACTTGTATGTTATATTTGTCTACTGGCTAATGAGCGCAATATGACAAACACATTTTATCAAGTGAGCATTTTGTATTGTTTTTTCAAAGCTTTTTTGGTGTCTTTAGCACTTTAATGATGTTTGATTTGTGACAAATACTGAGCACGTAATGAATTGCGATGTAACTGGTTCGTGAGTAAGTCTTGTGCTTACAGACCAAAATTACATTTTTAATCAACTTATAGAGGTTGGTGTGTAACCAAACATGGTAGCAATGCCTACAGTTCATTCAATAATTATTTACAGCCACTATGTGAGAATATATGGTCAAATACTGTATATAGTATTGTCAAAGATTGAATGTCTTTGCAGACTTACAGTAAATAGAATAATAAAAGCCTACAAAAGCTACTTTCACAGGAGACAACCAATTGAGTGGATGACAACAAAACGGAAAACAGTAAATTAGCGCAGTTTTATTAATGTAATGTATGATCATCATCCTTTTGGTGCATAAATTCATCATGCAAGATGGTTACTGTTTTTAGCAAAAACAATCTTAAAGTGGGCCGCACGGTGCTCGAGTGGGTAGCACATTGGCCTCACAGTCAGGAAATTCAGGGTTTGAATCTCCGTTTGGTATCTCTGTGTGGAGTTTGCATGTTCTCCCCGTGCGTGTGTGTATACTCTGGTTTCCTCCCACATTCCAAAAACATGCATGTTAGGTTAATTGGCGACTCTAAATTGTCCATAGGTATGAATGTGAGTGTAAATGTTTGTTTGTCTATATATGCCCCGTGATTGACTGGCGACCAGTCCGTGTGCACCCCGCCTCTTGCCCAAAGCTAACTGGGATAGGCTCCAGCATCCCCGCAACCCGAATGAGGATAAGTGGCATAGAAAATGAATGAATCTTAAACTGCTGATACATTTACTGACAAAAATTCACTTTACCTGTGTATAAACAAACTATACTTTTTTTATAGGGTTCCTGCCCCATGTTTCTGGTTTATGTTGGAATTTCGTTAGCTTACCTGTTAGCATTAGGGCGCCTGTTAGTAAGCCAAAAGGAGTTAGCATGAGTAGGTCCGCACTGTAGAGGGGTCGAGCCTTGGTGACGCTGGGGGCAGAGCTTGGCAGAACAGCAAGCAAGAGAAAACACAGCATGCAGTTAGTAGAGACAAGTTTAGAGACAAGCACACCCAGTTTGGGAGAGGAGGTCAGTCCACACCTTCAGGCTGGAGCTGCTTTTTGGGCAGGAGATTCATCGAGGGTGGCATGGACATGGAAGGCATGCGGAATCCAGCAGGCAGTGTTTCCATGGAGCCCGCCATCATCCCCAGCCCTGCTCCACCCTCTCGGGCCCGAAACCTCTTTCGCCACGATGGAGAGCGCCGAAAAGTCTTGTCATCCCCGCTCTGTGAGGTCAAGGGGAGGATTGAGGCTATTGCTGTAAACAACAACTAAATCGCACCAGCAGCACGGGATGTCACCTCCTCAAGTCGTCGGCCGGTCCCCAAGGCTAACAGATTGTTGAACTCCCTGTCTAAAACCTGCCGGGCCTGAAAAACAAATATACATGACCTCTGTGTGCAGCAGGGAAGACTTCTAAAGTTATGGACTGATTTCTTTGACCCTTTTAATTGTAATTGCAATTACAATTGTCCATATTGTGTTATGTATAAAGCTGTTAAATAAAAATCATCTTTAAATAACAGCGTGGCCTTGAACAACGTTTGCTGTGTGATGAAAAACACTACTCCTGTGAGTGATTTGTACTAAACATTATGACTGGGGAATCATTTCATTGAGCCACTGCGGATCAGAGTAACTAGAGCAGAAGTAAATTTGCAGAACGAAGCCAGCAGAAGGAAACATCGGTTCAAAACATATTTCTGCATCATCCAGGCTAATTTAATATAATCACCAGAGAGCGCCTCTAATTGTGCATGTACTATTTCAAAGTCTGCTTTCTTCTGCCAGCACCTGTGTGTTCTGCATAGGAATCTGCAGGATGAGGGCCAGGCTGCTGTAGTCGAAGGTCTCGTCCAGGGCGACGAGTGCCCCGTGAACGCCGCTCTCCAACAGGTTGCCACTGTACTCCCTCAGACCGATGGACTGGACCCAGTGGATCACTTGCTCATTGGTCCACACCAACACATCTACAGTGAACAAACGTGGCTCCAATGTACTTTCGTACTAGAACAAGGATCATTCAGAGTAGCCAGTTAAAGCATTGATAAAGAGCAAAGGGGCTTAGAAAGAGAAACAGACAGAGACAGAGAGAGATAAAGAGATAATGTCCATGTCCACATAGTGTCAAGTGCCTGGCACACTCCCTTTGTTGCTTTGCAGGCCAGCTGTCAGTAAACTTTCCACGCTGGAACAGGCGGCGTGTGTGTGCGCGTCTAAACTGGCCAGGGGTCTGATTTGAACAACAGCTGAATCAAGTTCATGTACACAGTTTAAGGTCGAAAGGGTGAGAGGGCAAGCTCCAATGAATATCCGGGTGCATTTTGTGTATTGTGGAGACAGAACGCTAACAGAACATTGTAGAAATTGTTGGAGTTTACAAAATTTGTACGTTAAAGTATTTGTTAAAAGCGCAACAAGGGTTATGTTTTTTAAGTGGTATGGGCCATGATGAAAGCATTATATTTTGGAGGTAGTATCCTGGTTTATTTCTAAATACATAGTTTCTTGTTGTAAAATCTCAATCCAAGATTGAGGGCATTAAAACCCCTTACCAGTGCTCTGAGTCTACTGAGTGTTCCTGTTTTATTTGCGCTGTAGCCCTTTGTGTTTTTATTATCGTTATTATTATTACATAACCAAACATATTCAAATTCCATGCACTTTCAGATGTGGTATTTTGGACTGTTGTCGTTTTGCATGATATGAAAGTGTGTACCATTATCTTTTCCTTGAACCCTCGTTGTTAACATTGTGTCTTTTCCAGAAACGACTTTCCTCGTGTTTCTACTAAAAGGCTTTATGACACCATCTGTTGCTTTGGCATGTGAGTATAAATAGAATTGCATAGTGAGAATAGATACTTTACTTCAGAGTGTACGTGTGGGCATCACATTTGAGGGAGAATACTTAGTGGTAGCCTTCAGAAGAATAAACTAAGTGTTCTAGCTTCACAATTGTGTGTGTGAGTATGGAGATTGTTGCCATTTTTTGGCTTGACTCTTTGACAAATGCAAGTGCAGCTGTCGCCATGCTTTGGTCACTATCTGCCACTAGGCGGTACAATGGCCTTGCAGGGCTGTTGATGTGTGAAAAAAATGAACATGCTTGCTTTATTGCCTTTTTTATTGCTATTTTAAACACTGATCTACCTTTCATGTCGTGTTGGCTGTCCTCTCTCCGGCGCTCCAATTCTTTCCTGTCATAGTTGAGTCTCTTCAAGCACATGATCCCATACTGAAGACTCGCCCTTGTGAATGAAAACAAGCAGAGGGATGCCAACAATAAGAATCATGACATGATTATTCTTCTAATCTTTTACTGTCAACAAGCTTAAGCTTCAGGCTGCACACCTGTGGAAGCTGTCCACCATCTTGAGGTGGCTCCTCAGGTCCTTCTTAGTCAGGTGGTCCAGCATGCGTGCATCCACCAGACACTCCATTAAATAGGATCGGTACTGAGGAAGGCCGAGACTTGGCAACCACTCGTTCCCTATCCATTCATGATTCATGTCTCCGTATGCCAGCGTCTGCAAGGGGAAGATTGTTATTGATGTGTACGATTAAAGACTATGAATGATTGTGTGATTAATAAATAACAACCTATGCGTTAAATAGGTCAAATAGTCACACTACAAAACCAAAATCAAATCTGATTATTTCATTAGATTAAATAAACAAAATATATAGTGTAAAGTATGAAATCACGCAGGGCATAATATTTCACAAGAGGTTCGTTTTTAGCATCATACTTTTTTTTTGCAACTCAAAAAGTGTGTAATTATTTTTCTATTAACAGTTTTTAACTTCTTTATTTGCCTGCATGACAAGTAAGTACTACAAAATTGGCAATTGCAACACAAGTAATTTTTGCAGCACAGCTTTATCAATGAAGTGAGGAGTGCTTTATTGCGTTTAAGTTATACTATTTACAGAACAGCAATTTCTATGACCATTAATGTAAAAATGTCACCTGTTACAATTTACAAAGATTTTATGATGGGAATTTGAAAAGGATTATTTCTATCCCCATTATTTCCTATGTGTAATATTGTTTCAGAAATCTAACCAGATGCGGACCAGTGCCCCAAAAAGTGTTCCATATTTGTGGTGTGTGCTGTATTTAGGTACATTATGTACACCAGAGGGCACTGGCAACTATAGCTCGGTGAGCACATGTTTGGCTGAAAGATTCAACCAGCGGTGTCAAATTGTATGTTTGGGGCTGTGACTTAATGTGAAGATGTTTGAGTGGACACATTTTGTGACCTCACCTGCGCCCAGCTGCCCTCCTCATTCGCCTGAGCGGCAGCATGACAGAGACAATGCACAAGTTCAAAAACACACGCACATTGTTGAAACGGTATCAGGTACTTCGCCTTGAAGTACCTAAACTAGACGTCTGCGAATGATTTGGCGCAAACATGACACAAAAGCACAGATTACACACCACAACAACACACAAGTACCAGCACAAGCACAGAGAGGCGTTAGTGTTAGTATGGGCATTGTGTGTTTTTTGAAAGGCGACGTCCGGGAGTGGACAAATGTGTGTTGTGGCAGGGACGGTGGGGTGTGTGTGAGAGTGTTTGGTGGGAAGAAGGTCGGGAGTGGCGAGGGGAGCACCCAGATGGTACTGACCGCTTTGGTGTTGGAAGCCAGGTTCTCCATCTCTTCATGAGTCACCCACACATTTCCGGAGGACTGCTCAGAGGACGAGAACACACCCGAGTGCATACACACACGCACACACACACAAACAAACAAACAAACACCCGGTGTGTTTTTTCACACATCATGACCCCCATCCCGCCCACATGCACAGGCATACAAACACACAACCACACAGACAAACATTTATTGTGTTGAGTGATGCCAAGGGAGGGAGTGTATTTTAGGCTATATTTGTGCAACCACGTGTGTGTTGTTTCCCTATAGAGCTCCACGCAATTCATATTAGCAGAAAGAGAGCCAACACTGCTGTGGGCATATGATCAGGATAACAAAAAAAGTGAGGACTCAACGACCAAAGGTGCTGGTGAAACCTAAAACAAGGTTTTCTGTGCACATAATTTGAACAAATAAATGTTTTGTGTAGGGTGGTGTACACATTTACTGATCATTATAATCTTCAAGTTAAGACTATTGTGTAGTTACCGTTCTGGAGGTCAGAGGTGCAGAGGGGCTGGTGAGGGAGACCATCTCCTGGATGGCCAAGCGGAGCTTGAGTCGATGTAGCGGGTTGCTGATGCCGATCTCCCTCTGGATCTCTGTGTCCGACAGCGCAGACATGATGGCTCCACTCTTCACGTTAGCACGACACGCAGCCACATACCACGCTGGCATGCCCACCCACAGCTGAGAGAAAGAGAGCGGGGCCATCAACACTGAGTGGAAGGTCAATGTGGTGGCAAAACAATGTTAGGTAAAACTGAAACGTTGCTTAGTACAGAGGACATAAAAGCAGAACCTCGAGCCAGGAGACAACAGTCGGGCCGTCCCACTGGGCAAATGGTAACCCTCTTTTTCTAGCGTCTTCTAGAAGTTCATGTCTAAATGTGGAATTTAGAACAGTAGGAAAAAAGGCACATTTAGAAAATTAATACTAGACAAAAAGAGAAAATGAGGGAAGATTTTACTTTTTCTTCATCCTGCGATCGCGCTCTGCTTGGGTCCCCAGTTTTCCCAGCGTCATAGTGTCCCCAATGTTCATGTCAAAGTCTGAAATATACGTACGGTAAACACATATTGTATAGTCCGTATCATTGCTGCAGTCACGCTATTGTGCAAGTAACACTATTGTGTAACGCTGTACGTCTCATTTTTGGGACACTCCAACTACAGGAAGCAAAAATTAAATAAAACAGAGCTGGTCCCCCCTTTTGAGCTACAATAGCTTCTCATCTTCCGGTAAGAAGTTCTACAATAATCTGGAGAGCGTCTGTTGGTCCATTCGTCCAGAAAATTATCCACAAAATTCAGCCATAACTTTATGGACCTTGCTAGTGCTGCAGAAATGTCTTGACGAGATAGTTAGTACCCTACCCTGTCCCAATATTTTTGCCCATATGGTGAATTTACCTGTTAATGCTGGTAGGGGCTGCCCATCCCTGCAAATAGTCTGCTCCATTCGACCCTTTTCCTTTTTCCCGAACAACCGTCCAATAGACGACTTGATACCTTTCTTCTGCTTACTGCAACCAGAAATGAGACATAATTATTGTCAACTCAAGAGTTATAGTTGCTCAGAAAAGTAGAGTACAAACTCCCACATTTAGACAATAATAGCTGTGTTGAGTTATATCCAAGCTTCATTTCTATATTATTATCCCTTGAGAAGATATAATAAAATGTGAAGAATGCACTCACTTCTGTGAGATACTTAAGGTTGCTGTTTTTGTATGTAGGATGTAACAGGATATATAATCCCTTTTGGTTGGTAAAAAAAAGAATCATTTTGTGGGTTGTAAATTACTGGTTAATTCATCACTTCCTGTTGTATGAGAGTGTCTGTACCCTCGTCCATCCTCCAGACTGCCTGTAAACTGAGCAAAATTGGTCTCCAGCCGTAAACTGCGCGGCGAGGAAGGAGGTGATGTCTCACACTTGATTGTAGCTTTGTCCACCTCCACTGGCGACTGCAAGAGTCACGAATGTCAGCAAAAGAAAGCCAGAAATATAAAATAGTCCTTGCGTATGTAAACTTACTGCAACTTTTCTACGGTGTTTCCTCAAGTCGCTTGGCTATCAGAAATAAATCATACTGTAAACGAAAGAAACCAAATGCCTCATAACGTGATGAATCTACTGTGATGTGAGTCTGACCAAAGTCATGATGCCGAGATGGTGGCTGGTATTGCGTGCATGATGTTTAGGCGTTGAGTGGCCACTAGTGGGCGGCGAGGAGGATGATGCCAAAGACTGAGCTGTGGCTGATGTGGGTAGCGCCCGAGGTCGAAGGGTTACGTTAAGCCCGTCCATGCTGCCGCTGTTCACGCGTGACTCAATCTCGTCAGAGCGCAGATCAGCTGACTCTCTCTCCACCTGGATCATCCTGTGACATAGCACACTCTAAATTCATTCATACATTAATTTCCTTTGCCGCTTAATCCCATTAGGGTCACGGACGTATGCTGGGGCCTATCCCTGCTGACTTTGGGTGGGAGGCGGGGTACACCATACAATCACAGGCACACACTACAGTAAATGTTACAGCTTATCCTATACATGCTATAAAAGTGAGCACACGCCTCACATTGTAGCAACCATTTTTACTGCATAAAGTGGTGTGAAAAAGTGTTTTCCCCCTTTGTGCTTTCTTGTTTTTGCATTTTTGGATTGTAGATCATCAAACAAATGTAAATATTAGTCAGTGACAACAAAATTCCTTCATTCATTCATTTTCTATGCCGCTTATCCTCATTAGGGTATGCAAGTATGCTGGAGCCTATCCCAGCTGACTTTGGGCGGGAGGCGGGGTACACCCTGTACTAGTCGCCAGTCAATTGCAGGGCTCATATAGACAAACAAACGTTCACACTCACATTCACACCTATGGACAATTTAGAGTCGCCAATTAACCTAACATGCATGTTTTTGGAATGTGGGAGGAAACCGGAGCACCCGGAGAAAACACATGCACACACGGGGAGAACATGCAAACTCCACACAGAGATGCCCAACGGAGATTCGAACCCAGAACCTCCTGACTGTGAGGCCAACATGCTACCCATTCATCCACCGTGTGGCAGTTTTTAAAGTAATAATTGTATTATCATTAAGGGAGAAAAAACACACAAACCTACATGGCCATGTATGAAGAACTCATTCCCCCCAAATAACTTTAATCACATTAGTTGAGATCGATCAGTCTGGAAAAGGAGTTTCCAAAGCGTTGGGACTCCAGCAAACCACTGTGAGAGCCATTATCCACAAAAGGCAAAAACATGGAACAGTGGTTAACCATCTCAGTAATGGCTAGCCAGCCAAACAAAAGTACCCCAAGAGCACAGCAATGATTCTAGAAACTGGAAGACTTGCAGTGATAAATTAGAAGTAGTAGAACTAGGGTTCTACAGGAGGACAAACACACCAGCAGGTCCACCTCTGAATGGCTGAAAAAAAACAAAATGAAGACTTTGGAGAGCCTAGTCAAAGTCATAACCTGAATCCTATTGAGATGCTGTGGCCTTATGTTGCATGGCATGACCTTGTGTTCAGTTCTGTTGTCATTGACTAATATTTACATTTGTTTGATGATATGAATAATTTTAGTGTGAAAACTGCAAAAAACTAAGAAATCTGGAAGGGATCAAACACTTATTTACACCACTGCATTTTCTCAAGCCACACCCTAAGAAAATGAAATATGGATGTTTTTAGGTTGGTGGGAAAATATATAAATTATTGCCAATCTGGCTAAATTGGCTGTTCATTTGTTCACAAATGGGTCTATATTATTATTTACAATTTCAGCATAACTGTAATAGTAACATTAGCAGTAGTCTGCTGGTCCCTTTGTATCAGTCACTATAGCCTTTGCTGATTGGGTATTCTGTTTAGTCTATGTTGTTGAAAATTGAAACTATAAAATGATTAAAAATTAAGATAAATTGCTAAGAAATCGAATCAAATAAAAATGAAACCAAATTTAATTATTAAATTACATAAGAGATGTTGTTCAAATGATGTTTATCATGGGGATCAAGTTCTTGTCACATGCGCTACGGAATGTCACCTTATTTCTTCATTGATGGCGTCTAGCTGCTCCTGCAGCATCAGAGCGAGAGTCTGAGCGTCTGACTGGCCACTGGGGGAGAGCATGGCCGAGCTAACGTCATCATCCAGGTCTGACTCTGCCTCGATGTCGCTGCCGAGGAGGTGGCTGACACTCCCTCGCAACGACGGGTAATCCTGTTCAAACATGGCGCAAACCTATACACAACAGGCACCCATGAGCTAACTGACAAATGATGCATACCTGAGTTCAGAATTTAGAAGACGTTAATGAACGAGAGACTTACATTATTAGACAGCATGTCCATGTCAGCAGAGATAGACAGATGAAGAGAGGTTAGTTCAGAATGAAGCATGTGATTTTTGCGTTAGCCCCAGTCTATCTTCAAGTACCCTTTGATTTGCATCATAACAATATGGCCAGATAAACATGACATTAGCACCTTGTTTGGGTCATCTCGAAGTGCTGAGAGTCTGCCCTTCTGTGCCCGTCTGATCACAGTTGTGCTGTAGTGGCCATCTTGGCCCTCCACCACGGAGAAGCGAAGGTCGCTTGCACTTCCCAAATGGGATCTGAGGTAAAAAAAAAAAAACAAAACACATTGACAAGGCTCTAGTTTATGTGAGAGTTAACATTCTGCAGCATTCATAGGACACCTCATTAGGTACGTTGCCAAACAGCTAATAATGCAACAATGTGTTTATTAGGATGGTTTTAATTTGCAGTGGTATAGACTGCATTGTGCTACATCAGAGTTAGAAGTGGCATTTTTAGACAAGCATACCAAAGAACAGTGGAACCTCGACTTACAAAAAAATTAATAATATGAATTGGACATTTTCGTCCCATTTAACGAAAAAATATCATTCATTCATTTTCTATAACGCTTATCCTCATTAGGGTCACGGGGATGCTGGAGCCTATCCCAGCAGACTTTCGGCGAGAGGCGGGGTACACCCTGGACTGGTCGCCAGTCAATCGCAGAGCACATATAGACATACAACCAGTCACACTCATATTCATACCGATGGACAATTTAGAGTCGCCAATTAACCTAACATGCATGTTTTTTGGAATGTGGGAGGAAACCGGAGTACCCAGAGAAAAACCACGCACGCACAGGGAGAACATGCAAACTCCACACAGAGATGCCCATTGGAGATTTGAACCCAGGTCTTCCAGATCTCCTGACTGTGTGGCCAATGTGCTAACCACTCATCAACCGTGCGGCCCACGAAAAAATATTAAAAATACAAAAATGAAAATGGAAAGTGACAACTAGAATTTTGAATGTACTGCACTGCCATTCAAGCTGCCCTCCCCTGGGGCGGTAATGTACCAAAGCAATGGATGCCATCTGCCGTAAAACTGAAGAAGCAGAAGAAGAAAAAAAAGGAGAAAAAAAGAAGACGCCGTCCTCCCATTGCTTATCTCGGTTATCTTCCATCATCCTCTTCCTACCAGAATCCCTGATGATGCTACGTCATAGCCTCCCTTTGCTCTCGAACAGCGTATCGAAAAGCTCCCCTACATTGTTAAAAATTAAAATAAAAAAAGCATAGTGTTAAGTTTACTATGTAATGTAGTGTATTCAATTAAATGAAGTTACAGTACATAAACCTACGTATGATTTCTGTCAAAACTACGTTCACTTCCTCCTCTGCCATTATGCTCACCTTGCTCGACCCGAAAGGTAAAGTGTCATTTTCGTAACAACAGTTATTATTATTTTTCATTGATGTTATTATTTTTTCATTGTTTTTTTTTAACATTCATGCACATGTAAATTAGCATGTTGTCATTAATTATTATTAGTTATTTTTATGTAATTATTATATTTATTTCGGGTGTGTACAATATTTACACTTTATATATCCTTAAATCCATATAATGATTTGCTACATTTATCACAGTCACAATGCATCTAAGACACACATGGTTTTGTCCTCACATTGAGGACTAAGAACCTTTTTCTAGAGGAACCACCTAAGTATAATGCAAATATATTTGTCATTAAGAACCATTCAACTCTGGTTATTACTTAAACTACCAAGTAAAAACATCACACATTTGTATGTCTTACCTAATTTATTAGATTAATTTCTGCTTTGGGCCGCACGGTGGCTGAGTGGTTAGCACATTGGCCACACAGTCAGGAGATCTGGAAGACCTGGGTTCAAATCTCCGTTGGGCATCTCTGTGTGGAGTTTGCATGTTCTCCCCGTGCGTGTGTGGGTTTTCTCCGGGTACTCCGGTTTCCTCCCACATTCCAAAAACATGCATGTTAGGTTAATTGGTGACTCTAAATTGTCCATAGGTATGAATGTGAGTGTGAATGTTTGTTTGTCTATATGTGCCCTGCGATTGACTGGCGACCAGTCCAGGGTGTACCCCGCCTCTCACCCAAAGTCTGCTGGGATAGGCTCCAGCATCCCCGTGACCCTAATGAGGATAAGCGGTACAGAAAATAAATGAATGACGAAAGCCCCTCCGGAATGAATTAATTCGGTATCTTGAGGTTCCTCTGTATTATACAACAATAATCATTGGATTTTTGTATCTAGTTCTTTTATAGGACTTTATTCGATTGTGCAGTTATAAATGTTTACGTACCGAGGGTGACTTCCATCTCCAAACACGCCACTGCGACGTTTCAAATGGTCAATCTCATTCCTCAGCTTCTCAATCTCGCCAATTAACCGTTCCTGCAGAAAAACAAACAAACATACAGAACAAAGCAAACGTCTTAGGCTGACATTATTCTTAACTATAATATCACCTTTTCAATGTTATACAGGTGGTCCTTTGTTTATGAAAGGCAGTGACATCATGTCGAGTTTTAGAATAAGTCCAAACTTTTACCAACCCGCATTCCACTCTTGGTTCAAACCAAGGTTCACTGAGTGAAAGTTGAGGCCACTAGCCGTTAAGCTAAAAGCACCGATTGTCAACTCTTAAGGGTTCAGGGAGGGAAGTTTACTAAGGTGACTGGGTAATTAGGTAATACGAGTGTAAAGGTGACTATAGGGGTGTTATTTCATGTCTACAGGGCTCTAATAATGGTAAAAAAAATATTTAAGTCACTAACAGGTTTACTATGCTCCAATTATAAAAATATTAAGTTTATTAATATTGATTCCTACTTTGCGGACATTTATATATTTTAATCACAAAACAAAAAGAGAAACAATTCTAGCTTAATTTTACTTTAGGGTGTAGTTTTCTGCAGGATGTAGATGTCTTTGCTAGCAATCAACTACTTTGACTTTCTAATGACTTCTAAATACTGGTGTAGTTGTAAATTTGTTTTACTGGGATCTCTTTTTTTCTTGATGTCATATCGTAGATAAATAACAGAATGTGAATATGAAGCATCCTATTATTTCATTACTTCTGGGTTACTCAGTTACAAGTTAACTGACCCTGGTGTGGTGGAATTCTTCCAGCTGCTTCTGGCAGTTCTCAAGATCTTGAATAAGTGAGTTCTACACAAAGAAATGGATATCATGTCAAGTCAAATATTTGATGTGACCATATGCAGACTGTGTATCAATAAGTTTGTGAGGCCATAGTGAGGTGTGTATAGGTCCTGCCTTGTCCTCCAGTGCAGCCATGCGTTCTTTCAAATGTAGTTGCAGCCTTTCATTGGACTCAGTGAGGAGACGGTCCACGGTGTCTGATAAACGCTTGTTGTGTTCTTCATTCATCTTCTCGCGCTGTCGGGCCTCAAGAACGCAGAAAAGACCAGGCGTTACATTTTTCTTTTAACTCATTATGTTGCTTATTGAGCAATTTCTGCTTGGATTAAAGCATGATGTGTGTACATAGTCTAAAAACTTTGTCTGCCAGATATAGGTCAATTTGGCAAACAATGCATCTCGACTAATTACACTGGCGTCAATTTTGTGCTGGTGAAAATGAATGTATTGTGCGGCCATTTTATTGAAGTAAATTAACTGAGACACACAAACACAATCAACAAGGTGTAGAGATGAAATAACATCGAGAGGAAGAAATAAGCCTCGCGTGAATTATTCTGAATCTAAAAATAGCAGCAAATCACTCTTATAGTTAGAGGTGGGGGGGTGAACGTGTCACAGGGACGATATGTGGATTTGGTTCAAATTCATGCAACAATGAACCAGGAAAATGATGTGTGTTGGTCTATGCATGAGCGAGCACAGAGGCGAGGCGTCCAGCTAATGTGAAGCATCAGTCCACATCACATTTAGAGGTCAGAGAGACCCTGCAGGGCACACACACACACACACACACACACCCTTCCTAGCTCTTGGTTCTTCTCCTCAAGTTGTGACTCCAGCTGTCTGAGCCGCTCCTCTACATTGCCATGGCGCTCCTCAGCCTACAGGGGGAGACACTCACTCATGAGTGTATCAACATACATTTAACTCTACAAACGTGTTTTAGGGTTTTGCAACTTGCTGACTCTTCTGTTCCTTCACTTATATAATTTATATCATTTCATTGAATGTGCATTGATGTGTGTGTGACCTTGGACAGTGCTGCCACTCGCTGTGCCAGTTCAGCTTCCACCTCTGGCAGCGTCTCAGCCTTCCTCATGGTTTGAGCCAACCTCTGCTCAGCCATTTCAAGCATCTCCTGCAGCTGGCGCACCTTCTCCTCGCTCTGTCTCGAAAAAACACACAAACATAGTGCAGCTTAGTGACATCCGTGTATTATTATTACACACGACAGCAGCATGCTGCTTGTATTCCCTATGGGAACCTGAACTTGGATTGACCCGGCACTCTACACGAACCATCTACAGCTCAATAAGGAAACCCCCCAATGCCTTATACTGTACACAAAAGCCAAACATCAACCTCAACATCAACATGTATACGCATGTTACTTGTCTGTGCAGAGAGTCCTTTGTGGCGAGTTCATTCTCCAGCTTGTCGTTGAGGTCGTGAATGTGTGTGGTTTCCCTCTGGGCAGCAAGGTAACGTTTTTCCAAAGTCGTGATCCTTTCCTCCATGTCTTCTCTCTACAAGCACAGAGAAGTATTGTTAGCCACAAAACCAAAAGGGCTTTTACCGTAATGTATGGTTGAAATTATGATCATTTCAATATAGGGATGGGCATGTGATTACATTTCAAATTTATTGATTGTTATTTTTTATTATTGGGACATTTTTGTTGCTCTTTACTATTTTTAAAAATCCTTTTTCACTTTTTCAATGCCAGAGTTGTATTCATCAGAATAACGACACCCAGAGGAGTTGCGCAATAGCTGATGTGATGTTGCTCGTCTATTGACTGCAAATTAGTTGAGACTGAATCAACAGCAGGCCGCATGGTGGATGAGTGGGTAGCATGTTGGCCTCACAGTCAGGAGGTTCTGGGTTCTAATCTCTGTTGGGCATCTCTGTGTGGAGTTTGCATGTTCTCCCTGTGCGAGTGTGGGTTTTTTCCGAGTACTCCGGTTTCCTCCAACATTCCAAAAAACATGCATGTTAGGTTAATTGGCCACTCTAAATTGTCCATCGGTATGAATGTGAGTGTGAATGATAGTATGTCTTTGTTTGTCTATATGTGCCCTGCGATTGACTGGCGTCCCGGGTGTATCCCACCTCCCGCCCAAAGTCAGCTGGGATTGGCTTCAGCATACCCGCGACCCTAATAAGGATAAGCCTTGTAGAAAATAAATTGATGAATCAACAGCACCCTTGCTTGTCACTGGCAAGTAGTGCATGTCATGTTGCCTCAATTGCTTCAAAACATACAATCAACAAAATTTTTAATAGTCACAAAATCCATACTGTACAGGAAGGTATTTTGATATAATTCATCCCGATTTGATGTATAACAAATGCATTATAAAAGACATTACTTATCATTTCACAATTTGAATGCCATGGCTTTACTCTCTCATGGTTTTCAAAAATATAATACATAAATAAATGATGCTATTTTTTTTACCAAAGCATATGCATACAGATGCCCTGCGATTGACTGGCGACCAGTCCAGGGTGCACCCCGCCTCCCGCCTAAAGTCAGCTGGGATAGGCTCCAGCATACCCGCGACCCTAATGAGGATAAGCGGTATAGAAAATGAATGAATGAATGAATATGCATACAGAATTTAATTATATGTAATTATATACTGTAAGTATATAAGTCATTCGAAAGAAACCTTTAAAGATGTTGATGTACTCTACACTGCTTAATAGGTTTCAGTTATGTTACTGTAATGTTCAGTGAGGTATTCAAGTAGCCAGACTTGATTGCCGGTACAACAGGTTTTTATTGCAGGTTTGAATTATCTCACAACAGCCACAATAATCCCTAATAAAAATATGGGCTATTGTTGCGGCCATTACAAACGGCAAGCTAAAACTCAACTCTTCGTCACTTTCTCTCCGGCCGCCATCCAGCTCATATTTATAGTAGCACACACAAGCGTGAGTATTATTTACGTCTTAAACGGCTTATTTACTCTTATTATGTCTACTATGTTATGAAATCACAGGAGTGCCAAGATTAAAAGGAAATAGATGTGGAAATATAAAGGGAATCAAAAAAACAATTAAAAAATATACAAATGTAGTCATATTCCAATTACATTTAGTTTTTGCTTTTTCAATTTTGTCATAGCTTTTCCTTTTTTTTTTGTTTGTTTTTCCATTTTCTTTTTCTCAATGCATTTATCGGATGTCTCGCACTAACTGGTAAAAGCAATGACAATACAATGACCCCTTCTGCCAGGGTGACTAGTCCCATCTAGCCTGTTAGCTTCTCTCAGCAACTTTGATATGGACTCTATCATGTAAGACGTTTGCGCAAAGTAAGTGCATGGTGGCGTGATAGTCATGTTACTTCCTGTCCGTGACCCGCTTCCGGTCACCTGCGCTAAGACCTACATTTAAACATAGCTATTACATAGTCACTGCAAGCAGGATTTGTCTGATCAGGTATTGACTAGTCACATGTAGGCGGGTCCTTGTATTGTCATTGCTTTTACCAGCTAATATGAGCCATCCGGTAAATGCAATGAGGAAACGCAAATGGAAACGACAAAGACAAAACAGGAAAATCAACAATCAAATGGAAAAAACAAAGACAACACAGAAAAAGCAATGACAACATGGAAAAAGCAAGGCCAAAATGCAATATGACAAAATGAATATTTTTGAATTATTGATTGTTTTTATATTTCCATGGTATTTCCTTTTAATTTTTGCACTCCTGTGATTCCATACTGTATTGGGTAGTAGGTGTGTAAGAGTGACTATAGGTATGTTCATGTGTGGAGGATTCTTAAAATGTTAAAACCAGTATTTAGAAGGTCGTAAACAGATTTTCTCTGCTTTAATTACAAAAATACCTAATAAATAAGAAATCCTACTTATTATGGTCGGGTCTGGAACAGATTAACCGCCATAAATTACAGTGATGCTGTGACCTAAAAAATATTTATTGCAATATCTAGTCCTCATCATTAGGTCAGAGAGTAAAGGTTCAGTGGTTGTAATGCTCATTAAAACAAGATTAACAACCTTAGTGGCATTAATTGCTATAACCTCCCCTCATCCATAACACATTGTCTTAACATTTGTAACATCGTTTGTTTTTACCTGACATTGTTTCCATTAAAATAAAAAACAAAAACTTTGATTTATTCCTCTCACCTCCCTCTGCTCTCTCTGCTGTTTGATCGATAACTCTTCACTGCGACTCAGTTCACGGCGTGCACTTGCAAGCTCGACCTCCAGCTCGGCCACACGGCCATTAAGAGACGCAGAGTGTTCGCGGGTCTGCGCCAGCTCTTTATTGGTCCTATCCAACAGATCCTGGAGCTCAGACGCACGGCTGCCATCATCGTGAACGTCAATGGAGCCATTGGGTAGTCGCTGCAAGGTAGACATACACAGTTCATGAACATGCACACATTTTTAGGCAGTGAAAATCTGCACTCGTCTGAATTGTGTAGGTTTTATACATGCAAATGTTAAACAACATGAATAGCTTGTAAAGATTGGTGACCTAGATAACACTGGTGTGCTGTGTTTATATAAACAGGGATCTATGAGACCACGGTGCCATGTTGTTGTTTTGATCTTTCTCCTCTCTTCACAGCTCAAAGCGAATTGAAAGCCATGGCATTAATTAAACAAACCTTAAGAGACACATATTCAGACAGGCAACAAAGTGGGCAGCCCAAGATATTTGGACAACTTTGCCTGATTGTGAACACAGATCACAAAAACACGTCTACTACCAGCACACTGTTGGAAGCAGTGCAAGGAAACACACCAGGTGATTCTCTCAATATCTTGTTCTTGGAAAAAACATCAGACATTACAACCTGATGAAAAATCTTTTTCTCATTTCTGTTCTAATTTGATGTCATTTTTGTTCAGAACTGGTAGCCAAAGGTACCAAACAATCCCCAACAGAGGGAAAATACATAAGTGGGTGGTGGGAGGTGATTAGAAGTCAAGTCAGACAACAGGTAATGGCTGTAGGCTGACAAAAAAACAAAGCACAGAGCAGAAAAACAATCACACAGTCAGGAAGACCTTCCATGGAGGTTTGGATCCATCTGTCCGCTCCACCAAGTCTCCGTCCTTCCTTTGTCTCACAATGTTCAGCTGTAAAGAAGAATAAAGAAAAAAACTGTCAGTACTTTTAGGAACAAAACTCTTTCAGGCTGCCTAGTTTAAATCTTCTAATATAGAACATACAAAATTTGTTTTGACTGAAGCTGTTCACTATTTTCAGCTTTTAGCTGGTCTCAGACCAAGTGTGTGCATGAATGCACGCATGTATTCACTGTATGCTTGGGCAATATGGACTTTAGCATGTATCGCAACATGACAATATCAATTATATATATATATAAACATATATACATATACAGTATATATATATTTATATAGACAGATACTCTAATAATCTCCAAGAGAAATTAATGTTTCCATCCGCTCTTCAAAAATGTCAAAATAAACTTAAACACATAAAACAACCAAGGCAAGAGAGAGACAACAAAATAAAAACAAAAAATAACAGTACAAATATTTAGTGCAATAATACATAATTAGGTATCCCTCCTTCTCTGTTGTGTTGAAAAACCGCATGGTGTGGGGAAAAATGATTTTCTCAGTCTTTCTTCTGTTGAGAGATGATGCTGGTTATCCATGATGGAACCTCCTCAGTGTCCTCTGCGCTGCCACAGATTTCAGGCGGTCCATCTCAGTGCCAATGACAAAGCCTGCCTTCCTCACTAGTTTGTCCTTCTTCTTGAGGCTACTCCCTAGCACACTACTGCATACGAGAGGGCAATCGCTACCACAGTCTGCTAGAAGATCTGTAGGAGCTTCTTGCAAACATTGAAGGACGCCAGCCTTCTGACGAAGTACAGATGGCTCTGTCCTTTTCTACACAGAGCATCCATGTTGGCAGTCCAGTCCAGTTTGTCATCCAGATGTACTCCCAGGTATTTGTAGGTGTGAACCACCTCCACACAGTCGCAGTCACCATGGTGCACGTGGTTTGCGTCGCACCAGTTTTCTGTACTGTATCAGTACAGAAAACTGTATACATTTTCTATATACAGTATATATATGTATTCATTCATTCATTCATTTTCTATACCGCTTATCCTCATTAGGGTCACGGGGATGCTAGAGCCTATCCCAGCAGACTTTTGGGCGAGAGGCGGGGTACACCCTGGACTGGTCGCCAGTCAATCGCAGGGCACAATATATATGTATTATATCTAATACATTAAATATTAGATAAAATGTAATATATCATATATAGATTATATATAGACTACATATATTTTATATATCGACTGAATATCTATAGCAACAGATATTTAAAGCATTATCTTTAAATACAAGGCTTTGTGTTATAATTGTTGGTGTCAACATTTCAGCCTTTTACCACTGTGCCTTTTGCTCCGTTTTTACAATATTTGCTCTTTTTTAAATTTTATTTTGTTTCTGCAGTAATGCAATGACATATGAGCCATGATAGTCCCCGATCTTTGTCTGTGTCAGGCTTGTGGTGTGCTGTGACATCATAATGGATATATCCTGCCTCCTACGTTGCACTATGATTGGTAT
Organism: Oostethus manadensis; assembly: GCA_024372805.1. NCBI lineage: Eukaryota > Metazoa > Chordata > Actinopteri > Syngnathiformes > Syngnathidae > Oostethus > Oostethus manadensis. Next base: position 2,175,627 of record QODF01000029.1, read on the forward strand.
GTGACATGGGTATATGTGTGCAATCAAACACACCTTCAATCACACCTTACCTCTTGGGTGGTAGCCGAAAGCTGTCCTTCCAGGGTGGATACCCTCTCCAGAGCCACACGAAGCCTCTCACGCACCTGATCAACCCACACACACACACACACACACACACATTTACAGTATAAAAATATGACTGCAAGACTACAGCAACATAGATTGTTCTCTTTTGTTTTTACATACAGTACATAAATGAGATTGCACTGCTTCTTTACTGTAAGTGTCTATTTTATCGTAGCCCTGGCATCATGCTGAAGGTGATCACCTTTTCATCCAGGGCCTTGTGATGTTCAAACAGTGACTTCAGGGCTTTGAGGACCTCCACCTCACTGGAAACTCCAGATGGTGGGGGGGGCTGCCTCTTCACAACTGTCATCCTGAGACTGCGTTCGTGACGAGACACTAAACACTCCAGGTGCTCCAGCAGCAGCTATACACACACACACACACATGCACACACAGTAAACATATTATACTGTATTGTGTAGAGGAAAACACACGACCAGTAACGTCAAAGATTCAGAGAACATGTCTCGAAAATGTCAGTGGCATATGCATTAGCGCGTGTACACGACACACACAGGTGAACACACACACACCCTGGTGTTGTTCCTTTCAGCTTTCAGCTCCGATATTTCTTCCTCTTTCTCCAGCAGCTGCTCTCGACATATGTTCAGCTCCTTGGTAAGGGTTGCAAACTCCTACACAACACACACACACACATATACAGAGGTTAATATTGTATCACTCATCAACATGCAAGGCTTTCATCTTATGAAGTTGGCAGCATCAAGGTACGAACACGTGGACATGGATGCCACAAGGGGACATCAGCATCGTGTACAGTCACTTTTAGTATTTGTAAGAGAGTAGTCAGTAGGCACATAACGGTCCAGTCCATATGTGTCCAAATCAGGCCCGCGCGTCACATTTGGCCTATGCTGCAAGTTCATTTGGCCCGCAAAACTGGTTGGAAAATAGCACTGAGTTGCTCTGCGGACCTCAACAAACCAAATGCTTGCAGCAATTCATCATGATATAATTCAAAGTGCCCACAGTATTATCTATAGCACAAATTGCACAACCATTCCTACTAAGTGTGCCTGACTCAGACAAGAGTAACAATAATTTATTTCGCTGTACATAACTCAAAATTACACTACTTTAACTGTTTGTTTATAATCACACCTTAAAGAGACAACCAAAATTGATCATTTTAACTACGGCAGAGAAGGTAATCTGAACGTAATCTTCCAATTACATTTAATTCTTTAAAATTATTAATCACAATATTACTACTATTACACTAGTTTCTTTAATTGTAGCAGAACATCTGAATCACCCTTTAACTGTTATTATGAGGTGTTGCATTCAAAGGCACCACATAAGTTGAATTTACACACAGAATTTACACCTAAAATGTATTATTTCTGATTTGCAGCAAATTGTACTTCCGTATTAAGAGTTATAAAGTGAGTAATAACAATGAATCGCGGCCGGGTGGTTTGCGTTGTTGTGGTAAGCTAAACTTGAGCTGGCTCTGTGGTAAGCAAACTCCTTCTGACAAAGAAGGCATATCACGCTACCTTTATCAATGGTGTCATCCGGGGTGTTTTTGAAATGTAAATTTTCCACTGCACCGACAACTCTCACCGCTCTTCCCTTTTCACATAGCCTCACCGCTCCTCACCTTGCCCTCCCAACTACAATGGGAGCCCTCCCAGTTGATGCCAAACAAGTCAAAACACAATGACAGCCAAGCAATGCCCACTTCAGGGTGTGACTGACCATTCTTTTTGACCCCAACAACTCATGGAGAAAAAGCCCAACGTATAAAAACAGTTTTGATAAAAAGGCAAGTAAAATACAGAAATAAAGATGTTATATTCGGAGTTTGGTGTATCCTTGAATGCACCTCGTGAAAGGGTGGTGAAAATGAGTAAGTGTTGTTCTGATGAGAGATGTGTTTACAAGTTGTAGATACTGTTTGTACTGAGATAAAAATAAAGAATAAAACAGCGTCTCACAGACTCTGTGTGTGAACCCCACACTTTGCCTCTGCCGTCCAAGACAAATAGGTGTTGCCATGTTAATTCTTCACATTTTATCTTTTGAAGACGGGGCAATACAACACAAATATAACAATAAATGAATCATGTATCTTTTTTTCCTCTACCAAACATATCTTCGAAGCTCATTGGCCAGTTTGAATGCTTCAACATCTCATTTGTGTTACGTGCACTTGCTTTGCCTCTTGTTTTTTTCCCTGCCTTCTTCTGGGTGTGTGCTTTTTGGTTGCAGGAGCTGCCACGGCAACTGGAGGCGGGGCCTCAGGACGCACCTGCACGTAATGAGCAGACACCCTTTTTAAGCAGAAGGTTCGCACCTGGGAGACGCTGGATTATTCTCTTCGCTTCTCGTCTGGAAGGATCACGTACGAACAATCTTGCACGTCTTATCACTTCCGATTGCCTGTTTGTTCCTGCAGTGAATTCCAATCCAGCTACTCCCCAGCGTCTCCCAGACTGTACGTCCTGCGACCCGGCCAACCAGGTTGGCAACCCCGAGGCTCTTGTGTTGCCCACAGTCCATGGTGTACGCTACCCATTCTTGTACAGTCGCACCATCGCCTTCTGTTTGTCCCTGTTGTCTATATTAAAGACAGAGTATTCTGCCTCCATCCTGCCTCCTCTGACCACACCCGAGGGTTCGCTTCTGCAACACGAAACAACTTGACTAATCAGAGAAAACAATGTCCAACTTTGGTAGTGCTGCTGTAACAAGGAAAGTATAAAGTTTGTAACAAGGTAACACTGCTAGGAACAGCTTCAATATTATGCTGTTATTAATGGACCTTATTAAGGTTATTAATTAAAGACCTTAGCTATTAGTACATGTATCATCTGCGACAGTAGCATTTTGGGTTTTGACTTAATTTGTTGATCTTATGTGTTCTCAAAGTAGATATGGCTTATTTTTGTGGTTACCAGCGGGATTCCTCGTTAAAATTACATACTTTGCAGAGGTTGCATTTACCAGGCCCAGAACCATTACCAGACTTAGGATGCACTTTGGGACTATATGGATATTTTGTTTAATAAATTTAGTTAGGCTGAGGGACAGCACATTTGAATGATAAACCACTTTCCTTCATGCCTGCTACACATAACAGAAACAGATAATAACATAACAGTAGCTTTCTCAGTTTTCAGTTTGTAATCCAACCTCGTGATGTAAATTGGTGGCAAAGCTTAAAACACAGACGCTTCTTAAAAGTGAGTCACTGACTGTCACCTCATAGCTTTTACTTTATCAACTTTAGTGGCACTCATGGGTGTTTGTGACCAGAGCTAGGCAAATTATCACACAACACTATGTCATTTCTATTTTTACATACAAGCATGTGCTGCACAAAAAGGTAAAGAGGTTGGCTTCCATTTGCTTAATTTGTCTGGTAGATGGCTTTAATACAGTGGCAGCACTTACCTGATGCTTTTAGTTTTGAAATTATAAACATCCAGCCATCCATTTTCTATGCAGCTTATCCTCACTAATCTACAAAATTTGAATCTCTTCTAGTGATATTACGATGACTTCCAAAGTGTCTGAAAGTCATGTCTGACTTATTGTAGCTGGCAAGCTGGAGCCTATGCAAGCTAACTCTGGGCAAAAGGTGGATTACACATATTTGTACCATAATCAACCATCCATTTTTTTGTCCTCAGTGGGGTCGCAGGTATGCTGGAGCCACGGTTACCAACTTTTCTGTAAGAAAAAGCTATCGGCTGTCCTAGAAGTCGCTAGATGACATCTTGTCTAATTTGCATATCTTCTGCATATAATGTTGTAAAATGCTGTAAGAGAAAAGGCATAACCTCGTATGAGAGGGAAAGAAAGCGAGTGAAAACATCTTAACATATAGAACTACAAATAAACATGATTCTTGGTTTGTTATTTTAAAATTGGCCATCATTTCATCAAAATAAAAAAACTTAAATATTTATGCGATCACATGATGGCTGTTAAGAACTTTTTAAAATTAGCACAAGTGAACAGCAAATAACGAATGACGCTATGTTTGCTCTACGGCTCACGTTAACGTGACTCGTACTCGAACGTGTGGTTCGTGAGTAGCACACTCTTCTGGTGAGTATATGCAAAAGCGACCGAGATTCACACAACTACAGTAGGTTTATGAATCACTTACACTTACCCAAAGAATTGTAAGATAATGCACTTCATTTAAAAAATAAAAAATAATATAACTAAAAATAAAATATGATCACACTTCCCTGTTCTAATCTAGGTTTACTGAAGATATTTGCGTTTTAGATTTTGTTGTGTAAAACAGGAGCTCCACTCCTGCGTGAATTGTTTTATGCAAAGAGCTCCACGTCATGCTCTGTGTGGTGTGAAAGCTTTAATTCTGTTGTTTAAGTCCACCCCTGCGCCTAATGTTTGTTTACTGAAGTATGTGCAAGTGAAAATACACTATTGTATTTTGTCTGTGTGTTTGCTTCTCCCTGTGGTTTTGTGGCTTCAGTCCAAACCAATTCTCTGAGGTATATGCTTTCCTTCCTTGTTTCAGATATGCAGTACACATAAACACAGCAGTAGTATTTCACTTCAGGGAAAATATTCAGACATTAGTTTCCTGGAGTTTACCCAAACATATTAACTCTAACTGTCCCGTAACACGCATCTTCACCCTGCACTGAAATGATTCACTCGAATGTGATCTGTCTTTCTCCTCAGGAAATGAGTAATTCAGTCTAATGTAGTGGTCTACAAAGTGTAGCCTGGGAGTTATTTGTAGGCTACAGTTTGATTTTTACTGGCCCACAGCATAATCCATCCATCCATTCATCCATCCCATCCATTTTCTACAATGCTTATCCTCATTAGGGTTGCAGGTATGCTGGAGCCTATCCCAGCGGACTTTGGGGGGGAGGCGGGGTACACTGTGGACTGGTCGCCAGTCAGTCGTAGGGCAGACATACAAGCATTCACACTCACATTCACACTCTAATGGACAATTTAGAGTCGCCAATTAACCTAACATGCATGTTTTTGGAATGTGGGAGAAAACCGGAGTACCCGGAGAAAAGAACATGCAAACTCCACAAAGAGATGCCCAATGCAGATTTGAACCTCCTGACTGTGAGGCCAACATGCTACCCACTCATTCACCGTGCAGTCCAGCATAAACCAAAAAAATCTAATTTAAACAAAAAAAGACACCAGAAATGAAACAAAAAAATAAAAAATATATAACATAATGCCGTAATATAAAATAATAATTGAGATGTAGGCAAACAGCTTATCTGCAAGGGAGTCCGAATTTTTCGTCCTCTCACTCACATACACCAGTGACTTGGAGATGCAGAGATGAGACTGGATCAAAATAATTGGCTCACAGGTTGGGCAAGTTAGCAAACAACGGAGGAGGAATAATTATGCAAATTTTGAGGCAATGGTGATCAAAAGCAGGGTTACCAAACAGCTTAGAATTATGATTAATAAAATATGATGAATGTAATTTCATTGATATAGAAAACGTGATTAAAAAATATATAATTTTGTCCTTTTCTTCCCCACAAATAGTGTTGAAAGGGAGGGGTCATCTTCCAGTCAGGGATCTCTTGTACTCAGGTCAGATAAAATGGCAGTAGTACGGTGTATTTTGTGCGGTCAGTATGGTCAACTTGTGCTAATTAATCTGTCAAAAGCCTTGATGACATTTATACGTGCGTCTAATCCTCATATAAAAGGTCAATCTTTCTCTTTTCTCTCTCTAGATTTCTGACCCTACACATCAAGCTGCAGCCGAGAACAGCTGAGTTGGGGTGACAGAGGGGATGCAAGAGAAAACAGGTCAGCTTGATTGACTTTGCCTTATTCCACAGGGGTGCACACATAGACAGCCAGCTCAGCCCAAATCCACCAACAGATGTTGGCGCTCACCGTCTCTTTCGATCACAAAAAGACTCAACGGGCCACCGACTCTCGAGTTTATCCCCCTCATCCCTTTTCCTTTTGGGAGTGGCCCACTTTACATGAACTCTCCAAAACACAAATAGGGGCAACATGAACCGACGGTTTTGAATATATTCCTTTTGTTGGGAGTCTTACATAACTCAATGCGAGGGATGTACCGTACATTACAAAATGAAGCATCACTCTCCAGACTACGGCTGCAACTAACAATTATTTTCATAATCGATGAATCGGTCGATTATTTTTTCGAGTAATCGATTAATCGGATTTTTAAAAAAACATTTTTAATTTTCCCTTCTTTGCAGTAATCCTTTTAAGAATGCATGAATCCTCCAAAAATCATAGCAAAGAGGAAGATTTCAGTCACCGAAATTGAAGTAACAAAGTATTAACCAAAAGTTGAAAAACGTTACAAAATGCAGTTTAACTGTTCTACCAGTATGTTTTGTGTGTACGCATGGTAAGAGATAATGGAGAGAGGGTAGAAATGTAGGCATTTTCCTAACCACAAGTACAAGTATGGGATTTACTTTGCATGGGAATGGTTTTACACACGCTCTAAGCACACATCTCGGCAGTGGTTTGCTTTGCAAGATTTCATAAAGAGGCAAAAATGTTGATAGCTCTTTTCCAAAGTCAAAGGTGATGTATGAAGTATCTTGTTTTGCCTGAAACACAAAAGATAATATGTCTGCTTTCGTAGAACACTAAGGAAATAAAAAAATAGTTACATTAGAGCGGCTAAAATCTGGATATTTATACTACATTTTTAAATGTACAAATGAATCGATTACCAAAATAGTTGAATATTATTTGGATAATCGATTAATAATCGATTCATTGATTAATCGTTGCAGCCCTACTCCAGACAAATACAAATTTCCATTTAATTTTTCAGTATACTTAGTATGTTTGTCCCTCTGGCACAAAGACATGCAAACTGGTATGATAGTGGGCACTATGCTCCCCTAAAACCATGTCAGCTTTGAAGAATCCCAAGATATTTCTTCTACATCACAACAAGCGTAGCCAGCTGACAAGGCGATGACTACATCTGTCAGAGGGTATGTCACAAAGAGCAGAGAGAAGGTTCTGGGCGTCTGGAAGAAGCAGCTCTTCTGCCTCCAACCACATTGTGAGATAGCAAGCCATGAGCGAACACTGCTGAGCCTAGACATTGTAAAGGGATTGCTCCCTTTCGCTTCCTTAAGCAGTTTGGGATTAAAGGATGAAAAAAATGCTGTGTGTCTGTGTGTGCTAAGAGAGGGAGAGAGATTGGAGTGCAGTCAGATAAAAAAAGAGCGTCAATCACACATGCAATATAAAAAAAAAGTGCTTATCCCTGTGTGTGTGTGTGTGTGTGTGTGTGTGTGTGTGTGTGTTTGGTAAAAAATGAATGCATCTGTTTGCACCAACTGAAGTTAATTCTTACCAATATTTGGTATTAAAATCACCTTCCTCTCATATATAATGATTATATTAACATTAGTGTGTGTTTATGTGACTATGCAAACCCTTTGAATTCAGCAACTGTCAACTTTTTAACTTTACATACACTACTGGTCAAAAGAAAAATCCAGAGAAATTGGAGTGTTCTAAAACAATCGACCGGTAGTGTACTTTTATGTATTTCAGTGTCTTACTGATTTGTGCTAAACTGTGACTTGAGTGGAACCGCCAAATTTGAATGCTCTTGATTGAGAAAAATTCAGAAAATTCGACCACATTGAAATAGCAAGCACCTGAGTTACATTGTATGTGTGTTTTGCTTTGTCTTTGTTTTTTGGCAACACTGATGCAAAACTAATACAGGAGCATAGAGCTCAGCACAAGTGGAGACAAGTAGAACACACATGCTGAAACATGCATAAAAAAAAAACTTTCAAAGCAGTAACACATATTAAAATGTTGTTAAATATTGCTTTTATGCCGTAATGTTTAGCATACACATACATATATATATTCTTTTTACACAGAAACCGTTAAGTTCACACCATATACATTTTCAAACTTGACAAATGAAATCTTATCAGTAGATGCTGTTTTGACAAGAATCGCTCCGCCAAACAGGAACGAATGGATCAGAAAAAGAACTTTACAATGATCAAGGTGCAGAGATGACTCAAACATCACACATCCGTAAATGAGAGCGGTGAGAAATCAGTGGAAAACAAGTTCTTCTCTCCCGCTGCAATACGGCACTCATGATGCAAATTGCCACCCTAACACTTTTTCCTGCATGTGAGTAATTTGCCGCTATGATGGCGGCCCTGGACACCATCGCTATGGCAACAAGACACTGAGTAAGTGAAGTGTTTGGGCAGGTTGCCAACTGCAACTTTTATCAAATGGCAACTTTTGCGGCTGTTACCCATGCAAAACTGAACTACACCTCTGAACCACTGACGGCACTTCCTGTCCACCTCTTTTTTAGGTCCGCTTGGGAACACGTTTATAATAACATTCCATTCCATTTTCTTCCGCTTATCCGGGTCCGGGTCGCGGGGGCAGCAGTCTCAGTAGGGAAGTCCAGACTTCCCGGTCTCCGGCAACCACTTCCAGCTCCACCGGAAGGACACCAAGGCGTTCCCAGGCCAGCTATGAGACATAGTCCCTCCAGCGTGTCCTAGGTCTTCCCCGGGGCCTTATCCCGGCTGGGCATGCCCGAAACACCTAACCACCCAAAAAGCCAAAAAAAAGCAAAATAATCAACTTAAGCCTTTGATGGTGACTAAACTCAGGACTTGCGAGCTTTGCTGACATTGGGCATGATGGAAGCTTAAACAAACCAACATTTTATGTAACTTATTTTTATGATTTATTACATTTTTTCCCAATCAACTTTAGAGGATCTAGGAGCAAAATAATCAAGATGGAAACATTACCAGCTGCAAATCTTAAATCCTTTTATCTCACAAAGGTATTCGAGTGTGTTTGCCTTTTCTTCAACACCATTAAAATCAATGCTTTCTTTAAATCGCAACATGAATAAGAGTTTTCTAACTCTCTGGGTCTCTCCTCTGTGCCCATTGAAGGCGTGAGACCAGAACAGCATCCATTCGTGTGTTCCGGTGTTTTTCATTAAACAAAACCTGCAGCGGAAAGAAGGACATAGGAAGAGAGGGATAGGACGAGAGAGGAAGTGTTTCTCTCCTCGGCCGAGAGGAGAAACACAAAGAGTTTTTTGTTGTGTGCAACGAACACACAACCAGACAAGCACATGCTACAGCTGAAGAGAGAATTCCGCTCATTGCACGGCATACGGAGTTTGCCGCCTTGCAAAAGTGGAATACGACAAGATCCAAAATCCCACATCAACTAGAGAGAAAGCCTTAGTGGAGCATCTCTTTGAGCCATCCATCATTCCATGGCAGCCTGATTGAAACGTGAAGAAAAAAGCAGGATAGGGGAAAGAAGGAAAGGAGGCCATGTCTCACTTGAAAAAAAAAGAGCCATCAGCATTGAAATCAATACTCAGCCAAAGGAGGTGTGACTTATTTCCACTGGAGACTATTCCTCACTGCTAATATCCACACTCTGCATGCCATACCTGGTACATGTAGGTATTAAAGTGGGTCCCATTCTGAAGGTGGATCTTCACAGTTGAATTCATGGTGGAGGCTACACATAGCAGATCCCACAAACAGAACCCCCATGAAAAGAGAGATAGAAAGTAAATAGAAGAAGGAAGAGAGGATGCAAAAGAGGATGGTGAAAAGTGGATTCACGAGTTGTTCCCTAATGCTGTTCCCTCTGCCCTCCGACACAACACTCTGCTTGCTGGCCCGAGATAGCAAGAGGGAGGGAGGGTGAGTCGAGAGAGGGAAACAAGAGCAGGCAGAGTCAAGGGGATTGAGGTACATTTGGGTTTTTGATCAGAGAGAAAGAACACATTTAGAGGACAGTGGGAGGGGGGTGCGTGGGCAGCTTGTTGTAGTGATCAGCTGATAGAGGAAGTGACGTGAAAGGTTCATAGCAGGATGGGCCACCTGTTCCCAATTGCTGTCACACAAGATCCTAAAAGATGTGAATGGAACTAATGCCATGAATTAGTAGGGGGGAAAGAACACCTCGCACAAAAATGTCCGATCGCTGCTCACTCAATTTCAAGAGCCCTATTTTCATCCACCGTGACACTGCTGTGCCCACTGATTCATTCTATTTATAAACGTTCCTTCACTCTCAGTAGGGTTTCATAGTGCATGACTGCAGTCTGAAAGCCCTTCCGGCAATTTTACAGCATACCCATGGACCTCATCAGCTAATGTCCGCAAACAATGCATGTCAATTTGAGCCTATACTTGCAGGACATTGGCTGGCTGTGCGGGGTGTACTTCCTCTATGGTACAGTCAAAAATACTTCAACTGCAACCAAATGTAGTCTGCAGTAATACAGACAAATTAAAAACAACTGGCTTTGGTAATCCCTTCATGCCATCTGGAATGACCAGAAGGTTGACATTTGTGATATTTGATATATTTAAGGCCTAATTCAATGTTTAACTGAATGACTACAATGACAGTTATAGAGATGAGTCACACCATTTTCTCCACGGACACAATATGAGATACACCTGCGTTCTCGAATGCCCCCTTTACAAGACTAATCATGCTCAATTTTATTTAACACCGCCAGAAAGGTATTATTTCGATAATATTATGGTATACATAAAGGCAATGGTTATTTAAATGGTTTATTTGTAAATTTTTAGGTTACATGGAAGTGCATCACGTTCACACTTATGCAGTTGTTTTGCCGTTTTTAGATTAGAACAGCTTGTTGACATTGGCAAAGGAACTCGGAAAGGTATGAATTTGTTGAAATAAAGTTATAAGTGCCAACAGATGCAAGCAAGTAAGCTAACTGGCTACAATGCCACGCCATAAGCCAGTGTTTTTTAACCTTTTTTGAGGCAAGGCACAATTTTTTCATTCCAAAAATCCCAAAGCACACCACCAGCAGAAACTGTAAACATTAATCTCTGTAGCCTATAGAAACAATATAAAGTGTTGCCACCTACTGCTTATTACATGATTACTCTGCCGATCATTGGACAGCACAAACATGAACTCATTTAAAAAAAAAAAACAAATAGGTGAAAGTGGATGATGTCCCACCCTTTCCCACCAGACACTACGCCAAGGCACGGTAGTGTGCCACGGCACAGTGGTTGAAAAACACTGGCATAAGCCACATGCTTCAGAGGCGGAATTTATGGGCCAGGTGAACCTCTAGAAACAAGCTCACATCCAATAGAGCCGTACACGCCATTGGAGGGCAGGGAAATGACATTATACAGTATATAAACATATATACATCTTGAAGGGCGTAATGGCAGAGCAACAGCAATAAGTACGGCAAGAGTTCAGAAATGTATAATCGCATAATTGTTAGGATCTGTTTGTTCAGCTTCACTATAGATTGTCACCTTTTGACCTTTTTGTCTTTCCTTTGTAGATCCCGTCGCTCCCCGAGTGGGCGGCGCCACAAGGGGCACCTGCAACCACTCTGCCATCAAGTGCTCTTAAGCTGCCTGGCTGCAGGAGGAGAGCGTGGGATTGTTGCTACTAACCTGTACGCTGCCTTGCAAGCGCCTGCGTCGTGTTCTTTGGTTCCTATTGTAGTTTATGCCTGTTTCCATGTCCTCCTTGCTCCTCGTGACGCCGTCCTGCTCACCTGTGAGTTTGCATCGTGCCTAACTATTTGGCTTTTTGTTTGTCTTTTTCCACGGTGCTTTTAGTTTAGCTCCCTTAGTTGCACCGGTTATTTTTGCACCCAGGTGACAATTGTTCCTGGAGAACACCCATTAAAGACTGAATTTATTGAACTAATTTTCTGTCTGGCTCTGTTTGTAGGGATCTCCACCTGGCTGCCCTTAACAAGAATAACAGCTTAAAGAGGTGTGTCTCTGATGTCCTTGATGAGCTCAAGAACATTAGGGTGGAAAATAGAGCACTGCAGAATGACATCAAGGTACTACAGGATGATAACCCTGCTTTGTGTGATGCTCTTAAGCAAGGTATAGAAGCCAAGTAAAAAAATAATTGAGCAAATGAATAACACAATTGACAAGATGGACCAAAATGCACAAATAAACTATGTGATCCTGACAGGGCTGGAAATTTTCCCCAGGTCACATACTAGGGCAGTTGAGAACAGAGGAGAACCAGATGAATTGTATGTTGCTTCAACAGAGTAATTGCCAACTTTCTACAATAAAGATGACACACAAATACATTCATTACATTGTACGACAAGAATAACGCCACGCCCGTCATATTCACCGGCAGAAATTTGAAACCCGCACTGCTGAAACGGAGAAAGAAGCTGAAAGGTACAAACGTTCACATTAATGAGAATTTGACAAAATGCAACTCTGCCATCTCTAAGAAAGCTCACCACTTAAGAAAGCAGGCGAAAATTAGAGGCACTTGTAGCGCCAACTGCAAAATCTATATCAAGCTGAACAGAGGACCAGAGGAAGCCAGAGTGTTTGTTCTTAAAAACATCAAGGATCTGGATAAATAATAAAGATCACATCATGACAAGGGATGTGGAAGACACATCTCACAAACAAAGAGCAATGCATTTGGAACGATTACAGTTATGAACATTTGACAACATAAATTGTAATATATGATGCATTCCAATGAAACATGTGTGTATGTACAAAATAAATTAAACCTTTACCATTACCACATTTTCCACGCAAAAAACAATGGCTAAGAGTGTTCAACTGAAGTCAAATAAGTGTAAGATAAATTTTTACTGTACTGTTTGAAAATTACACAACTGTAAATATGTGCTTATAGAGGAATTGCAGAGAGACAAATTATACTATGGTGTGTAGCATGTTTTAATTTGATAAAATTTTCCGTTCATTTGGAGCTGTTAATAAATGCATTATATTAAATATATATAATCCTGTTCTGTCATTTATCTATATATCTCTCTCTATAAAACAATAGAAATAATGTTAATAAAAATGTTGCAAATGTGATTAACCATGACTAATTTATAAACTGATTAATTTGATTACAAATATTAATCAGCGGACAGCCAAACTTTTAATTTTAACAAAATAACCCTTAATATGTGCTGTAAAACAGCACCATATCTCAATGAATACAGCAACTGTACAAGTAGATGTAAGAAAGTATACAACAACAGGTGTTTAGTTTCATCTGTAATAAATCAAAACTCATTACAATAATGCATTAATTCTTTAAAAAAGGCACAGATATCTCTGCAAAAGAATTGTGGCCTGGGGCTCAGGGATAATGCTTTTTTAAATGCACAAGCCAAATGTAACAAAACAATATATTATATTTATACAATGTTAGCAAGTCAACATGCAACAAATAATTAATCAGCAATTAATAAATCATGAACATTATGCCAATATAGCAATCTATCAATTTGCCAATGTCCATCAATCTATTAAGATGTAAAACAAAAGCATTTGGTTCACAATTTTGAGTCGTTTCAATTTCAGATCCACTTAATCATGAGTTTTTAATAAGGGGGTTTTGCAGTGAGAAACCTAATCTTTCACGCAGCAATTTTATGTGGATGTGCTTGAGTGCATAAAGTTGCATTAAGTAAAATGAAATCATGAAAATGAGATGCAAGAGGTGTTTTGCACGCGTTAGTTTCTGTTTTTGTGAGGAAGACATGACCAATTTGGTACAAGTGGAATGTCTTGTTTTCATTATGGGACTGTATCCAGTTATTGGCTTGTTCATGCTTCATTTCTCACTGTGTTCACCCACTCAATGACACATTTGCACCTCTGTGTTTAATCTTTAAAATTGTAATTAAATGATCACTATAATGCTCTCATTAGCAGCTCTGCTGCTGAAAAAATGCAGAAAAGAAGCAAAAACAGGTTCTGACTGAAGGCCGACTTGCTGCACCTGGTTGTCACGGAAACAAGAGTTTGGTGGAGAGAAAGTGTGTGCTTGTGCGAGAGAGAAGATGAATTAGTGAGACAGAAAAGTCGCCACAAATCGTAACGTCCTTTAGTGATTGTGGTGACTTCCACCATTAACTGACAGCATCTCAGTGCACCCTGGAGCCTCAGTGTGGGTCCACTGAGCCGCCAAATGGACCACTCCTGTGCAGGCTTGTGGTGAGACAGTGACACCTACTGGAAGTGCAGCTCTCACAACTCGCATGTAGGAAATCACATTCAAATAGTGATTTAGGCCCATGTAGGCCTGTCAGAATAATTGAACGATAAAAAAGCCAATAATTTTGCCAGCCTCAATAAAATGACATGACATGTGCATGCATCCGTGTTTGATTTCCTCGTCTGTGTTGTCTTTCTTTACCACACAGGCTGGATGACAAGAGGGTTCACTCTGCATGTCAAGAGGGTTCACTCTGCATGTGTCTGTGCGCATTGGTTCTATAGTGGAATTAACACAGAGAATGATCCCTCGCATCACATTTAGTCTCTTTGTCTTTGTTACACAGTTAGCAAGTTAGCAAGCAAACACTAATATGAATGTAGGTACAAAAGCGAGTTTCTAAGCCCGATGCCAAGCCCCAGTGTGGAGGTGCATCAGAGCCTTGGCCCTGACAATCAAAGCTTACCAAGGCGTCAGCAAAGTAAACATAAAAAAACAGCAAAATGGTGTGCGTTCACAGACTGTGTCATTCTCTACATTTGGGGAAATGTTTGACAGACAGTAGGTAATGCCTGGGAGAATGTACAATTCCTGAACTGTAAAACTGAGTGAAAAGACGTGAAGGACATCAGAAACATCGCGGTTTACTGCGCCGCCACATATACTGCATGTTGTCCAGCTCTACGGAATATTTAAGCACTCTTGTCATTCCAATGACTATGTTAAATACTCTTTAAATTAAAATGTATTGCTTTTGATACAATATACTCATTATTGCATATAATTAATGAAAAAAGGTTTTTAAAAATGTTGTCATTAATATAAATTATTGACAATTAACGTGCAACAAAATTGTTATCGTGACAGGCTTAGGCCCATGTTAACTGGGGAAAAATGACCCAGACATTAATGGTAACATTGCGGGTGATGGTTTGGCAATATGGTCAGAGGCAAAAAGATTCACAGGAAGGAAAATACAAACTACACAAGGAGCTCATGCACGACGTCAGTTTGTGACAAAAAGCAGCAACTTCACATGACTTCACTGTTTTTCACATAGGAATACACCAAAATGGGAGTTTTTTTCTTCTGTGCTGTCAACCTCCAATTTTTCCCTTATTTCATGTTTCTCTGTTGCTGCCAAACGCACGTCATTCTTTCACACTAAATTCAGTTCAGCTCCTCCATGCTCGCTCCCTTCCTTTTTCCTCCCTTCCTTTGCGCTTCCTCATCTCTGTTTTTTTCCCCCAAGCATTGCTAATCTCAGCTGAATCATCGCTTGATGGAAAGCAGCTATTATTCATCAGAACGTACAGTATGATGTAGCAGCGGGCACCGCCCCTAAAGCCCAACCCCATCATTATCGTCTACATGATATAATAACATAATCATTTCACGTGGTTGTAGCCTTAAAATGGGCTTATCATCACTTTGTAGTTGCAAAATAAAATGGTACGCTTTCTGTTCTGTAAATCATTGAATTCACTTTTATATCACAACAATTATTAGGTTTGTCATTATTTCATATTTCAATGTTATTTTTAATTTGTAGCCTTAACCACTGAAACAATGTTAAACACAGATTGATAACAACAACATGCTGGGATGTTTGTTTGAAATATCTGTCATTGTAGTAAGCCAACTGGGCAGCATGGTGAGGTAGTTATTTGCATGTCTGCCCCACAGTCCGGAGATATTTATTTCGGGTATTCCGGCTTCCTCCCTCATCCCCAAAACATCCATGTGAGGTTATTTGTGATGATAACAAATTTTGCTGGCCGCACGGTGGATGAGTGGGTAGCACATTGGCCTCACAGTCAGGAGCTTCAGGGTTCAAATCTCCGTTGGGCATGTCTGTGTGGAGTTTGCATGTTCTCCCGGTGCGTGCGTGGGTTTTCTCCAGGTACTCCGGTTTCCTCCCACATTCCAAAAACATGCATGTTAGGTTAATTGCCGACTCTAAATTGTATACATGTGTATACAATTGTATACAATGGAATACAAGTGTTTGCCATTCACGCTTGCATTGTGGTGTTATTAAGACAGAAAATGTAAATATGTCCCCAAAGAAACAACCCTGCGTTCTCCATGAAGATCTACCTGTTCAGAAAAGTAGGACCCAAGGATCATGTCCTTGTGTGTGATCGTAAACAAATGAGTGTGACCTGAATGAGGTTATCTGCATTTTTATCAGTTTGGGGCTAATCCGGATAATGATTGCTGATCAAGCATGTAAGTGTAATTAAATCTATTAAAGTCCTATAAATAGTACAAGGAAAACGGTTCTCCCTTACTCCTGTTGGCTTTCTTCCTCCTGCCAAGCAGAATTTTTTTTCACAGCCCTCCTGCCTGTTTAAAGCAGCTACATCAGCTTTGTTATCCTCCCCTGTCACCCTAATCGCTCCTTCGCCGTGTCCTGTTCGATCCCAGCGTGGCGTTGCGACTGCCACTGCAACAGATGCACTTACAAGCACTGTGTGTGGCAAGATGCTCACAGAGTAGTCTGTCCCAGAAATGTTTCTATTTATAACTGTCTTTTATTGTTCTGCATCTGAATAAAACTACATAATTCAGCCACTGTTAACTTACAAACTTCCTGATAGACACCCAGGTACACACAAGTCTGGCTGATTATGTGAACAGACACATCCTGTTCACAAAGTAACACACACGTACCCCTGAGACCCCACAAACCCACTCAGTGTGCCTTGCAGATAAAAGTGGATCATGCTAGACAGCTGCATTAATATTAATGGTTGTTATATTGAATCAAAGTGTAAATAAGGCACACTACTCAAAGTGCGTCTGCAGCATCATTCCCAGTCTCTCCCACACTGCAGTGATACACTGGAGATGGTGTGTTTGTGGAGGTCAGGTATGCTGCCCTCGACCTTCACTGTGCAAAACTGCAACGGCATAATGTAACTCAACACCAGTGTGTGTGTGTGTCTGCAATAGGGCTTCAGTGGCTGACTGTTGTGACAAAGGCATTGGCAGGTACATGCTCAATATGCTCAGGCTATACAACAAAATATCTCCACTGAATTGGGACAGTTCCCCCTAAAATTGAATTCATCTTACTAATTGGAACCTTTTGTATTCCACGCACGGTCCATAAAGGCATGCCTTTTTTTGCCTGTTTGGTGTGGGGGAAACTGAGAGCCCTGACCTCAACCCCACCAAACATTTGGGATGAACTACAGCAGAGATTGTGTGCCAACATGAGTGACCGCTGACCGGGACAGCTGTTCTTAAAGGAAAATTGCACTTTTTGGGGGAAATTGCCTATCATCCGCAATCCTTATATGGGACATCAGCACAAGTCTTTCTCTTTTCTGTGAATTCTAAAGATAGGCTAAAATAAGACAGCTCATTACTGCACGTAATGGGATACACCTACACCGCCTTTACCTTTAGCTTTACCTTTTTGGTGGTGGTCTGAGGCATTTAAGTGTGGGGCTTACACTCTGCGGGTCGAGTGTGTGGTGAAGTTCGTCGCTAACCGGCTAGTTAGGTTTAGGGCCCTATGATGTTGTATTTTTTTCCAATTTCCGTTTTTTCCATTTAAATTTTTTAGTGTTCAGTTTTTTACATTTTACACGTATTTTTACCAGCATAGTGTGTGTAATTTTTAGGTTAGGGAATAAAAGGTCAGTTAATTAAATGCAAAATAACCTTACGTTTGCCAATGCAATACATCAATGGATAATTCAATCCAGTAATTGAGAAATGGATGTAGATTGGCTAATTTTTCTAATGTCAACCTCTGCACACATTGTTACAAAATCTTCAACCAACTGTAATAGGAAGATGTAGTCACCCATGCAATTCCAACTGCATATGTAAAATATTGTTCATGACAAGCTTGTTTTGTTTACACATACATGACATGTGTGAAACAACGCTATTATTGAAGGGCGCAAGGATGTTCTCTGTGTGATAATGTATTTTTATAGCTGAGACTACCTGGGTGCAAAATAAACGTATTCCTTTAAATTTATTGGCCAATTCCGCAATTCCATCCGCGATTCTGTTAAAGCGGAA
Source organism: Oostethus manadensis (assembly GCA_024372805.1). Classification (NCBI taxonomy): domain Eukaryota; kingdom Metazoa; phylum Chordata; class Actinopteri; order Syngnathiformes; family Syngnathidae; genus Oostethus; species Oostethus manadensis. The sequence goes on from QODF01000029.1 coordinate 2,193,846, forward strand.
ATCATAGGGCCCTAGGTTCGGGGTCACTACGCTAGTAACGTAGTTCGATCAGCATAACAATAATAATAATAATAACAATAATAATACAATGTCACCTTGGTTAATATGCACGTCACAAATTACAGAGCATCTGAAGTTACAGTGCCACTGACCACTTGGCCAGGTCGCCCTTGAGATGCTGATCTCAATGCGACTTATCTGGTTAAATAAAAGTTTAATAAAAATAGAAATAACATACAATATTAATATTTGTCCACTGATCTGTGTTATACATGTAGTTTCTTCATAATTGCAATTATTTTTAAAAACATATTCGTAGGTAATTCGCTGCACCTGAAGGGGGCGTATGTGTAAATTGGACTCTAAAGGAAACAGTACCTCACCAGCCATGAGCCTCATGGCATCAATGGAACGCATTTTCCCTATCTGTCTAATTTTGTTCAGTTGTAAGTCTCACCCTCCCTTGTCTAAAAATAGTGGAAACTCATAAATGTGCACATTCAATGGTGTAGCTTATAGGGAGTGTCAGCGTGTGAGAGAGGTGAGCGCGCCACAAATGTGTGTGTGACACAATCTTTCCTATCACACACAGGTTCCTAAAATACTCTTGCACTTCTTTGCATTGGTTAGAAAAGACACACAAACATAAAGCCAAAAGCAGGGATGAACTTTAAACCGGGACGCTCACATTGCACACTGCATCACTCCCCACACACTGACACCCACATGAAAGGTCCACTATTATGCAAAAAGTGTTTAATCACGGTACTGTTAGCAGTGTAGCTCACATTGCCATGGTAGTGTTGTTTGTGTTCTCCCCCAACCCTTAATGGTACGTTGTGGTATGTGATACACTATATAGCATTTTCTATATATATATATATATAGGAGTAGAGTTACCGGGTATAGTCAAATATTGGTTTTCAAATGCCCCAGTTTTTGTAATATTCGGTTTTGGACAAAAATGTTTTTTGTTTTTTTGTATTCTCGGTTGGCCCCTCCGTGAATCACCACCTTACCGCGGTGGAGGGGTTTGAGTGCCCGAGTGATCCTAGGAGCTATGTTGTCGGGGGCTTTATGCCCCTGGTAGGGTCTCCCAAGGCAAACAGGTTCTAGGTGACGAGCCAGACTATGAGTGATTCAGAAGACCCCTTCAGAAGACCCCTATGAAAAAAATCAAGAGGAGTGACCGCACCTCGCCCGGACGTGGGATACGGGGGCCTCACCCTGGAGCAAGGCCTGGGGGAGGGGCTCGCAGGCGAGCGCCTGATGGTCAGGTCTTCACCCGTGGGACCTGGCCGGGCCTAGCCCGAAGAAGCCGCCAGTTGTAGATGCGGCCGCAAGGTGGTCGGTGCCAGTCGTGGTGGCAAGCCCCGAACCCGATGGTGGACACCGGGGGTTAGGGCTGCCGTCAAGCTGAAAAAGGAGTCCTATCGAGCATGGATGGCTTGCGGGACTCCCGAAGCAGCTGACAGGTACCGGCAGGCCAAGCGGCACGCGGCTCCGGCGGTGGTCGAGGCAAAAACTCGGGTGTGGGAGGAGTTCGGTGAGGCTATGGAGCACGACTTTCGGTCGGCCTCGAAGAGGTTCTGGCAAACCGTCCGACACCTCAGAAAGGGGAAGCAGCCCCCAGTTCACACTGTTTACAGTGCGGACGGGGGCTTGCTGACCACGACTGTGGATATAGTTGGTCGGTGGAAGGAATACTTCGAGGCCCTTCTCAATCCCACTGACATGCCTTCCATAGAGGAAGCAGAGTCTGAGGATACGTACGTGGACAGTTCTATCACCGTGGCTGAGGTAATTGGGGTAGTCAAATCACTCCCCAGTGGCAAGGCTCCGGGGGTAGACGAGTTCCGCTCAGAATTTCTCAAGGCTCTGGATGTTGGAGGACTGTGTTGGTTGACACGCCTCTACAACATTGCATGGAAGTCAGGAACAGTACCTCTGGACTGGCAGACCGGGGTGGTGGTCCCCATTTTTAAAAAGGGTGACCGGAGGGTGTGTTCCAACTATAGGGGGATCACACTCCTCAGCCTTCCTGGGAAAGTCTACTCCAGGGTGCTGGAGAGAAGGGTACGACCGTTAGTCGAACCTCGGTTAGAGGAGCTGCAATGTGGTTTTCGTCCCGGTCGCGGAACACTGGACCAGCTCTACACCCTTGCAAGGGTACTCGAGGGTATGTGGGAGTTTGCCCAACCAGTCTACATGTGCTTTGTAGACCTGGAAAAGGCATTCGACCGTGTCCCTCGTGGTGTCCTGTGGGGGGTGCTCCGGGAGTACGGGATTGATGGTCCGCTTCTACGTGCCATTCGGTCCTTGTACAATCGAAGCAGGAGCCTGGTTCGCATTGCCAGCAGTAAGTCGAGCTTGTTTCCGGTGAACGTTGGCCTCCGCCAAGGCTGCCCTTTGTCACCGATTCTGTTCATAATCTTCATGGACAGAATTTCTAGGCGCAGTCAAGGTGTTGAGGGAGTCCAGCTTGGTGACCTTAGGATCTCGTCTCTGCTATTTGCAGACGATGTGGTCCTTATGGCCTCATCAGGCTGTGACCTTCAGCGTTTACTGGAGCGGTTTGCAGCTGAGTGTGAAGCTTCTGGGATGAGACTCAGCACCTCCAAATCCGAGGCCATGGTTCTCAGTCGGAAACGGGTGGACTGTACCCTCCGGGTTGGGAGTGAGGTCTTGCCTCAGGTGGAGGAGTTCAAGTATCTCGGGTTCTTGTTCACGAGTGAGGGAAGGTTGGAGCGTGAGATCGACAGACGGATCGGTGCAGCATCTGCAGTAATGCGGTCGCTGTACCGGACCGTCGTGGTGAAGAGAGAGCTGAGCCGGAAGGCAAAGCTCTCTGTTTACCGATCGATCTACGTTCCCACCCTCACCTATGGTCATGAGTTATGGGTCATGACCGAAAGAATGAGATCGCGGATACAAGCGGCGGAAATGAGTTTCCTTCGTAGGGTGGCTGGACTCACCCTAAGAGATAGGGTGAGGAGCTCGGCCATCCGGGAGGAGCTCAGAGTAGAGCCGCTGCTCCTTCACATCGAGAGGAGCCAGTTGAGGTGGCTCGGGCATCTAGTCCGGATGCCTCCCGGGCGCCTCCCTGGTGAGGTGTTTCGGGCATGCCCAGTCGGCAGAAGGCCCCCGGGAAGACCTAGGACATGCTGGAGGGACTATGTCTCACAGCTGGCCTGGGAACGCCTTGGTGTCCTCCCGATGGAGCTGGAAGAGGTCGCTGGGGACCGGGAAGTCTGGACTTCCCTACTGAAGCTGGTGCCCCCGCGACCCGGACCCGGATAAGCGGTGGAAAATGGATGGATGGATGGATGGAGATCTGGAATATCCTGGGTTCAATTCTCTGTGGGCATCTCCATATGGAGACTCAAAATTGTCCTTGGTTGTTGGAATGGAAGGGTTCTTTGTCTGCCCTGCGATTAACTGGCAACCACTCCAGTCAATCAGTTGACTGGCAACCCCGCTTCCTGCCCAAGTCAGCTGGGATAGGCTTCAGCATACCCCGCGACCCTAGTAAGAATAATCAGTAATCAGAAGTAAATAATCAAAAAATACATCAGATACAAATATTATAACATTATACTTTATTTTATGGCATCTGTCACTGAAAGATGCACCGCTTGTTTATATTTTAGAACTACCTGCTGTGTTTACCCTGCACTGAAAAAATCCACTCTAAAAGCTTTCTGTTCGACTCATTGCTAACTTTCTTTCTCTTCAGCAAGGCACACTCTCATCTTGTTTTTTGTTTTTTCGCCCATTTCTTTTTTTAAATTGTTTTTATTGTTATTTTTTTGTTTTGTCTTGTCCAGCATCGTGGCGGCTGGGTGGGAGTCGGGTTGCCTTTGAATGCTGGGCGGGGTTTCTTTGCCGGGGGAGGCTTTGTGGTCCGGGTGAGTCTCCCTTGCGTTTGTTGTGAATTTTGTTGCGCCACATTTCTATCACTTTTCAGGTCAATGTTGAAATGTTTTGCTTTTGCAGTACTGTTGAGCTTTACAGATGCCATGTCTGATCTACATGCAGTGCTTGTTGTGATAGTGACATCTACCCAGGTACGTTGTTGTATCTTAATAAAGTGGACAATGGAGGAATCAGGGCATGTTACGGTACCAATCGAAGTACAGGCCACTACGTGTCTATGTAGACATCAGCTTGTAGACAAGGCTTTGGAGCACTAGCAGCACACATACGCACCCCATGGCCATCATACTATGAACTAGATTAGAGGCGAATCATTTTTAAGAGCTGTGTGCAGACTATGATGGTCATGGTGTGTGTTTGTGAGAGTGTTTGTGAGTGTGCATGAGAGTGAATGAGCACCAGTTATAGGGCAAGAGAGCACCAGAAGAAAAATCACATTTTATAAATAAATCATCAGGGTCCTTGTGATCTTGTGACGGATGAAACACAGACACACACATGCACACACTCACTCTCCCTAGAGATGACTTTGTTTGTTTTGAGAAATAAGGATTTAAAGGCTGTGTATGTAACATGCACATGTTTAGGGGGGAACAAGGTCATTCGGGTGTGCATGCGTTTGCATATATGTGTGGATGTGTGTGTGTGCAGTAACTGTAGCGGCCCCTTATTTTCCTGCATGGTTTAATCCCTCACTAAGAACCAGTCCCTCTCCTTATGACTCATACAGTGGCAGCTCATTTTCCCTTGGTATATAAATGCTTTAAAAACACACTGTTTGTATGTGTTGCCTCATTTTTTCTCTAATCTTCACTACGTGTAGCTCAATCATCACCGTGTTTAGTGGCATGCATGTTTTAGAGGCAAGACTGGTGGCAGGAATAATAAAAAGGGTGATATATTTGAATGTGGCATGGTTTGCGTGCCTGTGCCACTTTTGTGCTCGTTGTGGGTGTACCAAGCATAGCCAGTCACACTGAGTGACTGAGTGAGCTCATCTGTATGGGGGGGGTCTATAAATATTGTAGATGCCTGCAGTCGACCCTCTCAGCAAGCTACTGTATGATGTCATCCAGGAACACCACTCAACAGGACACACACACAATCATGTGGTGCTTCCAAGGCACAATAACCATGGCAACGGTGGGTGTGGTATGTAGAGAGGCAGAGGCTCAAAGTTCCTGCTTTTTGCAGTTGTAATTGTCTTCAGTTCACTTCCAGTCCTGTTTTATTTGACTCCTCAATTGTATTAAGTCTTCCATTTTCCTCTCAGTCGTCACTTCCCAACTCCCTGACATTCACATTGGAAGCGGAGAGGTGAGAAGAGTTGGGGTGACTTTAGCACTTAGTAATGTATCCTTAAATCCATATAATGATTTGCTACATTTATCACAGTCACAATGCATCTAAGACACACATGGTTTTGTCCTCACATTGAGGACTAAGAACCTTTTTCTAGAGGAACCACCTAAGTATAATGCAAATATATTTGTCATTAAGAACCATTCAACTCTGGTTATTACTTAAACTACCAAGTAAAAACATCACACATTTGTATGTCTTACCTAATTTATTAGATTAATTTCTGCTTTGGGCCGCACGGTGGCTGAGTGGTTAGCACATTGGCCACACAGTCAGGAGATCTTGAAAAACCTGGGTTCAAATCTCCGTTGGGTATCCCTGTGTGGAGTTTGCATGTTCTCCCCGTGCGTGTGTGGGTTTCCTCCGGGTACTCCGGTTTCCTCCCACATTCCAAAAACATGCATGTTAGATTAATTGGCGACTAAAATTGTCCATAGGTATGAATGTGAGTGTGACTGTTTGTTTGTCTATATGTGCCCTGCGATTGACTGGCGACCAGTCCGGGGTGTACCCCGCCTCTCGCCCAAAGCCAGCTGGGATAGGCTCCAGCATCCCCGTGACCCTAATGAGGATAAGCGGTACAGAAAATGAATGAATGAATGAATTTCTGCTTTGCTATGATATGTATGCACTTGGGGTCAAGGTTCCCCAGAGACATATTTTTCCAAGCAGGCTAAGAAGAAAAAAAATTGACAAGTAAAAGTGTAGTAGTAGTATTAATAGTAAGAGCAATAGTGTGTTGGCAGTTCTTTTGCTCCACCTCTACACTGTCTGTTACTTGATTATTAACATTAGCCATTGTGATGATCTCCTCCCTGAGCCACCACCTTATCGTGGTGGAGGAGTTTGCGTGTCCCAATGATCCTGCGAGCTAAGTTGTCGGTGGCTGTCAGGCCCATGGTAGAGCCACCCATGACAAACACGTCCTAGGAAGGGACCAGACAGAGAGTAGCTCAAAAGACCCTGATGATAAATAAACACATTAGACTTTGTTTTCCCTCGCCTGGACGCCGGTCACCGGGGCCCCCCTCTGGAGTCAGGCCTGGAGGTGGGGCACGATAGCGTCTGGTGGCTGGGCCTGCACCCATGGGGCCCGGTCGGGCACAGCCCGAAAAGGTAACGTGGGTCCCCCCTCCCATGAGCTCACCACTCGTAGGAGGGGCCAAATGGGTAAGGTGCTAAGTGAGCTGGGTGGCGGCCGGGGGCGGAGGCCTTGGCGGTCCGATCCTCGGCTACAGAAGCTAGTTGTCAGTACGTGGAATGTCACCTCTCTGGCGGGGAAGGAGCCTGAGCTGGTGCGTGAGGTGGAGAAATTCCAGCTAGATATAGTCGAACTCACCTCAACGCACAGCAAGGGCTCTGGAACCAGTCCTCTGAAGAGGGGCTGGACTTCATTCCACTCTGGTGTTGCCAGCAATGAGAGGCGACGGGCATGGGTGGCAATTCTTGTTGCCCCTCAGCTCCAACCCTGAACATTGGAGTTTAACCCAGTAAACGAGAGGGTAGTTTCCCTGCGCCTTTGGGTGGGGGGACAGGTCCTGACTGTTGTTTGCGCTTATGCACCAAACAGAAGTTCAGAATACCCACCCTTTTTGGAGTCCTTAGAGGAAGTACTAGAGAGTGCTCCCTCGGGGGACTCCCTTGTTCTACTGGGTGACTTCAACGCTCATATTGGCGGCGACAGTGAGACCTGGAGAGGTGTGATTAGGAGGAACGGCCCCCCTCATTAGGGGGGCTTAACCTCATTAGGGTCACCTGTATGCTGGAGCCTATGCCAGCTGACTTTGGGCGGGAGGCGGGGTACACCCTGGACTGGTCGCCAGTCAATCGCAGGGCACATACAGACAAACAAAGACATATAACCAGTCACACTCACATTCATACCTATGGACAATTTAGAGTCACCAAATAACCTAACATGCATGTTTTTGGAATGATGGAGGAAACCGGTAAAGTCGGAGAAAACCCACGCAGGCACGGGGAGAACATGCAAACTCCACACAGAGATGCCCAACGGAGAGTCGAACCCTGATCTTCCTGACTGTGAGGCCAATGTGCTACCCATGCATCCATCGTGCGGCCCACCTGTAAAATTCAATTTTGTTATTTGATGTGGTCTGATGTTTAAAGTGTTCCTGAAAAAAGGGACACAAGAACAAATTGCAGATTATATGCTAGTTTTATAAAGAAAGTAAGACAAATAATTCCAGGTGGACTGTTAGAATTCTAAGCATAAATTGTGTGTGTGTATCATACAGTCTGGCCCCCCGGCCGTATTTTGTTAAGTCAATGCGGGTGAAAAAGTCCCACCTTTAGATGAATCGATTGTGGAGACATGCACCGGGAAGCAATCGGTTGACATAGTGTCTTATAAACAAGAGAGCCCAGGGTGGCCGGTGAAAGGATTGTCGTGTACGCAAAGATGGGAGAAGATGTCAAGGGCTCTAATTTTGTAGACCAGGCACAGGCGAGGCGTGTTTCTCCTCCATCGCTCCTACGCAAGTGGCAAAGAGGGAGGAGAGAAGGCGTGACTGGGTTTAACATAGCCGGGTCACCTTTAAATTTGCTGCTGGTGAAGAGAATTGAAAGTTCAAGCTCCCAGTGGCCAAATATATGGTCACGCGAGCAGACCTCCATGGGCTGAGGATGCAAAAGTGGCCTGGGAGGGGATTACAAGTATCATAAATCAGGTTTGCCCTGACACACTGACAACCGTTGCCTAGTGTAAAAACGGTTTACTGATGTCAGAAAAAGGGCAAAACAAAAACAGAGCACCAGAGGCACACTCAACCAGCCATTGCGTCCTCCACCCTCTCAGCTGTCAGTATTGAGGGTTTTGGTGGGATTCAGGTTAGTATTACGGATAAGGTAAGCATTTTTCCCCCACTAATAAAGACACTTGTATTTAGTAACCTACAAAGAGTGCAGAATTATCAGGCAAGTTGTATTTTTGAGGATAAATTTTATTATTGAACAACAACCATGATCTCAATGAACCCAAAAAACTCATTCATATCAAAGCTAAATATTTTTGGAAGTAGTTTTTAGTTTGTTTTAGTTTTAGCTATTTTAAGAGGATATCCGCGTGTGCAGGTGACTATTACTGTGCATAATTATTAGGCAACTTAACAAAAAACAAATATATGTAGTCGGTTCAAATATAAAAAGTGGCCAAGGAGAGGGACGTCTGGGCTTCCCTGCTTAGGCTGCTGCCCCCCGCGACCCGACCTCGGATAAGCGGAAGAAAATGGATGGACTGATGGATAACTTTTAACGAGAAGTTAAAAGTGCGTATCTGGGGTAAAATGTTCATTTAAATGCTTTGGAGTACAAAAATAAACTTTGATACTATGAGGCAACACCTTAACAAGTGTCTACTCTAAAGATTATTTTTGTATTTAATGTGTAGAGAAAACATAAATTTATGTGGATTACACATCCTGGAAGTGGTTTGCAGCTCACGTGAGGAAGGGTCTGGACTGTGTGACGGCATGAGTGATCATTATGAATCGGATGTAAATTGTAAGAATGTTAGAGACTGTATTTTTGTTTATTACTCAGTTGTATGTTTTGTAATGATTCAGATAGCACTGTCCTGGGTTCTTCGCTGTGCTGGGTTGGTCTGGGCAGTCTATCCGCCATCTTGTGAGTTTAGGTTCACTGTTGAGCATTGTAATTTTATTTCAATTGTGTAAATGTGAATTTTGTAGAGTTTATTCTTGTTTTATTCGAGGATAAGCCACTACTGTTGTCTTTTTCAATATTTTATTTGAAAGAAACCATTTTGGGTGGTATCAAGACTGAAAATAATCAGTGAATACTGACATAAGTTAAATATTGGAAATCCTGACATTCGTTTTGAACTTTCTATTTGTTAGGAAAAGAAAAAGCCAAATCAAACCAACACTTAGGCTGTTTGCCTCTTTGACAGTCAGGAAATAAAAAGACCCACAGTAATTTCTTGGGAAACCGCCGGTTGTCTGGCTCTTTATTCTACACCTGGTCACATAAGCGGCGGGGCCCCCTTTTTGGTGTCAGAAGTGGGATTTCCTAATAAATTTGGCAGATTTTGAGTTTATATTAGGATTTTTTGAGTTTTAAGACAACAGTAGTGGAGGTGTCCCACCCACCCAGCTGGAGAGACTCCTGCTGTGGGAAAGCGTCCGCTGCATCATTCCCAGAGATCTCAAGCACTACAAGAGACTGTGCCATTAAATTTGACAAGATGTCGGACGGAGAGGCTGAATCAGGCCTTTCATTGCCTGGACCTAGCCATGGAGGAGGTGAAACGGCACGAGGTGATCCAGTTGCACCTCTATCAGGGAGTGGTGAACAAATATTAGAGTTACAAACAAAGCTGAATGAATTGAGTCTAAAACATGATGCTGTAATGTCAAGTATTGGTTCTTTGGGTGACGTACAGCCAAGGTCCATTGTGTATGTGCCAAGAGAGAAACAGATTGTACCTTTTAATGGTGACCCCGGTAAAGACACTCACACTGTAGACGAGTTTGTTGAAGAGGTGGAGCGAGCTATCAGTCTAAGGGGTCTAAGGGAAAGAGACCAGGTAGGCTTTATTCTGTCACATTTGAGAGGTTGTGCATTAGATGAAATCAAGCTACGTAGTAATGGGCGCCTAGTTGAATCCAGTGCTTTGTTTTCTTATTTACGTGAGGCGTTTAGAGAGAAGCGTACAACACCCCAGGTGTTGCATGCGTTTTATGCTCGCAGACAGTCAGATGGGGAGGACTTGAGAGATTACTCCCATGCTGTCTCTCAGTTGCCTAATTTTTCTCTCTTAGCGTCTCCTAATGTTGTCGCTGCCCCGCACTTTGCAATATGTGACCAGTTCATTGTTCGCTGCGAGCTCCGAAGGCTCATCAGAGAGAAACCACAGTCCAACCTGTTTGAGGTTCGGGAAGAGGCCATCATGTGGAGTCTTGAGGACCGTCCCAGAAGTTCCAATTTGGCAAAAAGCAGACATCTGGTGGTAGAGAGTGCTGATGGGTGTTCTGTTAATGATAAGCCCAACAGTAACCCAGAAAGTGAATTGGCCTCGACTCTCCAGGAAGTTGTAAAAATAATAGCCCAGCAAGGTCAAGCTATTGCAGAGTTAACAAATGTTGTACGTGAACTTAACACTCAAACAGCAAAATAACTGTCCCAACAGTAAGCCAAAAATAACTCCCAAATATACTGAAGATGGACAGCCTATCTGTCTCAGATGTGAAGGAGTCGGACATATGGCTAGGCGATGTCCTGCACGTACAGCCCAAACTCAAGACAAGACTGCCTCTGCCTCTCTACTGTGACCCCACACACTTCGACTGGTTACTCCCTCTATTATATGTTGTTTGGAGTACACCCCCATCTCCCAATTGATGCTCTTCTTGGCCAGGAGGAAACAAAAGATGTGACCACAGACTGGTCAGAGCGCACAGAGAGCGACTCCAGAAGGCACATGAGAGAGCTAGAGAGTTTGCTGAAGGGAAAGCAGCTGACAGAGTGGACCACCAGAATGCAAAAGTTTATTGTCTACCTGTTGAAAAGGGGTAATATGTGTACCTTTAACATTACCCCATTTGCAGAAAAAAAATCCAAGATGCATGGTCATCCAAATTGCATAAAGTCATTGATGTCCAGGGAACAATGCACACAGTAGTCCCTGTGAATGGAGATCCTCTCAAACGAGTCCATAGATCCAATCTGCGTCTTTGCAGAGGCCCTTTGACACTTCCAGGACAAGATTGTCAAACAGTTCCCTATGTTCATGTGTTTGACGCTAATCTTGACTCAGAAACCGACTCCTTTCTTTGAGAACCGGAGTACCTCTTGATGGAACAAGTCGATGAATCTATTGGTCCAAGATGAGAAGATTTGGAAAGTCACTTGGAGAATGCCAACGGGAGTGAAATGGACACTGATCAGCTATTGGATGTTGATGTGAGTGATAGCCCCGGTCAAAAATCACCCCCTCACTTGTAATCAGTTGTGGGAAGTCCAGGGTTGTCTGAGGAGCTGGAGGAAAGACCAGTACTTGCTCTGCGGCGGAGATCAGCACCATCTGAGACAACCACGCCTACGCCACCCCCACGAAGAAGTTCAAGGGCAACCGCTGGTCAAAACAGAAACCCCTTTAACTTACCAATGAGTGCCTATAATAATGCAGTATCGTTCACACCATATCTACTGTCCTGGGTGTTGGCGGGTATGGTACTTTACACGTGCAGGGCTATGTCTGATGTTTAGGAAGTCACCGGGAAGTTGACTTCTGGCAGGGGAGAATGTAGCCAGGTCAAATATCAAAATATAACTTTTAACGAGAAGTAACTGCAGTTCCCTACTTAGCCAGTAGATGTCATTGTGGGTGACACAGCGGTGGTTTGTGAAGTCGCACACATGACGTCATCACAGAGCAAAAGGCGAGCACTTTGAGAGACTGACAGTAAACGGTGCATATCTGGGGTAAAATATTCATTTCAATGCTTTGAAGTACAAAAATAAACTTTGATACCATGAGGCAACACCTTAACAAGTGTCTACTCTAAAGATTATTTTTGTATTTAATGTGTAGAGAAAACGATTTATGTGGATTACACATAAGTGGTTTGCAGCTCACGTGAGGGAGGGTCTGGACTGTGTTCATTATGAATCGGATGTAAATTGTAAGAATGTTAGAGACTGTATTTTTGTTTATTACTCAGTTATATGTTTTGTAATGATTCAGATAGCACTGTCCTGGGTTCTTGACTGTGCTGGGTTGGTCTGGGCAGTCTGTCCGCCATCTTGTGAGTTCAGGTTCACTGTTGAGCATTGTAATTTTATTTCAATTGTCTAAATGTGAACTTAGTAGTGTTTATACTTGTTTTATTATAGGATAAGCCACTACTGTTGTCTTTTTGAATGTTTTATTTTGAAAGAAACCATTTTGGATGGTAGGAAGACTGAAAATAATCTGTGAATACTGACTTAAGTTGAATATTGGAAATCCTGACATTCGTTTTGAACTTTCTATTTGTTAGAAAAAGAAAAAGCCAAATCAAACCAACACTTAGGCTGTTCTCCTCTTTGACAGTCAGGAAATAAAAAGACCAACAGTAATTTCTTGGGAAACCGCCGGTTGTCTGGCCCTTTATTCTACACCTGGTAACATATATACCCATTTCAATTATTTTTTTCACCACTGAAACCAATATAACATCTCAACATTCACAAATATACATTTCTGACATTCATAAACAAATCAGTGACCAATTTAGTCCCCTTTCTTTGCAAGGACACTCAAAAGCCTGCCATCCATGAATTCTGTCAGTATATTGATCTGTTAAACATCAACATTGCGTGAAGCAGCAACCACAGCCTCCCAGACACTGTTCAGAGAGGTGCACTGTTTTCCTCCTTGTAAATATCATATTTGATGATGGACCACAGGTTCTCTATGGGGTTCAGATTAGGTGAACGAGGAGGCCATGTCATTAGTTTTTCTTCTTTTAGACCCTTTCTTGCCAGCCACGCTGTGGAGTACTTGGACGCGTGTGATGAAGGATTGTCCTAGATGAAAATTATGTTTTTCCTGAAGGATGCAGGCTTCTTCCTGTACCACTGCTTGAAGAAGGTGTCTTCCAGAAACTGGCAGTAGGACTGGGAGTTGAGCTTAACTCCAGCCTCAACTCAAAAAGGCCCCACAAGCTTATCTTTGATGATACCAGCCCAAACCAGTACTCCACCTCCACCTTGCTGGCGTCTGAGTTGGGCTGGAGCTCTCTGTCCTTTACCGATCCAGCCACGAGCCCAACCATCAGGCCCATCAAGACTCACTCTCATTTCATCAGTCCATAAAACCTTAGAAAAATCTGTCTTCAGAAATTTCTTGGCCCAGCCTTGATGTTTCAGCTTGTTCAGTGGTGGTCGTTTTTCAGCCTTTCTTACCTTGGCCATGTCTCTGAGTACTGCACACCTTGTGCTTTTGGGCACTCCAGTGATGTTGCAGCTCTGAAATATGGCAAAACTGGTGGAAAGTGGCATCTTGACAGCTGGCACGCTTGACTTTCTCAGTTCATGGGCAGTTATTTTGCACCTTGGTTTTTCCACATGCTTCTTGCGACCGTGTTGACTATTATAAATGGAATGCTTAATTGTACGACGATTATGCTTCAGAAGCTTGGCAATTTTAAGAGTGCTGCATCCCTCTGCAAGATATCTCACTATTTTTGACTTTGGAGCCTGTCAAGTCCTTCTTTTGACACATTTTTCCAAAGAAAAGGAAGTTGCCTAATAATTATGCACACCTGATGTCATTAAACCACATCCCTTCTCATTACAGAGATGCACCTAATATGCCTAATTGGTAGTAGGCTTTTTGCCTATACAGATTGGAGTAAGACAACATGCATAAAGAGGATGATGTGGTGAAAATACTCATTTACCTAATAATTCTACACTCCCTGTATATTAGCAACCCGTGTAATATGAATAAACAAAAACTTTGCAAAACGGGGATGACGCATTGCCACGCTCATGGTCTGGCCCTTGTCACTTGTGTTTGCATGTGAGATGAACTTGCATTACCCAATTAGTTATTATCATTTTTGCAATTCTTTGTTACACAATCAAATATGTCAATACGTTTGATTAACCGTTTATTTACAATTACCACACCCATATCAGATCCACTGGCAACCGATGATGAGGAGGACCTAGACGGTGTGCCAGAGGCAGACGGGACAGTCAATATATATGAAAATGTATGCGCTGATTCAAATAGTTACTTTAAAAAGTGGTTGTTGTGATTATCAAATGCATTTAAATGTGCCTGACATTGTGTAAACCGGCCTGTGGGGTTTTGGTGACGTGTGGGCACCAAAATTACCACTAGACCGGCTCAGCTTTGCCTTTGGACGAGAGTAGACCAGGTTGGAGCTGGCGAGCTTTCAGCACACCTTCGGCAAAGCCTTTTGGCACGAAATTGTCACTACGACAGGCTGAATCAGTCAGCACCTCCCCCTGCTCGACGCGCCTCGGTGTACCAAATTGGCTGCGCACTGTGTTCCGCCGGACGAAATTACCACTGTACGACCTGCACCACGCTGCGCCACCCACAAAATTCAAACCCCAAATGTAGCAGGTGCGCCAGCTGCCGGCTGGGTTTTACAAGGAGGGCACAAAACTGGACCAGCCAGACAAACAGAGGCAAGTATGATAACTTTTTTGCTTTGTAACTTTACTTTAAAATGTTGTACCCTTGTTAACTACCTGGAGCGTTGAAAACACTATCTAGTCTAATATGTTGTACAATTACCACCGTTAGGACATTTTGAGTATGAGATTGTTTACTTTTCCAAGCATTTTCATTACAGCCATGTGACAAATACTTTTTATACTTTTAATAATTTACTTTGCTTGGAAGACATTTTTAAAATTTATTTTGTATTACTGATTGGACTAAACATTAAGACTTCTGTTTTTTCATTGTTACATTTTCAACGTTATATTTTATAGATAGGATGATCCTATCTAGATAGATAAGATCATTGTTTATTGTCATTGCACACAGTATACAACAAAGCTAAGGGCTTGTCCACACGCAACAGGGTATTTACTGTTGAAATGCAAGGAATGTTGATCTTTTTGTCAGCTGACATGATCCATTTAAATGAACCCACTCACTGGCCTTTTTTTTTTTTAAAACAAGCAAATTCTTTGCTTTGGTTAATCACTGCTTTTATCCTTGCCACCGTAATGAATAGGGAATTCCTTCACACTGTTCTCCAGCCAGACCCACTAACACACTGAGCGGCTCAGCTTTGGCAGCCGATCAGAACCAACTAACAGGGTTGAAGCGGTCTGTGCCAAACACACACACGGCAACACATGCCCACACACCAAAACTCAGTAAGACAGCCAACAAGTGTCTTTATAATGGAAAAAAGCCATAGTTGTTAGGCTCACCTCTGTATTACGTGCATTCTAAATAACAATACCATTTCACATACATAGTAGCTGACAGTGGGTGTCCCATGGGGCAGTAGGTGTCAGAAAGTCAACACGCCCCCCTTCTGTTTCCATGGAGACCAAATTTGCAGCGCTTTGAGAGGTGAGGTGGTAAGAGAATGGTCTGAGTCTGCAAATGGATACACACACGCTGAGACGTAGTGTGATTGACTGACAATCTTATGTTGCAAGTAGTGAGAGGGCAGACAACAGGGCTGCTGCATAATTTGATGTATAATATATGTGTGCTTAATGTGTGGGATTCAGGGACCTTGCTACACTGTGCCCTTGGGGTGAGGGAGGGAAATGTATCCCTGTGGATCAGCATTAAACATGCACCATTGAGAAGTGTGGAAGATAACAACTTAATTCTGTGTAATCTGAGGCCAGAGAGGAAAAAACGTTGATCATGACAAATGACAGTATTCAAAATAACCCGACACTGACAACAGATGACGGAATATACTGTATGTGCTGACACACTTGCAAAAATAATAACAAATGTGTCACGCGAGAGCGTCGGAGCAGGAGGGATGGTTCCCATGATGCGGAGACGAGGCCGTGCAGGTCTGGTAAGTCTCTTTACTCAGTGTAGTCACACACAGAGCAATTCACAAACATAAAGCGTCGGTGCATAAAAGGAAACTACAGGAGCACCGCGGCCAGGACGAAGAAGACTAAACATAAAACTACCTGCGAGTCAGGCGAACTACTAAACTAGCAGAAGGGTAGAAAAACAGGCCAAACTAACAGAATCTACACACGTAACGATAGCGCGACGGGGACACAGGCGACAAAGATGTGGCAGGGGCACCAGACATGGAAAAATAATCCAGTAACCTCTAGCAGCAGTCACAGGTATAAAAAGACGTGGAGCCGGATTGGAAACAGGTGTGACTGAAGAACCACCTGACTCATGGCTGGCGAATGTCTGCAGAGGGTACACAAAACAGAGCAAAGAGTGGAAGATAAGACCAACCCGCCTATGTCACAGAGGAGTGTGACAAAATGACCATTATTTGACCCTCTGAGCAAGGATGGCAGCTCTTATCCTGCCTGATCACATGCTAATGTTTCATGCTACTGGAAAGAAAAAACAGGTTTTAATTAATAGAACAAAAGGGAATTGACTCTTGCATGCATGCAGTCCTCCCCAGGGTTTGTCACTTTAAATGCTCTAAATTAGCCAGACTGGATAGACTTAAGCAGCTCTTAAAAGGAGGCTTGCAATCAAGAGGAAGTGCAGCATTAACTGTTAATGTGAAACTTAGTCATGGCTCAGGTGGATGGCTTATTTAAACGGAAAGCATTGGCTCCAACACATGATATTAATATTAGAACATAAATAGGTTAGACACATGTAAATGTTATGTTTACAGACAAATGTCACATTTAATGTCAACATCCAATCAGGAACAATGAACAATATTTCTGGGTGACTGGTTGAGTGTGTAAAAAGTAGAGTGGATGTGAGTTGAGTGACACAAGATGCAGAAATGTCAGTACAAGCAGACCGATTGCTGGGAAGAGCAGAAACTGTAGCACCGATTTAGAAAGAAAGGTGCAATGCGAAACTGGATATGGATGGAGAGGAAGAGTGGAAGAAGGTGTGTGTGTGTGTGTGGGGGGGGGGGGTGATGGGAGATGCCAGGGTGGGACACAAGGAGCACAGCTTCAAATGACCTTTATGCAACGCAACTGCAGGCCCCTCCTCTCCAGCGGTCATTCACATTTGTCTTTAGCCTGGTGCTCATTTGCAAGTGAACACAAGCTCAATGGAGTCAAAATCTAAACTGTTTCATGCTCAAGCTGAGATGAGTGCACAAAACCCCTCTTTGACTTGAGTGGCTGCAATTAGCATTTTAATTCCATCTTTAAGTTGCCCGTGTCAAAACTCAGTAAATGTGTTGGCTTGAAGCAAAAAGACAACTTACTTGACAATCAGGCACATGAATGCTATAGTCTAGAGCAGGGATTTCCAACGTTTTTTCTTGTGAGAGCTACTTTTACAAAATGAAAATGGGCAAGAGCTGCTTTTTTTTTTTTACATTTCTTTTCATAGCTTATTTCAACCCAAATGCATCGAGTATGCTTTTGGGGTTTTTTGTTTTTTACCAGAAAATTAACAAAACGTTGGTATACACAACTCACATTTTCTATTACAGAATAAATTTATTTCTAGTGTTCTCATATTATTATCTTAAAACCTGAATGAAAGGCAGGCTTGCAGGAACCTCATGTGGTCGTGAAGGGTTTACTGGTGCCCGCGGGCACCGTGTTGGTGACCCCTGGGCTAGAGCCTAGGTTCCCAAAATGAGGTACACGTACCCCCAGGGGTACGCCAATTGTTATGTTGCTGCTTCTGCAATTTTTTTGGTTATTATGACAAAAAATTTAACTTATAACTTGTTTATTTAATTATTAATTCACTTAAACTAAGTCTAAAATGCCAAGCCTCGTTTTGTTACCGGACATATTTCGAGTACTAATTGAGTACAACATTGCGTACTATTTGATACAACAATCATAATTTTAGGTTATAAGTATAAGAAAGAAGAAATGTTAACTTGATCTAATGAAATCAACTATGTGGTTTCAACACACAACACATACAAATCTTGCTCTCAGGCTATGATGGAGTCATGTTGCTTAGTTCAATGAGCTGATTTGGGTCAACTCGATGCACACATGCAGTGGCCAAAGGACATATTTGCACACACACACTGCCCACCTTACAAAGTCGGAGCAAAGCGCTGTGATTGAGCAAACGATGTATGAAGCATTATCTGACAGACCCGTAGCAAACTAATAGGCCTCTCAACGCATACGCTTACAGCTAAACACTGCTGTTAAGGCACGGAGCGAGCAAGCGAGTGGCGAGACCTCGAGACGTAAGAGTGGATGTGAGGAGAGCACAGCTTTGATAATTTGATCATTTCTTAAGTAAAATCCAGTGCCAGCACATGTATCTGCGGCCATAGTGGGAAATAACACTGTGTTATCGTAGTGGGAAATGAACGCTTAATAGAGTGCAGATGATAAGCGAGCCATATTGTCGGCAGTACTGAACCTTCTAATACCTAGACTAGACCAGGGGTCTGCTGTGGCTCCAGCGTCTTAGAGAGTCCAGCGTCCAGCCTTTCAAAGTTGTGCGTCGGAGTTGAGCGTGTGCCATGCAATTCTCCACCGAAGTGCCAGCGGCAGTGTTTTCTGGATAGTCAACTCCATGACGCTGGTCAACTAATTAGCTCATTAACTTTCTTTGTTGCTAATGAACAATGGCAAGCAAAGTGATACAGAGAGTGGTTCTGGAACCGGAACTAATCGATGTTTACCAACACTTATAAATACATACTTTATTCATCTCCAAGAGAAATGGAACAGAACAGAAATGGAAAGGGGCCGCACGGTGGATGAATGGGTAGCATGTTGGCCTCACAGTCAGGAGGTTCAGGGTTCAAATCTCCATTGGGCATCTCTGTGTGGAGTTTGCATGTTCTCCCCGTGCGTGCGTGGGTTTCCTCCCACATTCCAAAAACATGGATGTTAAGTTCATTGGCGACTCTAAATTGTCCATTAGAGTGTGAATGCTTTTTTGTCTGCCCTGCGATTGACTGGCAACCAGTCCAGAGTGTACCCCGCCTTTCGCCCAAAGACAGCTGGGATAGGCTCCATCATACCCGCGACCCTAATGAGGATAAGAAATGGAAAAGAAACAGACAGAAAAGGAACGTACAGTGCGTTTAAGAAAAATATATACTGTATGTAGCGTACGTAGTCACCTTACGTTAGGTTAGCATTACAGTGGTCAAGTACGTCTCACAGCTCTGAGTGTGTTTTAATGTGGTGGAAACGGGCCCATTGGCTCTTTTGTTGCTAAAGGTCGCCGACCCCGGAACTAGACTATCATAGTGCCTTTCTGCTAAAACACAGTTTCTCGAATGCATTTCGTTTTTTAAATCAAAGCAGCGTGCGGCCACTATGCAGCACTGCAAAGTTGGTGCGCGTCATCTTGTATTTATCACAGACGACCCTCAGAACATGGTTTCATTTGGTGTGTGACCGGCCGTGACACAGCTCTCAAGTGCCTAATATCTAGCAGAGACACTGCTGACACTGTGTGCAAGCAAGCGTTGTGTGTTTATGCCCACGCAGCTTTGCGTGAATGATGTAGCATGTCTACTGTGCACCCTGTCTAGGCAATTTTCTTTCTTACAAAACATTTCAACGCATATTCTCACAGTTGGAGCCTATCCCAGCTGACTCTAGGCAAGAGCCAGGGAACACCCTGGACTGGACGACAGTCAATCACAGGGTACATATCAACAAACAACCATTCACATTTGCACCTGTGGACAATTTAGAATCAGCAAAAAACCTAACATGCATGCTCCACCCCGGAAAGGTCTCTAAAGTCAAACAGACCTGAGGTCATACAGTTTCTAATTCAACAAAATTTGGGGGAAAAAAGTCTCTCAAGCCACAAAAAAGCAAATGTTGTACCATTGAAGGCTACTCATTGAAGGATAGTTGTGATGGAAAATGTGATGACTGCCATAAACTGTAAATGAAATGAACTGTGTTAAAAGAAAGCGGTACACACGTCTCTGTCCTGGCTGCTCAGTACAATATGGCAAACAACAGGTCCACAGTAATAATAAAAGAAGAGAACATGGTGGAAAGTGTCGTACGTAGTCATAATGTGAAACCAGTACGTGTTTTATTGTATTAACAGCAGTTAACTTTTTTGTACACTTGTAGAAAAGTAATGCATGGTAGACTGTTTCTTACAAGATAGATAAAGACGTTAGTAATCGACAAAAGAATTTCACAATACAATAAAAAAATTAATAAAATACATATAATACAAAGTTGCGAGTACACTTAATAAAGGTTTTGTGATAGGGGTCAAAGTATGTATACCTTAAAGTTTCACTGCATATTGCAACTGACGCACTGGAAATCATTGGAGAATAATATTTATAAATGTAGAAATCGCAGACATCGGACAGACTGGCTATACTGCATGTGTCCTAACTCTGTGTCCTTCCCCTCTATAAATCCCCTATTTAACTTGCCTCGTCACGCTCGCACAGATCTGTGTGTGTGTGTGTGTGTGTGTGTCGTAGCAAATAAGAGTTGATGGGGGGTGCTTCGTCGCTGACAAACAGTATTTCATGGAGCATTTTGAACTCCTTTAAATCCTTTTAAGGGTTCAGCTATGGACTTTAGCCTTTGATGGTAAAAAAAAAAAATGCTGTTGATGATGCTGCGTTCAAAGCCGTATGTTTTAGTGCATCGGTGCATGTTGTGCCACCCCACTTCTACGGCACGGCAGTTGTTTGTTTTCTTTCATTCCAACTCAGACTCCCACTGCTCATCCTTTATAAACCAAGTACTGTACTGTATAGCTTTCTGTCTTTCCTACTCTACCCTTTCCTCTCCTCACTTCTCCCTCCCATGATTCCGAGGGTTCACACTGTCAGCCAGCTGAGTTAAATTTGCCTAGTGCCGAAAATCTGAGGGCGCTGGCATGGGGACGGAGGGAGCGAAGGATGCATGCTAAAAGATGGCGTGCCGAGGCCGTAGTGTCGTGGGGGCAGCGTGGAGGTGATAGCGCTGCACAATTATAATCCTCAGGGGAGCTAAAAGCTGTTCGACCTGGTCAAGACAGAGCGTCGTGGTGGGCTTGTATCAAGACTGAATTTGAAAGCAGCTGGAGGATTGTGACTGCTGAGAAGAAGAAAACGACAGTGACACATTATGTAAAGCTGTCAAGATGCAGGAGGAGAGAGAAGAGATGGAGGCTGCAAGAGAGAGAAGAAAAAGTGTGATGTCAGGCTGCTGCTGGGAGGTAGCTACTGTACAGTATACCGTAATTTCCGGAGTATAATTCGCTACTTTTTAAAACTTTGAACCCTGCAGCTATGTTCCAATCTCGTGACATCGCGTCGTACATATCTTGTACACTAATACTAAGTGTTTAAATATTGTGCCGCTCACGAGTCCGGAGACGAAGCAGGAACTATTTGGCAGGAGCCAATCATGAGCAACAAGGGAACTCACAATGAGCTCGTCAACCCATCGGAAATCGCAGGTGGTCAATATGCAACAAAACAATCTGCCTCACTGTCATAAATACGCTTGGGCATCATTTGAATTTGAGCAAGTGCGGTTCCTAATGATTCTCAATTGCAGGTCTTTTCAGAAGAAGCTGAAGCTAAAATTGGCACACAGCAAATTAACACGCAACAGGTATCTAACAAACAGACAAGTACCATACTAGTGGAAAATAATAAAGAACTATGTTAACTGCATCCCAGCATGCACTATTTTGCTTTGCTGGGACGTAGTATGCTTTATTTTTCTCTACTCATGTGTGTAATGATTTTAGTCTTTTTGCTTTGGACTGGAAGTCAGATTGATATGTTGAGTAATAACCTCTTGAGAATTTCCAGTGGGTCGATGAGCTCATTGTGAGTTTCCTTGTAGCTCATGATTGGTTCCTACCATAAAAAGCGGTACTTTTTTCTTACTGACTCTTGCGTGCCACAATATCCCCTGCAGGTTATAGTCCGGTGTGGCTTATATATCCACAAATCTTTTTATCTCTCTAATTCTAGTGGGTGTGATATAGACACTGGAAATTAGGGTATGTGTCTAGTAGGGCCCTTTCAAATCCGTTGTATTTTTTCTCTTTTTTTTCTTCTCAGAATTGGAGGATTATCAAACTTTTACTCAATACTAATTCTATGTAATAAAAAAAGGTATTGAAACTGTCAAGCACAATCAACTTGGAAGCTGATTGGTCAAAATCTGTGTCACAGTCAACCATTAAAAGTCAACAAAAAGTAAACTACATACTTCAAGCGTTTCACCCACCCAATGATTTTACTATGATTAAGAAATATAAAAAGCAGTTTTTTTTAATCCTACCCCCTTCTCAAATAATTTGCTAATACATACTCATACATACTCATATACACATACATGCTGTACATAGTGTGTATATACACACACATTCATACAGTATGTACACATACATACATACACATAAAGTGTATATATTCTTATTCTTCTTTTCTTTAAAAAAAAAACATGCATGTTAGATTAATTGGCGACTCTAAATTGTCCATTAGATTGTGAATGTGAGTGTGAATGTTTGGATGTGTGGCCTGCGATTGACCAGTCCATGGTGTACCCCGCCTCCCGCCCAAAAGTCAGCTGGGATAGGCTCCAGCATACCCGCGATCCTAATGAGGGTAAGCGGTATAGAAAATTGATGGATGGATGGAGTTTTCCTATTTTTCCCTCCTCTTTCCTTCCCTCTTCCCCTGCTGATTTTTCTTTTGCTATCTTCTCTACAAAAAAATGCTTTTGACTTCCAGTAAAACTAATATAATCTCTCAGTATTGTTTTTGATGTAAACAATACTACTTTTTTATGTAAAAATGAGTACAAATTAATTTCACAACTGTGGGGGAGAGCCTTAGAGAACATACAAGTGCCTTACAGTCTTAAAGGTTTGGGGGTGGAGGAAAGTGTGAAAACATTGACAGTGGTTCAGTTTCCACAAAGCCCTTGAGAACATTTTCATGTCCTTTTTGTCTTCCGTCTCATGTTCTGTCCTGTCTGTCTCTCTCACTGGCTCCCTCTCTTCCGGTCTCACTAACAGAGTTTCTTGGTGGCATTCAGCTGCTCACTTTACGCTCCACTTTGCTCTGCATCAACCCAAATTCCCCACTTTGGTGCTTACATAACACAGGGAAAGATTGGGCATCGGAAGCAAACCAATGAGAATGGGCACATTTTTTTAAATGACTTCACCCGGCCTCGTCAATATTCTCCTATCAGGCTGCATCTGCCATTCACGTGTAAACAACACTTGCTGTGGGCACATTCCCTCACACACAAACTGTGATATATTAATAACACAGTCACATTTGGGTAGACATGGTTTCTGTGACATTAGTTTGTCAATAAACCATGATGCTGACTTTTTATAAGATCCCCCCCCCCCCCCCACACACACACACACACACACACACAAATTCAGCCGACATGACAGGACAGGGCTCCAGATTAAATGGTCGCATTTTGCGATTTAGGGCTCTAATTTCGCAGACCAGGCTTGCGCCTCACCAATGGGCATGTTTTAGGCACATCTTGCAATTTCGTGCCAAGCACAGCCTGGCGTAAGTACTCCTCCATCCCTCCTACCAGCACAAGTGGCAAAGAGGGAGGAGGGAAGGCGTGACTGGGTTTAACACAGCCGGGTCAAATCCTCACCAATCATATGTCCTCATCTCTGCACCTTTAAATGCGCCGCTGGCGAACAGAATTGCAAGTTCCGTTAATTATGGATAAAGACAGCGGAAGATGGCCAAACTTCTCCCAGACGGAAAGTGATGTTTTGGTCCAGGAGGTCCAAGCTCGCAGTGGCCGAGTAAATGGTCACGCGAGCAGACCTCCACGGGCTGATGATGCAAAAGCGGCCTGGGAGGGGATTACAGGTATCGTATATAACGTACTGAGAACCGTCGCCCAGTGTAAAAAAGTGGTTCAATGATGTATGAATGAACAGGCAGTGCCACATCCACTCACCAAGCTAAAGCAAAAAAAGGTCTTATAAGGCGTACTGGCTGTCACAGTATGTGCAAACAGACAAACAAGAGGTGAAATTGTCATATTTGAAATAAGAAGATAAAAGTATACCTGATTACCAAAATAAATGGTAAAAAAGACGATAAATGGAACATGAAATGATACGTTAGGTGTTTCCTATGAGATTGACTTGTTTATTTATTTTTTATTTTTTTACCACAGTGACATTTTGTCTATGTGTCACTTACCCTGTTCGCTTGTTATCATTATAATAATAATGCATTGTCTTCACCAGTTGTGTGTCTTAGTTGTTTAACATAACAGGACAGGACTGATCTTTTTTTAATCATTGCTGTTGAAAGTTCTCCACAGCCCAGTTTGGCCCCCTGGACCGGTACTGGGCGGGTGGTTGGGGACCCCTCTTTTAGGTCAAACTATATTGAACTATATTAACATGTGATGACAGGCTGGAGGTTTCTAGTCTAAAGAGTAATAAATAATTATTAGGGTTGTCTGATATATGCCTTTTTGCCAATATACGATATGCCGATATTATCCAACTCTCAATTTCCAATTCCGATATCAACCAATATCGATATACGTTTTTTTGTCAACTTTATTTATGAGTGCTATTGGCCCGGGGTGCCATATAAAGGGGAAAAATCAGAACAATTCCAATGTCTCTTAACTGCCAGGGGACCCAAAAATAGGTAATTACTAATAAAACTAATAATTTAATAATAAAGGGGGAGGGGGCACAATTTTTGTCATGCGACCCAGAATTCCTTACTGCACCCCTGTTTCTGGCTACATTATATATGAAAAAAGAAACCATGAAATCACCCTAATTCAGAAAAAAACGTACTTTTTAAAAACATGATATTGCGTGGTGGACTTCCACCTTCTTTAGGGAGACTTTAAATGTAACACCGGTGGAACGTCCAGATACGTGAAAAAGCACTCTGCATCTTCAAAATGCAGAAATCAGGGGAAAAATGCTGTAATTCAAATTAGCCTTGACTCAATGCACTCTGAGCACATTTAAGGTACAAAATAAATGCACCTCATTTACCGGCCCATAACCACCTTAAGAATAGTATGCTAGACAGGGGCATCAGATGTCTGTTTGCATCATCACAGCAACAGCAAACACGTAACCTGCTTTTCCTCTCGGTGGGATACGTTATTGTTCCAATGCAGACTTAGCCATTAAATCCATCGATTTTATATACCGCTTGTCCTCATTACGGGTAAACTGGAGTTCATGCCAGCTGACTTTGGGCCTGCATCCTAAACTCCCCACCATTTATAGACAAACAACCATTCACACCTTAGGCCACATTTAGACTCTCCGGCTAAGCTAACATGCATATATTTGGAATTAGACAGGAAGAGCCTGGGGAAAAACCTACGCATGCATGGGGAGAACTCCACACAGAGACGCCCAAATGGAGATTCAAACCCTTAATCCCCTGGCCTCCTGATGCAACATGCTAACCACTAGGTCTATTTAATCCATGTATCTGCAACTTATATCCAAAGTTTTAATAAAGAGAAGAATCCCTTTCTTAATGTAATAGCAATGCAGAACTCCAGACTCCGACTTGCATTTTGAGACTAAAATATGAGACATTGCAAGCAAATTTTTTAACTACTCGCACATGTGTGACCAGATAAAAGTATGGGTCCTGTATTAAGTTGACAAGGGATGCATTTTGTCTTTTATTACAGTGAGAATGGAAAAGAGTATTTAAAATGTGCGTCAATGTCAATAAACAAATGTCAATTAACAAAAGCTTATCACAGTATAAGCCAATAAGCCCACAGGGTACGTGTTAACTGTTTTATTTACCAACCCTAATGAGGATAAGCGGCATTGAAAATGGACTGATGCAAATTTAACAATATTAATATAGGGCTGTTACTGTTTCCTTTAACTACACTATTTTTTTTATGCCCGATTAACCTGCGCAAATGTTGTTTGACCCTTGGTTTAACACCGGCGTTTGAGGACGTAGTAATGACTGCAGAGCCACACACGGGAACAAATAATGAGCACAAATAGACAAAGAAAAGGGTACATTCATTGGTAAATTTAGCTTCAAAGCCCAAGCGGATGGTTCTCACAATTAGACCAAAGTTATTTGTATCTACTGTTGCTGTGACTGGAATTGTCACAGAGACTTGCCGGAGAAAAGCGAGAAGATACTGAAGCGCTGCTGATATTTTTTTATCGTCATTTATACAGCGGGAGCTTGGCATCCCAGTCTCCCAGCTAACTTTTTGTCTACAGTCTCCTCTTGAATAAATGCAGTCACTTGCTTAGAAGTAAATACTACAGCGCCGTATTTTCCTCCATTCTTATTGTTTGATGGTGTGTTCTCTGATAACCGATGCATTCAATGTGGCTTGGGTTTCACAGTCTTTGGTTGCATTTTTTTAAACATCAAAGAGAGTAGCATTGTAGTCATTGCCAAACAAGGTACCAGAGCCATACCCTGCTACTTTACTTTTATATTGGGGTACCAACTAGTAATGCCTAAATGGTGGATACAATGCACATCTTTTTTCATGGAATGAACTGGCACTATGTAAATATAACTGAACTAAAAAAATGTGCAGTGTGCATGTGTATTTTCAAGGGTAAGGCACCCGTTGCAAATGTGAAGGGTCAAAGCAGAAGTCGGAAAGATATAAGGTCAAATTAACAAATCATACAATACACGCATGCAAAACATTGTGTGCAACCGCACAGCCCATGTGTAGCTATTAGAATTCAGAACAAGAGATGGGTTGATGTGTGTGTCCTTCGATTCAACAGAAAAAATAGCCAGTGTTGCATCTGACCGAAACAGATGTCCGAACATCACAACCCACACAGCTGAACTTTTTATAACCCAAAAACACCTCACACAATGATGTGGTAAGTCTTTCTTGGAATAACGGTGAAAATAAGACAGGAGAGCTTCTGTGATCAATTTGACTTTACATCCATAAAACATGTTTGAATTGGAAAAATGCAGCACTCACTGAATTATGAGCCACATGCCATCATGTCAACACTGTTAGGCTGCTAAGCAAAAGAACGATTGTTTGCTTAGAACTATAGATGGGTGACAAACGCAAGTAAAAACCTACCTAGTGTGTAAAATTACCGTACAACTACATGTTGTTGTTAAAAAGAATAGAAAAAGGAAATAATTGCAAACCATACTAAACTTAACCAAGCTGTTCTACTTGGTGAAAAGGTGTTGTTGACACTCTTTAAAAATCAACTGGTTTTGAGAATTTGAAAAAACATCCTTTTTCCTGTTCTGTGCCAATTCTTGTCTCGATGATCCTTACCAGCTAAAACCAGCTAATGCCTCATAATCTTACAATCCAAACTAATGGGAAGAATCACATTTCTACAAAATGAAAGTTTGGGCAATGAAGAAACATTCATGCAGAAAACGTATCAGTAACAGTATAATATTCTAGTGGCTCAGGAATCACAGAGCTTGTTTAAGGGTACGTATACACTGCAAGAATCTAGTCTTTCCTTCTGCAATGGTTGTTCACATTAATACATTCATTAAATGTTGCTGCACTGATGGAGATGTCACCAGTCTGAGATTTGCCTTGTAATAAATCTGTCCAGGGACAGATTTGATCCTTGCAATAGTGACAAGTGACAACATGACAGATGCAGGTGTGTAGCTGAGATTAAAATGAGTGTGGTCTGGACAAGGACTCGGTTAGTAACCTCAAATAAATCTGAATACCAGCAAGGACACCAATTGACCTAGTTTGGGAAATATACAATTTCTCTTTTAAATTAGAATTTTTAATTCATGTACATTTCAAAAAAGCTCCCTTAGTTCATAGTTTAATTTATTTTATTTTTTTTTTTTTTTATTTATTTTCATTTGTCTTGTCCAGCATCATAACAGCTGAATGGGAGTCTGCCTTTAAATGCTGAGCAAAATTTCTTTGCAAAGGGAGATTTCATAATCCAAATGAGTCTCCCTTGGCATTTGACTGCGTTTATTATGAATTTTGTTGCGCCACATTTCGATGCCGGACCTGACCTGAAAAGGGGACGGGTGGGGGGGTGGGGGATATAAGAAAGGGTGCAGAAGAACCTCACAAACATATTTCAACCATATTATAAACAACCGTAATAATCAAGATTTCCGCAACAACCAGAACCGACACAGAGCAAAATGAGCAAAAATACAGGTGAAAGAGGAAAAAAAAAAAAATAATAATAATAATAATAATGATAATACTAATTTCATGTACACACATTCATATACATATACATATATATATACATATACATACACATATATACACACACACACATATATATACATGTATACATGCACATATTCGTACACGCATACATACACATACTGTGCACATACACATATCCATGCAGTACATACATACATACACACACATACAGTGTGCATATATATGTATACACACATACATACATACATATTTACTAATAATGATAAACATACAAGAAAAACAACGAGAAAAGAAACAGAACCTCTTGAACAATGACCATCCAAATGACACGTGCAACAAATCTACATTAAATCTACATTACTCTGCAGTGACAGGATAACCGCATCAGAGCGAAACAGAGAACAAGGAGATGCCCGTGGTGAACACCGCCATGCATCCCAAACCACACTCCCTCCAAAAGCGAGGGCCCGACCAGGAAGACGCCGGAGCACGGCCCCACAGCAGGCTCCCCACAGAGGGGAAGGCCCGACCCCGCCACCCCAAGGGGCAACCGCGGGTCCCCTCCGAAGAGGTGGAAGGGAGACCCGGCCCGACGCCGCCCGGCAGCCGAGCAGGGGCCACTGAAGGGGCCCGGGCGCCAACCGCCGGAACACCCGCCGGAGGCCGGCCAGCTTCGGGCAAGCAGGACAACCACTCCCAAGCCCCCGGGCCCAGAAGCCACCCAACCCCCCAAAGCAGGGGCCATACCCAACACCCCGGGAGTTTAATTTAGTTTAGACTTTATGGAGGAGCACAAACTACTTAGTGTACTTACTACCTTATGTCCAAGGTAATGTACAGCACTATAGAAAGGACATCTTGATGCTTTCACAGCTTCCCTGACTGTTGGACAACACAGAACTCTTAACATTGCATGTCATTTCTGGGTCACTACATTATAGTGATTGTTCATCTTATAAAAGGCTGTTATAATTCCCCTTGATTTTGTTGGACCCAAAGTTTTGTGTTGTGTACATAGATGTCCGACTTTTTTGTGTGGTCATGAATGTGTCAGGTGCAGAGCTTGTGTGTGTGCAGAGCGGGTTAGGAAGACAGTAGGGGCATAGACTCCCGGTACTTATTTCCATTTGTATTTGATCTGAGAACATAACCCCACAAATAGCGGGGCTCACTACAGTAATCCCTTGTTTATGTGCGGTTAATTGGTTCCAGACCACATCGTGATTATGTTGATTTCTGCGAAGTAGGACTTCTTATTCACAAATCAAATACCTCCAGAGCATAGAAAACCTGTTTACGATTTTCTAAATAGGGTTTTTAACATTGTTAGAGCCCCTCCAGAAATGAAATAACACTCCGATAGTCTTTACACTCATTCATTCATTTTCTATGCCGCTTATCCTCATTAGGGTCGCGGGTTCATTACACTCATATTACCCAATATAGTAAACATAATTCGAGAAGTCAGCCAAGACATAAATAACACTTGCACTTGTGTGTGTTGAAATGAATGTATTCCGGACGTGTGGAAGACAGAAAGTGACGTCAATGGTTCAGAGTTGGGTGGACTAGTGCTGCAGCGGTAGCCCATGGTATTATTATTATCACAGTTGTCCCTTGTGTAGACCGGTTAATTGGTTCCAGACCTTTGATTCATTCATTCATTTTCTACACTGCTTATCCTCATTAGGGTCGCAGGTACGCTGGAGCCTATCCCAGCTGACTTTGGGCAGGAGGCGGGGTACACCCTGGACTGGTCGGCAGTCAATCACAGGGCACATATAGACAAACAAACATTCACATTCATACCGAGTAGCCAAATAACCTAACATGCATGTTTTTGGAATGTGGGAGAAAACCGGAGCACCTGGAGAAAACCCACACACGCACGGGGAGAACATGCAAACTCCACACAGAGATGCCCAAAGGAGATTCGAACCCAGAACCTCCTGACTGTGAGGCCAACAAGCTACCCATTCATCCACTGTGCGGCCTGGTTCCAGACCTGACTGCAATAAATTCATTTCCATGATATGGGATTCAATGTTAATAAATGCAATATTTTTGTGGATAGAGCATAGAAAACCTGTATATGACTTTCTAAATATGAATGTTAACACTATTAGAGCACTGTAGACGTGAAACACACATGCCTCTAGTCACCTTTGCACTCCTGTTATTCGTTGTCCCACAGCAACTCTTATGCTGCAGTGATTCGAGACGCCGCCAGCTGTCAAGTCTGCGAGTTAACAAGCTAATCGGTTAGCCTCAAAATTATTTCTCCTGAATTTAAGAAGCCACAAATGTAGCATTTAAACGCGGAATGGGAGAAGAAATTTTTTTGAAATCTATCATGTCGGACATGCCATGGCTGACTTCATGACTTCATGCAGTGCTAAGGTAAGGTAAAGTAAGATAATGTCTCTTATTCATGCCTTTACTGCCACCTTGTGACCAGAATACTACATATCACTTCTATTTCAATAAGCTTTGACGAATAGAAACGCAATACAGCTAGGGAGCTGTAATTGAGCCGCAATTTTGCGAGGTACA
The DNA here is from genome assembly GCA_024372805.1 of Oostethus manadensis. Taxonomy (NCBI): domain Eukaryota; kingdom Metazoa; phylum Chordata; class Actinopteri; order Syngnathiformes; family Syngnathidae; genus Oostethus; species Oostethus manadensis. Next base: position 2,224,530 of record QODF01000029.1, read on the forward strand.
ACTGTGTTATTATTATGATTATGATGTTGTTATTATTGTGCACGTTGTGGGGTAACTCACACCTGCAATAAAATCTTGTTGTTCAGCGATCAAGTCTGGTAACGGTGCGTGTCACTGGAGATTACAGTAACATTAGTGACACCTCTGGCGCCTGGTGACTAGTGTAGAATACAACATAGCCTCAGCTAATATACAAATCTGTTTGTATTTTGTATTTCCCACCTTAGTGGCAACCAGAGCGCTTTGCTCCTGATGAAGCAGCATCAGGTGGAACTGGGGGTTGCCCAAGGGTACTTTGACATGATCACGGGAGGACGGAGGTTGGGAGACAACCACTTTTACCACCTGAGCCATGCCGCCCCCCATTTTCGCTCCTTTAGCCATTTTAATACTTGAAAATACTTACTTTAGGCAAAATATACATACAGTTTACTTACATAAACATGAAACAGCATGGTTTATTAATTATTATATTTTTCAAAAACCATGATCAACTGAAGCCACAAAATTGGAACCGCAATCTGGCGAGATTGCCCAAAGAGGGGTTGCCACCACTGATGTTACACGTGATTTGTTGGTTGACTTTCTACACCGTATATCCTTGCTGATGCATCTGTTGACACATTTTGCATTTATCCAGGCTTGGAATTAGCATCGGAGGGCTCCAGGTGTTGGGTGTTAGAGTACTGACTTGGGAGTTGAACCTGCACCAGTTATATGAAAAACAGCAGCAAGTGCCACTACATTGTTTTATTTGCTTATCTTTCTGTTTTTCACATTTTACACATATTTTTACCAGCACAGAGTGTGTGAATAAAGTGTCCCAAGGCAAAAATTCTTACATTTATTAATGCAACAGATCAATGGACAATTTAGCCCACTAACGGAGAAATAGATATGCTATTGCTAACTTTTCTAATGGGATGTCAGCTTCTGCACATATTGCTACAAAATCTTCAACAAACTGTAATGCCCGTGTTTGTGATTCAAGAAGATGTAGATGCAATTCCAGCTGTATATATTTTTTATGACGACACGGGGTTAGCGGCATTATTATTTTGAAGGTCAAAAGTGTGTTCTGTGTGTGTTAAGAATGTCTTTTTACGGTTAAGATGAGTTGGGTGCAAGAATAAACATGCTTCTCGTCCTTTTTCACTCAGAACGTCGTCATTGGGCATTGGAAAACGCTCCTTACTTTAAAGTGGTAAAAAACAACACTGTGAAAATATTCTACATATAATATACCAAAATATACTAGAATGCTAAACTAGACTAACCCTCCCGGCTTCCATCTATGCTCCGTAAGAGGAGGCTGTTTGTAATGAGATGCCGCCAAGAATGAGCCGTCTGCCTAATAAATATTCCCCACATAAACGTTCCTTTTCCTCACAATGACCGCATTTCATTCACGTTTTGTCAATTATCGTGAGATTTGGCTTTTAACAGTAAATTCCGTTTTTATTGGCGAATTCCATAATACCGTGCGCGATTCCATTAATGCCGAAATTATAGGGCCCTACTTAACGTAGTCATATTCACTAGAGGTGAAATATGAAATCCAAGCTGTTGGAAAAATCCTATATGACCAGCTAAAAGATGTATTGATTTTAACAATATGTCTATCACGACACATGTATCCTGCTGATTCTACTGATATTTTAGTTACAATAATATCTACATGAGTGCTCTCATTTTATCACATTACATTGTACTTGTGTGAGTGTCTATTCTTGTGTCTGTGTGTGTAGTTCTGACTCTTTGGGAGCACACTGGCCCGGAACTGTCAGATCTCAAACACACACACACACACACACAGACAAACACATAGGTGCAGGAGGTGTGGATGATGCATGTAAGATGGCAAATGTTTGTTTGGCGAAATCAGCAGAGAAAAGAGCATTGGGTTTGAGGGGTAACAAAGTGCTTGCCATGCTAATACTCATGCATAAGCTATGCCACCTTGAGAGCAGAGGGAACTGAATAGAGAATTGGAAAAACACATTTAGACATTTCAGACTGGGGGGCTACACAGTGTGTGTAGTTGGCTGCAGCAAATGCTGATATAATAGATCAGTCCACATTTTACACCATACTATTATAGTGTGTTCAGGCAACCTCGTCGCCATTCTACATCAACTCTCTGCAGTTTCTGGTGTATGGTGGGTTAAAAAATGTGTGTGCATTTTACAGAACAGAAGCAAGAGCTGCCAGCTTCTAACCCCGTCATACTGTGTGTATAATGCCCCCAAGGTCTCTGACAGAATAACTAATACGTGCATTATTGGGACAATTACACATTATGCTGCAGCAATATTAGAAAACAGGCATGACAGTCTCTTCCCACCCTCTTTCTGTCTGACACACACGTACACGTGCATGTGTGGAAACAAGCAGCCCAGGGCCATGTACACTAGCAAGCAGCCATGTTTCTCCCACAAGCGGCTGCAGTGATGCTGTCACCGCCAGCATGGTTTGCTCTCTCTCTCTGTCACACACACACACACACACACACACAGAACACAGCATCATGCTCGGTGTGACATCACGCCCACACATTTAGACCTGAGGGTCAGAAGGTATAACAGTTTTCTCTACAGAGGCCACATTGTCACAGTGCTCGGTGGGTTACACAGATCTCTTGGGCTGAAATTCAGATTTAAAATCATTCTAAGATATTCCTGGTCAGGAGCAGGACATGAACAGCCCGTGAGGAGCAGGCAGGTCACCACATAAGGTTGTTTCAATCACATTAATGATAAGGCTGGCCTTGACCTCATCTCTGCGCAGCTTTTAAGCAAAATGTGGGCCAGACTTTAATAGACACAGCCCGCTTTAGTTGTTTTGCCAAAGATGGTTTGTTGTGTGTGCAAAACCATTAATGAGGCAACAGGATGCCAGTCAGGACTTATATCTGCGACATCACAAGAAATATCTCCCAGGCAGAGCAACTGCTTTTCTCGGCCTCCCTTATTACTGCCTTCAAATGCTTTATCAGACATACAGTATTTGAAGTATTTGGCCTGGTGGAAATTATTGTGATCTGAAACACTCTTATTTGTCTAATTTTCTGCTCTGTAAGTGCTGTAAATCTAAAAGGCTGTCTCTAAAGTATTCCGCATTCCAAGCAGGGTTCCCCAAAACCCGACCCAAACTTGCATTGTATTGGTGTAACATCCTCATTGTGCGTACGAGTACGGTATTGTGCAAATGTGATATCACGTGACAGTGAGCAAGTTCAACTGGGTCTCAAAGTGGACATTTATGCACATGCGTGGTCATTCCAGGTATACTTAACATAACAGTCAACACAGCGCAGTAGCAGCATTTATGCTTATAACCCTTCTCCGGGAAAGTGTACGTGTACTACAATGCTCCTGTATCCAGCAGCGTTACATTATGTAAGACGTCTTCACAGACATGTCACATTTACCCCATTGGGGGGCTTTACCCTTTCTTGTGGGTTGACAAATAGTCTGTGTGGCTTTACAAAGCACCATCGCCAACTACTGGTCTGGCATGCACACCACAGGGTTGTGTGTCAGTCGTAAATCTATACAATCTGTATGTGATGCAAAATAGATGAAATAATAATTTTTGCTATGAAAATATAGAAATAGGGAGTGGGGGAGGGAGAGGACACATTGGACACACAGCTGCTCTTTGACCCCTTTTCCTAGAATTTCCTGTTAAACTTGCACTATAAGCAGGACTGTTGCGATTGAGTCATCTTACTGCACATTATGTATGCTGGAAGATCACATTTTTCTCCAATGACCACCGGTCTGTAGATATATTGCACTTGCTTTAAGGTCACCAGTCTGACTGGACACAAATACCCGGGTGAACAGGCTACCACAGCGAACCAAATAACAGAGCAATATAAACGAATGGCGTTTGGGACACACCGGAGACCGGATGCTCCTCACCTGAGGTAGAGCTGCATTGATCTGACGCTGCAGCACGTCCCTCTCGTGTAGCGCCCCCTGCAGTTTGGTCTGGGACTGTATGAGGGTCTCCTGGGTCTCCCTGAGGGACTCGAGCAGCTTGTCCCTCTCGTCTAACATGTTGACCATCAGCTGCTCGAAGTTGGCCTCTTGCTCGGAGCCATTCGGGACGCCGCCGGTTCCTCTCGGGGGGCCAGCCGAGTCCCCCTCGCTGATGGTCGGCATCACCTCGCACATCATCCTGCTCCGAGGGTTGTGTGGGCGACGCTAACTGCCGGTGCAAGGACGTGAGTGTAGGTTACATATCACGTCCACGTAGGAATTCCAACCGATCAGAGGGCCTATTGGGGCGCCAAGCAAAAAAGGACAAAAAGGGACTCATGCGTGCATGCACGCCTCATCTTCATGCACTGTGTAATTTCCTTTTGTGCATCCTCTTACCTATTCAGAGGGCTCGAAATGATGCGACAGTTGGGGACCTTTCATCCTCTTTAACCGGCGTCGTTTCTCCCCGTGTGCACATCCGCCCTGGCCGGCGCGCCATGCACTCCCTCACTCACATGTACCAGCCCCGGCGCGACGTGATTGACAGCTCAGAGAGGCGCGCGGCCGCTTGGAGGGGCGGTGCCCGCGAGCACGGCGGTGGTCATGGTACAGAACAAGTCCAAATACGAGAATAGACCTGGAGGGAGCGTGTGATGTGGTGTCGGAGTCAGTGTGCGTACGTGTCTGTGTCTGAGAGAGAGGGAGAGAATCGTATCTGCATCCGCCGTTTCTGTTGCCATCTCCTCCCACCGCGCACACACACACACACACACGCACGCAGGCACACGCACACCGAGCTGACACTGACGCTGCTCCCTCACACACATCCACTCACACACAAGGGAATCTGCGCTCGTCACCACTAGTCTACAAGAAGGGACCAACTATCAATGCACAATTAAATGGTTGACGTTGCATGTGCGCTGCATGCTTTTGCATGATACTATTCATGTAGCTCCATCATCATCATCATCATCATCATGACACACTAATAAGCGCCACAGCGTGCATGGTTGCACACTTGGATGCACAGCGCTCCCTGCAGGCTCTGCAATGAACATGTCATAATGTCGTGTGTTTGTAATGGAAGTCACACATAGATTAATAAAGTGAGTCTTCTTACCTGTAACTTATAGGGGACAATGTTGGGCAAAAGGTCTTGTAATTGAACTGGCAGCGGGGCGAGAAGCAGGAAGTACTTTCAATATTAGTGTAAACCTGCCAGTATGTCCAAATGTACATATTATACTCAACATCCCTTTTGACTCTTGAATACACTTCACAGCTCTCCATTTTGTTGCATTTTCCTGGTTTCAGTTTCAAGTTCAGTTTGTACAGATAAAAAATATATTATCAGTTGTCATAGTATTTCAAACTGAGAACCAACGGATTAATGTGATATCAGCTGATTCACTGTGTTTTAGATAGATAGATAGATTGATTGACAGACTGTTACTTTATTCATTTCCAAGAGAAATTAGGTTTCAAGCAGCTTAAACAGCTAAACTTAATCATATGATCACAGAGTAACTCAATTGCAGCAAGTCAGGAAAGATAAGAAGAGAAAAATAAGAAAGTAGAAAAGAATAGATGGATAAATAAAGAACACATAAATGTCACTTCCAAATTGTAATGCGATTATACATAGTAATGAATAATAATATTAATCAATAAATAATAACTCGTATTAATACATAACAGTATAAAACATTATTAAGTAAAAAGTCCTCTATTGTGTTGAAAAGCCGCATGGCGTGAGGAAGGAATGATCTTCTCAGTCTGTCAGTGGAGCAGGACAGTGATAGTAATCTGCCGCTGAAACTGCTCTACAGTTGTGGGATGATGCTGTGCATGGGATGATGCTGGTTGTCCATGATGGAAGAAAAAGACAAAGACTCTAAGATTTAAAACAATGCAATGGAATATGAAGAAAACATTATACAATATTTATATTATATATATATATATTATGCAAGTATATTACAGGGAATATCAGATAAGCAATGTTTGCATATTTACAAATAGTGTGTAAAAAATGGTAACTACAAGTAAACGTACTCTTTATACAAGGGAGGGCAGACAGTACAGTACAGGAGTCGGCAAAATTTAGCATCAAAAGAGTCATTTTCCCCCGTTTGAAATATTACAATTGGCGTACCCCTGGGGGTATACATACTCCAATTTGGGAACCTAGGCTATAATTGTTTCACCAAGACCAACGTTTTTAAATTGTTAGGTTGTAATAAACACAAACAATATGCATCGATTTCCGGTATGAAGAATGCATATGATGTTATTGAGTGGAAATATTTTGTAATCATTTCACGTTAAAGTAGTAGCAAAGAAGACGTGTAAGTGTGCTATCTGCCGACAGGTGGCAGTAAAGCAGCACCACAACCTCAAGTGGCTCAAAAGAAAACTACAAGGATACTCTCGCGATAACTCCGACGTTGCGTCATTCCATGATGGCTGAAGATCCTGGCGGAACTATTTTCAATATCACTCTCATTCTTTTTTCTTTTTCTCTATTCCGGCTTGCCATAGAGCCATGGTTGGATTTACAGCGACGTTAAGCGTCCACAGAACATTAGTGTCGACATGCCCAAGAAAGGGAACCGAAAACGGCTGAAATTTAGGGCTGGGAATCAGGACGTTTGCTTGGAATCAGGTAGGTTACGCCTGGTCCACATTCAAATTAGCCAACAAGCTAGCTGTTTCAATATTCAAGGTGTGGTTTATTCATAGGGCTTTACGCAGGCATGAGCCACTATGATGGTTTCGTTTTGTGCTCAAACCCCACAATAAGCAATGTTTTCTATTTCCAATGCATACATTTACGTTGTGTCCATGTAAAATATAATAACAATAGAAAAGTTAGCCGAATAGGAAAGTTAGCCGAATAGGAAAGTTAGCCGAATAGGAAAGTTAGCCGAATAGGAAAGTTAGCCGAATAGGAAAGTTAGCTGAAGGGGCGGCGCACAAGATCACGACATAGTGGATGAATGGTTTTACAGTATGCCATTACATTATTACAAATTAACATGTGTCTTATGTGTTGACAACACGTTTTTAGTGTGGTTGCAAGTTGTTTTGCATTTACATAGTGCCTTGTTAGGGGGCGTTGCTCCTCCATTAAAGTGTATGCTTAGTGTTTAAAGAAAAAAATATACAGCGTGACACACTTTTCTCCAGTGACCGTTGCTGATTATGCTGATGCCGATCCAGCCGTTGTCAAGTCTGGTCGAGTGAAAAAGGCTGTCGCAAATGCAGTTGAAAAAGAAGGTAACCCTCCTGTCTCTTGAATACAATTTTGTCTAATTTTGTCACTGAACTGAAAGCTGAGCAACACTTTGCATGTTTTCAGTCAAACTGCTATGCGGCCTTGAAGGATCACAGGGTGCTGTAGAAGAAGTCCTCTCATCTGCGGACACCATCAAAATAGATGGTTTGGACAGCAGTGACGACTTAGACCTTGAGGAAGATGGTGACAGTGAAATTAAAGTGGTCCACAAGAAGAAGAACAAGAGGAGAAAGGGTAGGATTATCACAGTGTGGGTGTGGAAAACACAGTCTTACTTCATTTGCTCTTAGAGTGCAATGAGAACAACAGTGGGAAGGAATATCCAGTGGACATCTGGCTTGTGCTTTCGTCATATATTCGTCCAGAAGATGTGTGCAGATTCTCACTAATCTGCAGGAATGCCTGGATGGTCACGTGCACGGCAGTATTTTGGACAAGGCTATACAGAAGGTATGATGGTTTCTGTGTGTTTCATATCATGGCTGACTGTTATTTGCATTTACATGTCATTTTTCCAGTATTGTTGTAATGCAACTGCCTGATATATTTTTGTCCTTCCTTTCTCCCACTCAAAGACACTACCGACTTGATGTTGACCTGCCCTCTCGTCTCCAGCCTGACTGCATTGACAGGATGTGCTGTCTCAGGGCGCGTGTGATTCGCTCCCTTTTTCATTTGTATGAGCCTTTCAGCTCCCGTGTTTCCAAAATTCCAGCCTTGCCAGAATCTACACCCACAACCTTGCTCAATTCCAAGGTAAACAAAATACTAACTTGATGTCAGTCCCAGTTACTTGCTAATGTTTCAATCTCTGCTGCTCTACATACATATGAATTTTTAGTAGTACTGCAAGGTTAAGCATGGCATGTTGGCAGCACTTAGTCGTGTGCTGTATAGTTAGGCCTATCACGATAATCAATAAATCAATTAACCGCACACTAAATAAAGTTAAACGCCATAATTTTGCCAGCCCCAATAAATTGACATGTGAATGTTTGTTTATTGGCGCTAGCTAGTGTACATACAGAGCACACACAGAGGGTGGTTCTCCTGAAAGGGGTACCAATGAATGAGAGTATTCACAGGTATACCAGTAACAGTGCAATTACTTTGAGGGTCATGATGCACAGACTACAGTGACTTGACGCCATAGCTACAACGGTGTGAACAAGTGTTTGCCTCCTTCCTGTTTGTCACACTTAAATGATTTAGATCATGAAACAAATTTAATCATTGGTCAGTGACAACACAAATTAACACAAATTGCGGTTTTCACATGAATCTTTTTCTTATTAGGGGAGAAAAATCCAAACTTACCCGGCTTCGTGAAAAAAAGGATTTCGCCCTTGTTAAAACCTTCAATGAATGTAAAAATAACCTTCATTTGGTCCTTCAGTGTTCATTTGTCATTTATGTGTTTAGAATTGTTTTATGCACGTAAAACTAATAATAAAACAATTAAAAAACGTGTTTTGAGAGGCAACTGCTGATGACATCGTAGAAGGGAAACGTAAGCTCCGGTTCCAGTTGGCATTATGTTCGCTAGCTAATAGGATGCTAACTAGTGCTGGGCGATATGGACCATAACTCATGTCCTGATATATTTAGGTTGAATGTTGATATACGATATATGTCTTGATATTTCTTCTGCTAAGTGATTTTAGACAAAGTCAAAGCCAAATATGCATGCCAAGTAAAAAATAAAAATAAAAAAGTAAAGTAAAAGTCTATTCTCTTTTTGAAAAACATACAAAAAATAAGATATAATCTTGAATCTTCTTTATAATAAACAATAAGCTATGCTCAAATTCTCAGCTAATAATAAAAGCACAAAAGAAAAATATATGAAATAAAGTGGCCGGTTTTATTCCACTGTTGCAACGAGTAGCATATATTTAAGCAATGTGACAGGACATTGCTTAGTAATAGAACACCATTTTTCACTTTTCCTTTCATGGGGAACGCAACAGGAAACAAAAGCAAGCAATGATCTTTGTGTTGCGGCAGGAGCTTTGGGAAATGAAGGCTGTTTCAGCGCACAGCTTCACACACATACTGGAGTTTGTTTTCAGGTGGTGAAAAAGATTTGTAATGCTTCCACACTTGGCAATAACTTTTTCAAAGTTACTGAGCCACTTTTTTTCGAACTTGTTCCTCAACTGCAGATGTTGTAGCTTTCTTCATGTTTTTTGACTGAGCGTGGCTGACAAGGAGTTACAGCGCAAAACCAAACTCTGTTGATATGAACAATATTTTTGTTTTTGATATGGTACTTAAAAAATATTGCTATATTAATATTGATCTATCGCCCAGCCCTAATGCTAACAAGGAAGGATGTTTTCTAAAAACAATTTTTAAGAAGACAAATGGACTCACGCTGTGTATTAACAACACTACAAAACAAGCGCCACGTTGTATGCTAAACGAAGAATGCGTGTAAACCGAGGTGCAATGATAAGCAAAAACACTAACTGGAGAAGATGCTAACTGAGATTCCACTGTGTTTGCATTTTTAAATTGTTTTCTGAATGTAAAATGTTATGTTGTTTTTTTATGCGAAAAATGTATTTGGTTAGTGGCAGGTTTGATTAGAGCCGGACCTTCTGGAACAAATTAATTCTCTAACCAAGATTATTTGCTTCACTTCTTGTTATTTTTGTATCAGTGTTGTATTCAAACATGATGCCTATCAGACAGATTTCCATCCATTTTCTATACCGCTTATCCTCATTAGGGTCACGGGGATGCTGGAGCCTATCCCAGCAGACTTTGGGCGAGAGGCGGGGTACACCCTGGACTGGTCGCCAGTCNTTTGGGAAATGAAGGCTGTTTCAGCGCACAGCTTCACACACATACTGGAGTTTGTTTTCAGGTGGTGAAAAAGATTTGTAATGCTTCCACACTTGACAATCACTTTTTCAAAGTTACTGAGCCACTTTTTTTCGGACTTGTTCCTCAACTGCAGATGTTGTAGCTTTCTTCATGTTTTTTGACTGAGTGTGGCTGACAAGGAGTTACAGCGCAAATCCAACCTCTGTTGATATGAACAATATTTTTGTTTTTGATATGGTACTTAAAAAATATTGCTATATTAATATTGATCTATATATCGCCCAGCCCTAATGCTAACAAGGAAGGATGTTTTCTAAAAACAATTTTTAAGAAGACAAATGGACTCACGTTGTGTATTAATAACACTACAAAACAAGCGCCACGTTGTATGCTAAACAAAGAATGCGCGTAAACCGAGGTGCAATGATAAGCAAAAACACTAACTGGAGAAGATGCTAACTGAGATTCCACTGTGTTTGCATTTTTTAATTGTTTTCTGAATGTAAAATGTTATGTTATTTTTTTATGTGAAAAATGTATTTGGTTAGTGGCGGGTTTGATTAGAGCCGGACCTTCTGGAACAAATTAATTCTCTAACCAAGATTATTTGCTTCACTTCTTGTTATTTTTGTATAAGTGTTGTATTCAAACATGATGCCTATCAGACAGATTTATATAACAAAAATATTAAAACTGACCTAAAGTACAAGATCTAAAATGGTGGATAACCTCCACCTTGGACATTAATACTAATAGTCTATCTAATTTCACATCTGATTATTTATTTTCTTTATTCTCTTTCTTTCTGCAGTGTGTATTGTTCTGGGTAAAAAAGGTGACCGGGACTCGACCAGAAGGATTGTGGGAGTTCAACTTCAAGTTTGTAAAACAGGTATCTGTCTTTGTCTTAATGTTTTTATTTACCAGATAGTTAACAGTAACAACTGATAAAACTAATACAGTTGTTGTTTCTTTATAAACTCCACCCCAGCAGGGAAACACTAAAAATGGTCTTACAAAGTCCTTGTGCATGCCAAAACAGTACGAAGATGTCCACACAAATCCGGACTCGGATTGTTACTTGCTTCAAGTGTCCACATTCAATTTCATCTTTACCCCTGTGGTCATGGGCATGACTCTTTCTCAGGTTGGTGGGATAACAAGTTATAGCAAAAATATAAGCAACATAATACGTTTTTTTTCAAAATAATTTTTTGCACATGATGTTTTAAGTGATGCAATCAAGTACCAATTTGTCCATTAAAGAGTCCTTTAAAGATGCACTGTGGAAAAAAACTGCCCACTAAGACAGCAGACTCTGCTGCTCTGTCTGCTTTTGTCTTAGTTCACAACCAATGTCAGCTCAGACATGTGCCACCACCGCGTTCGTCTGATGTTCCAGGACTCTCCCGTCCAGAGAGGCAAGAAAAGAGTGGATCATGCCGGGATGCAAGTGGTGCTGGACCCTGTACACAGTGTGATGCTTATGGATTGGTGGCATCCGCAGTACCCTTTGTCGCAGTAAACTCTTACAGCAGGGCATCACAAAATGAATCCTGATCGTTTTCTCTTGGGCAAGCAGTGAGATATTTGATTAGACCCAAGATTATAGTGTGAATTTGAAATTAAAGCTGTGTTATTTATTTATTTGAAGCGCCCCACAGCCATTGTAGATGTAACCAGCTGTTTGCTTGTCAATGATTCTGCCTGCACCACCACTAAAGTCTTTTGGGCGGGCGGAGGTTGTATCGTGTGTTTAAACACACAATATTTAGAGGGGCTATATTGACAATATTCAATGTTTAATGACTCGTACAAATCACATACTTGATCTTAATGTGCATTGGAGGGAAAGAGCTACTTCAGGCATTGGTAAATTGTCTAACATGACATCCCTGGTCCTCTGATAAATAATGCAGCACATTGTAGACTTGTTAGCAGATGACAGGATTCAATAGCAAATGAGATTGTTTAGTTGGGGGTCAACTATTTTCTTTTTCATTGATGATGTACTGCACTAAAATAAAAAGCCCCCTTTGAACACCCACCTAAGGTCACTTTATTGCAATTTTAAAATTTCACATTTTCATATTTCTTATTGTGGGAACACATGGTGCTGTGAGAAGGTCGCATGATGATCTTGCAAGTATATTTTTTATCTACATCGAAATCCTACTCAGATCATTAAAAATGTAAAAACTTTCAAATTCTTGGATGGGGCATAGAACAGCACGTAGTAGTTGTAGTAATGCTTAAGGAGTATGCTTAATGTTAGTGTCTGTACTTCCATTTGGGAGAAAAATATTTGTTGTAAGTATCTAATTCTCATTGATGTGATAAGAATGAATTTCTTGGAATTCATTTTAACATTCTGTGGGGTGGAGGCAATTCAAATTCATCTGTTAAATTGAATTGAATTCTGAATTTTGCACAGGCCTGATGCACAGCCACAATGTCAGATTCACCAAGATCAAGCTCATGGCAACACACCTACAATTCTACTCATCCATACATGTCCTATACTGCTTGTCTTCATTAGGAAACGGATGAGCTTGTGCCTTTCTCAGTAGACTTTTGGTCAGAGGCGGGGACTGGTGACATGTCAATCACAGGGCACATCTAGACAAACTGTATAGGCAACGTTTTAGATGACTGTTTAACATAGGTAACTCAAACAAATCTAAAAATAAGTCAACCACTGCTATTAATAAAATACAAAACCTGCAAGACAACTTTCCTGTACACCTTTAAAATGACCTCAAATCAACTGTATAATAACCATTTAAAGCTGAACTAAATCACCATCCCAAAAGTATGTGTCTACATTTTACACATTCGAGGCACATTTTTCACACAAGCTCTTTATTTGTTCAAGCTAGACCGGTATTCTTTTCAGAAGTTTCCATGACTTTTTCAGCCATCCGTGTTTATAACAGGGAAATACCAGTACAGCGTCTTTCCAAACAGTCTTGATCATAACGTTGGCTAAACGTCAAACGAAAGTTATAAATGATCAAGTTGCCACTACGTTTTGATCTAAAATTGGATCAGCTGTCGCCTTCTTCTGTTGACAAAAATGTTGACCTCATTGTCTAAAAATAGTCACTTCCGGCTGTGAGCGTGTAAGAACTACATTACCCATAAAGCCCTCGCGGCGATTCTATTGGTGGTGGTACAGGTGACTGGAGACGCTCGAAGCCGTGACAACTCGACGGTCAAAAACATTGCAGGCAGCGTAGCAACATGTGGAAGTATCGAGATAAATAATCTTTTGGTGGGGGCGTTGACTTGATCAAACTCAGCACTTTTTTCAAGGTCTGTCGCTGATGGCTGCCTAAGTAGGGCACCAGAGAAGTGTGGGCGCGCTCTTTTGCCGAAGCTACTGTTGACTGCCTGTCTGACCTTCACAGCTGGTAAGTTGACATTTCAGCAACACTCCACTTTAAAACAACACAAACTGCGGAAAACGTAACCTAATAGATATTAAATTGCAGTTGAGCCGAACACACAATCTGGAGGTTATTTGGACATAGAAAGCGGGTTACTTACTGACACGATCGTACATATCTGTACAGTAATGTATGTCATACGAATACGTTTTCAATAACCTAACTATGTCATGTAGTTTCCACCACTTCATTAAAAATGATCAAATTGTATGAAAAATGATGCTACAATAGTTTGTCCTATTGCGATAACTACATCTAAAAGTTAGAAATTGGTCTTGTTCTTCACTTCACAGTTGATTTGAATACACTAGTTGCTCTTGCTCTCACTGAGAAGTCACCCTCTTGCCTTTTCTGAGCAGTAGCCAGACCAAGTATCAGTAACAACACCTCAGCCCCGAGCTGTGTTGCTATGTATAAAGCTGTGAAAACAAAAACTATATTGCCTGTTCCAGTGCTTTGGCTGAAAGGTGCCAACACAAAGAGGTGACGTGCCATACTGTATTTATGTCCCGTTTATGTCCCGTCCCGAGTAGGCTTTACTGTGTGTTTATAATTAGAGTGGATATCATTTCTCATCCTGGTTGCTATCAATGACCTACTGTATGGATGTGTGATGTAGTTTTGTTGTTGTTTGAATAGGAATCATCAGTTTAATATTCGTAATAATAGATAATTCATCAGTTGGTGTAACTTTAACCTTCTCTGGATAAGTTTATCCAGCTCATCTGTAATGAGGCCTCCTGTCCATGCTGAACATCTCCTCAGAACACGAGTACCCCCTGACATTACACCAACAATGCTTTTAACATTAGACCCAGTGCCCTGAACCTTAACTTTGCTGCATGGCTGACATGGCTAACATTTGGGCAATTCTCCAAAGAACACAATATGGTTTAAAGGCATTCTCTGCCCGTTTGCTTCCTATTTTACAGGTCAGAGTTGTTAGTTTTTGCGCTTTTCTTTCCTTTCCGTCACTTGCCAGCCAGCATCCCCATTAGCATAACCTCTCAAATAATTTCCAGTAAAATAGGCTGGGAAGCTTGACATGATAGTGGAGGTCAGTAGACCACTGTGAGATGATGTATTTTCGGTGACTCGTGCGTTGTCTGCATTGCTTTGTGGCAAAAAAGCAAAATGTGAAACGATAATGTTCAAACTTCCACTTTGGTGCAGCTCCACTGTTTACTGGAGGCCTGCAGACATGGACAAGTTGGCATGCATTTGCACAGGAGCTGGAAGTTGAAGCTTCATGCTTCAGGGCACATAAACTATATTGAATATATTTACACAAGTTCCTGTATACACACACTGACCTGAAATGCTGCTGTTTGTGGTGCTTTTTAAAGTTACAAAATCCAATCTTTTCAAACTATCACATGCCTGAAAAGATTCCTAATTTCTCAAATAATTTCAGGGTGCAGGAACCCTTTTAAAAGATTCAGAAATTCATTATAAATTTCTCACCTAAAATAGATGCCTCTGCTATTCCCCTCAGGAATAAGATTAGTGTTGTCACTAAGGGTTTACCTTATTGCCAGTACAATATAAAGTCAACTTGAATATAATGTATGGCAGCGGCAGGAAGCGTTTGTGTTCATCCATTTCAGCCATGGACAGTGCGTGACGGCCCACGCTTGTGCAGTAAAGAAAGGATTGAGCAAAGGAAGATGCACCACTAACATGATCAGACACCTCCGGATTCAGGGTGTACAAAGTGCCCTATTTTTGACGCGCTACGCAGGATTTCCTCCAACCAGTCAGGTGGGTAAAACAATCATTTACGTCGATCTTACGCCAACATTGAAGCAGAAAACAATACTTTATATTCCGAATACGGTGGCCAACTCAAATTTCCAACTAACGTAAGGCTGTGTACTTTTTCATAAACAAATGACCTGACGTTAACTCTAGCTTTAGCCAGGAAGTTGACTTCGTTCACCTTACTTGTTTACCACCGTGAAGTTACTTTCACATTGAACATTGGATATTCGTCTCTGCCACTATTAATTCAACGTTGGTTGTTGGATATTCATCCAGCCGTAGAAACAGCGACAGTTGCCCCTCCCATACTAGGGACGGTCAATAAATTATTTTTGTGTTGAACAGAGTTTGTTAAAAAAAAAAATATATATATATTCTAAATCAAGCCATCAGCTTTCTACACGCAGGTTGGTAGGAACTCAGTAACATGGTTAAGTTATACTTTGTCTGTTCCGCATCATAAGCCACTCTCCAACACATAAACAACAGGGTATGTAATTGTTTAAAAAAAATAAAAGTCATTTGTGAACATGTACTGCTATGTAAAGAGGCTTCAAAACATTGATGGTCAAGTCGAATGGTTTGATATTTATATACTGGTTAAAAGTTCACATCACCACGAAAATCATTGAGGTATTCAGACATTTCATGCGAGTCAACTTTAGTTACCGCTCTCATTTAAACCATGCAAACTTTTACAGCCTACTTCTAAAAGTGATCGAGAATCAGTAGGAACCGGAATCAAATTCAAATGATGCCCAACCCTAGTCTTATGTGTCAATATTTAGTGTGAGCACCATTGTTATCTAGCGCTGCCTTGTCCTCGTGGGTGTGGAATTCACCAGAGCTGTACAGGTCGTTACTGAAATCCTCTACCATCACATCACAGAGACTGCAGATGTTAGATACATATACATGTTAGAATGCATCTTTCTCTCAATGAACCGCAGCCTCTCATTACCGGGAGCACTCATGCAGTCCCAGATCATGACACTACAACCACCATGCACGACACAGTTATCTTAGTACTTGTGTTGCCAGCTATTTTTATGGTTGTGTTTCGAGTTATTATTTGAGTTAAGGATAGTGCTACCTGCTGCTATACAGGCTGTACATTATTATTTAAAGTTCCCTTTTTATAGTGTTGTCCCATGAGAAGATGTACTGTAATAAAAATGATGAAATGTGAGATTGTACTGACACAACAACGTAAAAGCCACCTCACCATAAAAATGAGTTGTTTTTTTTTTTACTAAAAACAATCTGAAGTAATTTTATGAATGCATATACTGAATACAATATATTTACTGAAATGTCAGAATATATACATATTTATCTTATTATTTGCACACATATTGACCACAATTAGTTAGAAAACAATTTAGAATATCATAAAAATGTTTCACTGTGCTTGATTTTGATAAACATTGCCTGTCTGCTGTGTTGACACTTGTGTATGCGTGACCAGATAAACTTAAATATCTTGTGTTGATGTTCACCTTGTTCCTTGTTATCTATTGAAAAATAGTCAGTAAAATGTGTAGACAATTGATGACAGCTTGTCACAGGCTAAGCCAGCGTGTGTGACTCACTTTTCTATCTCATTCGACTTTGTGGCAGCTTTGATAACACATTTTGCCTGGACTGGAGTAATTAAAATACACATCAGCACGGATTTACAGCCATGTAGCAAGCGTCAACTTAATAGACCTAACATTATTATTATTATTGATATTGATCCCATATCAGAACCAATCATACATACTTTGAAGCGTGGAATGTTTGAAAAGGCTTCATCTGGTGATAGGACTCAAACAGAAAACAATAGTCAACAACAGTATGTATGAGGGAAACACATTAATTTACTTTGCATGGTTCAAGATTTTCATCTAAGCATATAAACTAGGACTGCACCGTTTACAGTTTTCTGGCCGGTCATCGATCATACATTATTAAAATTGTAATTTATAACTTAATTTTTTTTTATAACTTATTGAACACCCTTTCAATATTCCAATCTTATTGAATACCTGTGAAACAATACAAACTTGTTTTTTTAACTGGCCATTGATACTTCCCTCAAATAGAATGAAAAGTTTAGAAAATTGCTGTCCAAACTACTGAATTACAGTATCGGTTCCTTTAGTCTTTTGTTTTTTACATTTAAAAAAACTAAACCTGCACAACAGGTTAAACTGTTGACCTGATTTGATCTTCTTCCAAAAAATAAAGTGCACATGAGTAGTTTGCTTTTACAAATAAAGGAAATTGGAAGATTTTAGGTTGTCAATACAAAAATAATCTACATGACAAACTATTTGTCCAATGCCATGCACTCTATAATATTCCTCGTAGTAGCTTGGCTCGTTCCACTGCGCTTATATAACATTGCAATGTATATGTTTTAGTTAGTTGCAGGAAGAAATTTCTGGGTGTGACACCATACCGGAAGAGTTTTATGTATGTATGTATGTGAGGATTGTGCCTGTTACAAAGTTCTGAATAAAGTTCAAGTGAACAAGAATCCACTCTTTTTGGTGAAGTAAGTAACAGACTTGAATGAAACAGCCATTGGCTGGTCTTTTGCTCCTGCTGGCTATTCCTAGCTTCAAATGCTGCATGTTGTATGATTTTCTCAAAGTTAAGTTTTTTTAAATGGCTAATTTGGTTTGTTGCCTTGAACGTTTTGTTTGCAGCCCAGCCACGACTTATTTTGGCTTTACATGAGTTACAAACTGCGATACTTTGGTTGTTGGTTTTTGTAATATGTAATCTTACAGACTGGTGAGTCTTCTTCGAGTGACTGTTGTTTACCTGTGCGGCAGCAGCAGCAGCTTTGCAGAGGTAGATAAGATTGGTTTTACAGGATGGACAAGGATTGGGGGACTGACGATACCCCAAAATTGAGGAAATTGGCGCAGATGGGTACATGCCTCATTTAGACCCGACATTACTCACCATTAAAGTCTTTTTTTTTGTAGCTAGTGACTTCTTGTTGTTCCGTTCTAGTTTCCTGCTAGTTTCCTGCTGTTTCAAATGCGCGATAGGTTTGGTCATATTCAACATCCAGTACCTGGTTCTGTGCCACCACCGGAAACTTGTGTATGACAAGCTTTGGACTCAGCTGCAACTTCTTTTTTACGACTTTCCACAAAACATACTGCCACACGGCTGACATCACTAATACTCCCTGCTACTTTTTTAACACGTCAGCACACGCTGTTGTTGCGACCATGTGGGATCTATCCGCCTGCTGCCGGATAGAACTCCTTGTATCGGAGTGCCAATATTGTAGGTTTTAGATGCTTAGAAGCTGATGTAATCCGATACTTATTTTTTGTTAATGCTTACCTGATATCAATATCGGATCTGGACACCCATATTACATATATATCTGCTGTGCTCGAGTGGGTGTATTTCACCTATGTATACCAAAACAAATGAAAATGCAAATTTTGCAAAGTTGAATTTCTAGTAGACAAAAAGTGCTTCAACAATTTCCTGCTGGCAAGCGCATATGATGGTCCAAAAAATGTTTTAATGCTTGCCAAATGTTTTTTAATATTATTTGAAGGTCATATTAGTCAAACCCTTTGTGGGCACTCAGAATTTTTGACAAAATAATCCAGAATAACAAATTGCATCTGTATCTGTAGTCCCATTGCACTCACACGTCATTTTCAAAACAGGAATGGGAATGGGACAGATGTACTTGGAGGCGACTGTGAGATTGCAAAGTGCACACAATGGGGTTGGTGGAGGGGGTCAGAGGTTGGTAAAAACACTCAACAGTCAGCAAGGAGAGAGGTTGCTGGCTACTAAAGAGAGCAACAAGTGCAGCAAGGAAAATTGCATTTGCTAGACTATATATTGAATCCTTACCCAGCATTGCGCTTTTTGACTTTGTCCTAACGTGAGTCAATGTTAGGGATGTAAATCTCCTTGATTTGATTTGAATCTAGATACACAGGTTGTGATATGATTAAAAAATGATATATTTTAAAAACAGAATGATTCGATACGCCGCACGGTGGATGAGTGGGTAGCACATTGGCCTCACAGTCAGGAGGTTCAGAGTTCAAATCTCCGTTGGGCATCTCTGTGTGGAGATTGCATGTTCTCCCCGTGCGTGCGTGGGTTTTCTCTGTGTACTCCGGTTTCCTCCCACATTCCAAAAACATGCATGTTAGGTTAATTGGTGACTCTAAATTGTCCATAGGTATGAGTGTGAATGTTTGTTTGTCTATATGTGTCTATATGTGTACTGGGGACCAGTCCACGGTGTACCCTAATGAGGATAAGCGGTATAGAAAATGAATGAATGAATGATTCAATACACTTCAATGCAGTGTACAAATGATACGATTCAATTTGATTCAAACAATTCAATTCCACGGTTAATGTTTGTTGATGTAGACATTAACCTTTTATTATAAAATAAAGATGCTAATTATATGATAGTGGCATTTTTACAGTTTTTTCAAATGTGTAAAAGAGCACAACATATCCCCAAGCATGCTGCAAGACACTGGCAAAAATAAAGTCTTTAATGTTTAGACACAGACCAAAAAAGACATGCTAAATGAACATCTTTTTGTTTGATTGGATCAATATTTTAAATTGTATATTTTTTTACCTGTTACATTTGGAGCATTTAAGTTTTAACATGTGTTAATGTTGCTACAAATAGAAGTGGAGTCACCCAACAAGTTTCATTGTGTGCAATGACAATAAATATCCATCTACAGTATCTATCTATATACAATGTAACAATACAAAAACAGAAGTGTTAGCCTTCAGTCCAATCAATAAGACAAAATAAATAGTGCTAAGCTGCTTAAATAACAACACATCTCTTCAAAAGTGGCAGTGTCCAAGCACAAATAAGTCAAGTATTTGTCACTTGTGTGCAAGGCATGAAAAGGCCGAGTTAGCCTGAAAAAGTAAACTATTCCATTATAAAAATGTCGTAATAGTAAGCCTGCAACATTTCAGCAGCCAAATGATTAGTTTGTCAAACTGGATATCTGGTAGCATTGGTCTATCGTCCACAATCCTAGTCAATGTGTACAAAGCCTGGCAAACATGTAAGGTACGCATATGGAAAGGTGTGCAAGGGTGAGTGGTCATATTTCAGCCTCGTTGGGCCTGTGTCTGCTGCTAAGTTTCAGCGATGGGACTAATTTTCAGCATGTAAACAGAAGCATTCACGCACACACTCACACGCAGAGGCTGGGTTGGCTGGATGTGTTAGACCATCACGTGTGTGTAAATACAGCTTGATCCACCATATGGTCTTCTTTGGTTTCGTGACTAGACAAAGCAGGGTCTGCGTGATTAACTGGATTTCCCTTAAAAAAAACCCAAAACAAATCAAAACACAACAAAAAATCACTGTGATTTGTCACAAAATGTTTCGCTGCTTCTTAGAAACCAACTGCGGAATGACAGTTTGGCATGTGATATTTGACAAAATGACCCATGATCTAGCAGAGTTGAGTGTGGGTAGGATATTTTGGGGCATGTGCTGAATGTGTGACTCCACTTCCCCATCTTAGCTCATTTCTACTGTCTCATATCCTCTTTTGACTTACAGACTAAAACCTGCCTTACACAACATGTTTTTTGTCAGAAAATATGGCATTTGAATTGCATCTGCGGAGCACACACATGCCCACACTGCAGCTGGCATTTTGTTGTATGAACTGCAGGGGTCGTCTATGATTTATATGCATGTAGCGCTCGTTAATTGAAAACCCCACAGCAATTACAAGTACAATGTTTTCTGGATTATTAACCAATTTACAAGACACACTTGTTCAGAGAAAGTCAGAGAAGAAAGTCTCTTCGTTTATAGCATACAGCTGAATCAGCTCTTTTTAAATGACCTACCGGTGAGTCATGGCTGTTGTGCTGCAAGTTCTTGACTTGCTTGGGTTTCACTTGTTATAATATCTTGTGGTCCAGACTAACTCAAATGGCTTCTGCTTAAGTGACTGAGATGACATTTCATAAATATTCTGTCGACTGTTACTGCAAACCATGTGCACGCTTTCATATTGTGATGCATTACTAAAGGGATGATAAAGGCTATTTAAGTTGACATTTAAGAATTCTTCCTTTTAATTGGTTTTGCCATAGCTCGTTGCAGAAAATATATGCTCTAAAAGGCTGTGTATGCCTTGGTTTATACATACACACATTATTAAATGCTCCCTTTGTCATCTCAAAGTTTGAAGGGCTTAACCTTTTCTTTGAACATAATGGTAATTAGTTTTCAAGCACTCCACGCATTCAGGAAGAAAGCAGCAGTGAGTGACAAACATTAATTTTCTGTGACCCTTATCTGCCAACAGATCTCCCAAATACCTCCCATTCCATTTTGCTGTGCATGGTGACTCAGCCATGCAGAGCGAAATGCTGCAGGGTAGGTTGGCAAGCTTTTGCACATGCTCTCTTTTTGACACAAACTCACTTATAGTTTTCCATTTGTTTACATAGTGTTAATAATGAACAATTAATATTTTTAGATGGAAAATAAAGCTAAGAATGTACATCATGTGGTTTAGATTATTATTATAGGAACATCCAGCCATAACCGTGCATATAAAATACTTGAATACTTGCCATTCCACAGAATTTGTGCCATTTGCGCCCCAGGAAATAAATTGTAGACACAATAAAATTAACTGTATTTTTTTTTTATTAAGCAAAGTGTCCTGCTCAAACAGCCATTTGCATATTTAATAAATACAATACAAAGATTAATTTACACAGGTAAAATTTGCTGGCTGTCCCCTAAAATTAGACTTTTAGCTGGAAGAGGTCGCTGGGGACCGGGAAGTCTGGATTCCCCACTGAAGCTGCTGCCCCCGCAACCCAGACCCGGATAAGCGGTGGAAAATGGATGGATGGATGGAATTCTTCAGAAATGTTGTGTTTTTTACATATTTGTCTTACTTCTTAGTCCAACTACTGTATATTTTTTAGTTTATTTTCTTAAAAAAAATTATATATGCTTTGTATTTTTAAATTTCGCACTTTAGTTGTGTCCCTTTCACTCAGTCCTATTACCCTAACATTAACATAAAAAACAATTTGGAATGTAGTATTCTACAACTCACTCCCTTTTACTTTTAGTCCTGTTACTTAAATTAGTCTTTGCTTAGGAAACCTATACAGAAATTACATTTCAAAAAGTTGCTTGAGAAAATAAACTTGCCACTGATTCGGTGAAAAGGCTGAATTTGTGCACAAACACGTAATTTGTGTGGTATTAAATTCTATAACAATTAATTGTTGTTGTGGACAATATTGCTGTTGGCAAGAATTGAAGAGACTAATTTAGTCTTTACTGAAACAAACAGTTTATCTGGCCAATTTTGTTATTTTGGTGATCAAAAGTGCCAGCTTTCATAATAGTTGACTATCAAAAACTTCCTATTTGAAGCTATTGTTTCACCCACAAGTGTAGCGGAACTTTAAGGTGGATCACAATTTGTTCTGTGACGCCTATTTGTTCTTATTTTCACTATAAGAAATAATAGAAATAGATTACTTTGTTCCAGTGTCATAAATGGTTGCCATTAGTGGCGTAATGCATGACGATGCTCCATCTTTTGGACTAGTAAATGGCAAAACACACCCACCATTGAATCTGTGAGCGTTGCATTGTGAGCTGCTATTTTTCCTGAAAGTTTGACCAAATTCGGAATTGTACTACCAGTGTATTTTTTTCAGTTTTTTGCAGTGCTTGATGCAAGGAATTGCAGTTGAAGGGCAATAACATAGCACATGCCAATCAACAGTTGCAATACTTTTAAGGGAGGACTAATCATTTGACATGGTTATAAAACTATTTGTGGTGTGATTTAGAACATAACCAGCGGTTAGAACGCCACCTCTTGTGTGAGTTCCTGGCACCTTGACAGAGGTAGGGAATTTAACCGCTCTAGCTATGCAACTGAATGTCCAGCGTAAAACGAACTTCACCCCGCGCACATACAGTATATGCATGATGGTGTTGCGTGTACTCCTTCATCCGGGTGGTGGGAATCGAGTGGCAACCAGCTTTGAGGCGCATTTACTGCACCTACCGTGTTGGATCCTCAAAATACAGCGTATCGGCAGACCGGCAGATACCAATCCTGAGGATCGGGACAGCCCTAGTAAGATGTCATTCCACACAGTGGGAAATATTTTAAAATAATGTTGTTCAATTAAAATTGTCTTTCTATTTGCTTCTACTGGTACCCTTTAAAACAGATTAGATTACTGGTCAGTATATCACCACATGTCAGCACAGTCATTTGACACCTTCAATGGGGCTAAAATGTAGACCTATACATGTGTCATTTGTTTTCTTCCATTTTGCCCCCATGGTGATTGTGAGCCTGAATGGAAACCTGCCCCCCAAACTCACACCCACCCAACTCCCCCGCCCCATTCACAGAAATAGGCTTGGATGCTATCCTAATACACTACTGGCCAAAAAAAGGTCACATGCTCATGGCTTTGATTACGCCATACATTTGCTGTGGCATAATTACCACAAGCTTCAGCGATGTCACCACATTTATTTCTGTCCACAATTGCCTTATTTCATATTGATGACTTCAGACCACTGTGCAAAATGTTCTCTAGCACATACCAAAGATTCTAAATGGTGTTTAGGTCTGGATTCTTCAGTGGCCAATCCATGCGTGAAAATGTTTTCCCATGCTCCCTGAACCACTCTTTCACAATTTGAGCCCTGTAAAACCTGGCATTGTCATCTTGGAATATGCCTGTGCTATCAGCAAAGAGAAAATCCATTCCTGGAATCACATTCAGTACATTCAGGTAGTCAGCTGACATCATTCTCTGTATTCTCGCACGTAACATTGCTGAACCCAGACCTGACTAACTACAGCAACCCCACCCTATTTGCTTAGTGAAATCCATGTCTTGTCCTTTTTTGGTCAGCAGTATATAAACAGCATATATACTGGATATGTGCGTGTGTGTGTCCATCCATCCATCCATTTTCTTCCGCTTATCTGAGGTCAGGTCATGGGGGCATGTTTGTGTGTTTAAAAAAAGTAAATCTATAACATACACATATGCACAGTATATACAGTATGTACTAGTATATATATTATATGTCTATGGGTGTTAGAGCTATTGTTAAAAAAGTACAAGGCTGTCTTGGTCAATAATGATTTCTCCGCCTTCACCTTCACCTTAGGATTGGCCAGTCTTGACAGGAATGTGGCTTTCCCAACCAATAGGCTGAGGGCTTGGAGGGGTCCTGCCCCTGGACCAAAATAGCCCTGTAAATACACTGCTGGCACTATGAGAACTGAAGCTGGCCCAGCTGATGAATGCTTTGTGTACAAACAAGGAATGTTTGTCAGCCGGGTACTGCTGAAACATGCAGGCCAATGTTGGTCTTTGTTGTGATAGGCACCAACCGCTATTGGAGTGACACAAATGTTTGTGTGTGCATTTAAGGAAGTGAGCGAGGTACAAGTTCGAAACACTTTTACAGATGTCCTATATAACATATATACAGATGTTCACTGATTCTGTTGTCAGGAATGGGCGTACTAGTTTTTAAATATGATTTTTAAATCACACTCAGAGTAGCACAATACATATTGTAGTGTTTATATTTTTCCGTGCAGTTGTTGAATATCACTCGGCCATGCAAAAGATTACCACTAGGCGGCTCCCTTGTTGGCAAAGTATACAGTACAATATGGTCACTTGTTCATGCCACATTTCTTTATCAGATACTGACTCTTTTCCAAAGTATGTATGAGTGGATATGCCTGGAAAGAAGCAGGAGGAGGAGGGAGGATTTGAATGACATCTACTTGGAATTTCATTCATCTATCAAAAATGTATTAGCCATGACTTTTGTTTAAGCAACAAAAAACATCCTGATGGATTGCAACATGCTGAAGCAACATGGGTTTTCTTGTCAAAATGTGTAATATGTAGTGTGTATGTATTACAACTATTTAAACATTTTTTCTCAGGCTGTCAGCCATCCTCTGAAGGGAAACCACAACATTATTGTATATTATTTCTGTATAACGTTTAATGTTCTTGGGGGAACTTTTGAGGAAGTACAAAAGTTAGATTGCCAGTTACTGTCTTGTCCTGCAAGGATTCCTTATAGGTCCACAATCTAATCATATATAACCGTTTAAAAACAGCACACTCTATTTGCATACAGTGTAACTCAATCTCTTCCAAAAATGGAATTAATCCCTTCTAGGAAAACTGTTGCCATTGTAAAGCATTTATTAAGTGTACATGCAATGCTTTAAGTTATACAGCATTAACAAATGTTATTGGTTGTACAATACAATTTAATTTAAACTAAAATAAATACGCCACATTAGTTTAGCATATAAGTGAGAAGATTGTATTGCTGAAAGCGAGTCATTGCACTTTTTAACTAGGGCTGGCAAAACTAGTGCGTTAACCGCAGTAACTAATCTATTTTATTAATTACGTTACATTTTTTGCAAAACTAACGCACATGCATCATGGCAAGCCACGCCTCTCTGTTACGATGACGGACGACGGCATAGTGTAGCTCGCCACATAGTCAAACAGAGTCTGACGCTCTTTTGTACAGGCCTAATCAAAATCTTAAGACCAGTTGAAAAATTGCTAGAATTTACCTTTTGCACATTGGGATCTTATCGAGGTTTTAAGCAGAGCTGCAATATGCAACAGCAAAAAGAGGGAGTGTGACAAAAAGCGCTTGGAAAATGTAATTTATTGGAAACAACAATTAAAGTGAAACAGTTTGTTCATCAGCTGATCAAAACCTCTCAGGTGGGAGCCCCTTGTCATGCCACTAGCGTTGGAAGCCATCTGGACCTTGAAGGTTACATTTTTCTTATCAGAGAATAACACGTTTTCCACCTTTCAATGTCCCATGTTTGATGCTCCCTGGCAAAGTGTAAATGCCGACCGGTTACGCGCAGATGTTGCAGCGGGCATCCCTCATGACTGAGGGGCCCTCGTCTGTGTGGTAACAGCTGGGTTTTTCAACAGGACAAGGCTCCAGTTCACAATGCTCGCTTGACGAAGGACTTCTTCATAACATCACTCTTCTGGACCATTATGCATGTTCCCCTGATTTAAATCCCATAGAGAACATTCGGGGATGGATGCCAAGGGAAGTTTATAAAAATGGCCACCGGTTCCAGACAGCTGATGTCCTTCGTAAAGCAATCTTCACTACTTGGAGCAATGTTCCCACTAACTTCCTGGAAACACTCGGATCAAGCGTGCCCACACCAATTTTTGAAGTGATTATCAAGAACAGTGCAGCTACTCATTACTGAGGCCTACTGACAAATTGTTTTGTTCTGGTTTGGAGAGTATTTTGTCATTTTTTGAGCGATGGTCTTAAAACTTTTGATCAGCTATTAAACAGCCTATTTCAGTTTAATTGTTGTTTTCAATAAATTACTTTTTCAAAGTGCTTTTCTCACACTGGTCTTAAGATTTTGATTTTGATCGGACTTGTAGCATTATTCTAACCTGAACACATCAACAGCAGTGCAAATAATCATATATGTACAGTATCTCTAGCTTTAAACAAACATGTTTCTAGTCCATTCATCATTGCAAAAACATGTCATTGTCACTACACAGAACGCGAGATGCATTTACAGACTCTTACACTCTTACACAGAACATCAAAACAACATCTTCATTATGGGTGTATTTCGTAGTCTAAAGAAATGCAAAAAAACAATGGATGTTTTTAACACTTCCATTGTAACTTTTAATGCGGAAGTAGAATTTGCTGCATTTAAGTATGCTTGGAAATCCCGCAGATCATGTGAATTCACCTTATTTGACATGATGTCTTGAATGCAACTCCTCATTGTGCAAAATAACACAATGCCATTTCTTAACTTGATTAAAATTTTCAGTTAATTTGGCGCTGTTTATACATATAAATATATAAAATCCTACTTTGTCATTTAGCTTTCTTTTGATAAAATACAGTAAAAATGGTCATATTTCATACACAGTGTGACATGGTGTTCAATCATAACTAATTAATTTGAAAACCATGATTAATCTGATTTAAAAAATTTAACAGCTCTATTTTTAACATTTTAGTTGTGATACAGAAGTAATCATATCATATAATTAATAATCCTTAATTTTAGACGGTCGGACTCAGACCGATCCTTAAAAAAAAACAGTCTTCTCTACCTCTTCAAAGGCATTAAAGTCAGCCTCTGTCCCCTTTTGCCCTGACAGACTGACAGCTAGTAGTCGAGCCAAAGACAAAGCTAACCAGAGCAAAGAGCCAGGCAGCAGCCTGCTGTTAGCGCTTATGAGCAGTGAAAAGAGCAAAGCTACAATGTGGGGAAAAAAAAGAGTTCATGTCTTTGGATGGCTAGACATTTTCGGTTGCTGTGCACTTTATTTTTGGTTAAATGCTTAACTCAGGTCTACAATGAAACCTGTTAAAACCTGAAAATTGTATGTGTTTTTAAAATGTGAAAAATGAAAGACTAAAGGGACTGATATACTGTAAATTAGTCATCTGGACAGCTGTTTTCTAGTTTGTACAGCAATTTTCTACACTTTTCATTTATATTTGAGAAAACCTATCTCATGTGCATATTTTTAAAAATCACTACCAGCCAAAATCAGAATCGGCATGTCAGGTTTTTAAAGATTGGTTATAGGCCAGAAATTGGTGTGATCGGTGCACACTTAGTACTAATCATGATGCTGCAGCAAATATGTGTGCGCTTGGGATGAGAGTCTGAACAGATTAGGACTAAAAACAGCTTATCCTACAGTGCACGTTTTTTTTTTTTGTTATTGATGTTAACTTATTTTTGTACTGAGCAGCCAGGACAGAGCACCACTTTTATATACATCACAATATGTTCCATTTATATTTCTGTGGTCATCATTGCATTTTTAGGGCCATATTTTCTGGGATTTTTTTTTCCTGGGAACTGTTAAATTGCACCACCTTTCAGGGCATGCAACTTTGGAGCTTGCAGTTTATTTGCCTGTAAGGAAGTTTAGTTAAAAAAATAGGCTTTATGAACCTCATTGACAATATGCACACTATGAGCATTTTCTATTACAGTATGTGTGTACATTTGGTGCAGTTTCATGTAGCACACTGTAGTTTCTGCGGTAGAAAGAAAAAAGACTTTTGAGATGAATTTCCTAGACAAGGTTCCTCTTGTTGTGACTGTAGACTCCAGCTATCAGACTAATTTAGGGGAATGGGAGGAGTGGGAGGAGTAGGAGAAGGAAGCTGAGCCTGCTTTTAGAGAGAGCGAGGAAGATGACGAATAGTGACTGTAACTCCGCCATTTGAAGGAGGGGTGGCGTCACAACCATTGCTTGCTTTTGTTAGCGGATAGTTTGTTAGGTTCAGCAAGCACAGCGTGTCTGTAGGCACGTGGAGGAACAGCGTTCACTTGGATGTGTTGGTTTTGGGATAGTTGGAGATTGCTGTAAGTATTTGTTCTTGTAGATACACATGGAGCGTTTATTTCAGTCTGGCAGATGACAACAATTCTGTCTAATTACTCGTACTGATTTGATCAGAAATGACATTTAGAAGATGACTGATTTTCTGCATGAAGTTAAAATAAATTTGCACTTAACATCTTTTACTACTGACTGACTGCCATGGAATATCAGTCTGTCTATGGCACTATAAAACAGCTCTTCCCCAACATTTGACTCTGCCTTTACTTGCTTTCATAGTTTAGTGCATTCATGTGTTTGTAGCTATAATTTTGTGCTGCAAGAGGTTGTGTATCTCATGATCTGAGCCTGAATACCTGTGTACTCTGTGTACTGTACATTTTTTTGTCCAACCAGTTTGGTTAGACATAGGTAATGGTAATTTTCATTTTCTGAATTCAGATTCCAAGAATTGAGAACACATTTTGACTGCTTTTCTAAATTGTTCAACACTGTCTAGAGCACAAGTATCAAACTCGAGGCCCAGGGGCGACATCAATTTATTTGGCCCCTGAAATCCTAGGAATATTGTGTGCCAATCATGCACTTCAACTTTATCCCTCTAAATGTATTAATTGCGTCATTTTGACAGAAACATTGTACTGCTTGCAGTTCTTGTAAATTTTAATACTATCTGTTCATGCAACAAGATATTCCAAGCATTTTGTGTTCTCGGAAATAAATACTTGAATGTCTGCATTGACACCTTGACAGTCTTACGTCACTTTTCATTTCAAAGCAAGTTATCCATTAATTTGTTTGTAAAAATATAATAATCAAATGCATGGGCAATTGTGTAATCATATCATGAAGGTATTCATATTTATTGACAGTTGCAAGGGGCATTTTGAGATGCGAACTTTGGTCCTTTTCAGTGTTGTCTGTAGAGGAAGTTGCTTCATCTCTGACAAAAGTAGGAGTTGTAATAACCGAAGGAAGAAAAGGGAAGTGATGCACTGTATTTTGATTATGATGCTATCTACTGTTTTTCCTTGTGCCATAATGGGCCTTTTATGTTACATATTCACTTTGCGCAGGTCATCTCTTGGTTGGCTAAAATTAGACATCTGTGTTATATTGTGGCAATGTGATCGTATATAATGGGCCTCAGAAAGTTTCACCAACCTATTTGAAACATACATATTAAAATGCACATTTAGGCCTCAGTAACACCACAGACCTTCAGATTTAAAGATGTTCTGTTCACATCATTCAGTACTGATACTCAGTATCTCACTATGGTCTGTTGTTTCCTTGCTTTCACTGCCAACAGCCTTCAAATGTTGTTCTGTGGCTTGTGTGCACCTGTTGTGTTCCCCATTCAAACACGGGGGTGGGGGTGGCACCCGAGTACTTCAGGGCAGGTGATTGCAGATTAAAAAAAATAAAGAACAAATATTTTATTTATTTTCATGTTAAGCATGCTCTCTCTCTTTGGCTCCAAACGATACATTTTTAAACCCAAAAATATAACCACCACCTGCTAGCAGATATTGCAAATAGTGGTTTAAAAGAACAGATTGAACAAATACGTGTCTATATTTGTCACATTTTGAAGTGAAATTTTGTAAAAAGTTTGATATACCCAAATGAAATGTTTGGTCTTGGACTTCACTCACTGCTGTCTCGTATACGTGTACTTGTTGGTTGCGCGCACATACAGTCTCTTAGAGAAGTGACCATGCGGCTATAAAAGGCATACATGCAAATGAATGCTAAAGTTAGCAGCTAAACTTTGCCAAACTGCTATTTAGAACATAAATAATGCATGTGCGTTATGTGGGCCATGGCTTACATTATTGGAGCAGGAAGAGGGCTGAATATACACATTCCCCCGCTTTGCATGCACCCTTGGAGTCATCCATCCAAACTCCCATGTGTTCTCAATCACAACAATCCCTGATCTATCTGAAACAGTACATTTAGTACAAATAATGGGTGTAAATGGAGAAGATTTTGTAGCTAAAGCCCAGAATACTGGGCATGGGAGTACATTCTAAACATAAGCTGCATGCCTGTGTCTGTCTGTCTGCATCCACTGTTTGCTGTGTTCTTGTCGCCAAGGGCTATGTCTGTTTGTGTTTGTGTGATCATATTTGCAGTGCCAGCCAAGTCACATAATCTTACCAAACATAGTGTGAGTGGTACATTTGTTCATGCACTCTAGCTTCACACACAGGTGCATAATAGTAAGATGAAAAAGATGTATGCATAAAAGGAACATTTTTCTAAAAAATACTACAGAGATACAACAGTCTTTATTAAAATTATGTAGGAGGTTGTGCAGTCAATGTTTTGGTTGTGTTTCTAAGAGGAATTTGAAACCTAAAATTTTCTAAACCATGGAACTACTTTTGCAACCAGAAATGTATACTTTGCATGATTTATCTATAGAAAGGGCACCTTTTAGGTTTGTGTTAGTGCACTTTCTATTTTTTACCTCCCGTCTTTGGTTGCTATAAGCCCCTTCCTTGGCATTGCTATGTCTAAAAATACATACACACACAAATTAACACCATATCTGTAAACCCAGGTGCCATGGCCCACACTGCCCCCAAGTGTGTGTGTGTGCGCATTTTCCAGTTTCTGCAGGTTGCGGTGTATGTGTATTAGGAATGTGTATGTACAAACAGGAAGTGAAGATGTCCTTGACGCAAGATGTGAGCAGTTTAATGGCTTTCATGGTGTGCACACCTTTGTTGACATACATGTTAGTGACTAATCTTTGACCCGTATGTGACCTCTGACTCCTGCTTCCTCCACTCTGTGTCCTCCCACTGGCACTCAGTGTTTGAAGTGCTGGGCCTGTGACATCACAGCATCAAGACACACAATGGCCTGTGCTGTCCCAACACTGCGTCACAGATGCCTGCTTCCCCCAGTGGATGCTTGGCTATGGGAAGGCCAGTGTGGGAGGTTATACTGCCTGGTAGCAGTGTGTCACCATGGAGATCAGGAAGTGATATCTCGCTAGCGTTTATGCATGTGTAACCTACAAATATATAATACTGTATTTATTGCAGAAACATCATTTGTTCAATGTAAATTTTTTCATACAACAGTAAACAAACTTTGCATGTTTAATGGAAACTGCCAGATATTGTACGTATGATAACACAACCACAGGACTAGGCATGGGCCGGTTACAGGTTTCAAGGTATACCACAGTATAAAAAAGTCCCGATTTCAAAATCACTAAAATTGTTCATCATACCGTTCCTGAGATATGAGAGAACGTGGAGGTCCAGGGCGGCCACTACGTGGGAATGCTTTGTTATGTCCAATGTGATTCCTCGCAGTCGGAATTGGACTTGGATGTGTTGAAATCACAGTTGTGTGCCATGTTGCCAAAAGTCGGGCATAGATTGCACCGGTGTTAGTTGTCTCATTAGTATTGGGTGCAGCCGGTACGGCCGCGCTGTTGTCGCCATTGTTTTTCTATTTTCAAAGAAGATAAAAAAAAAACACAAGCTGTAATTTAAAGATAAAATTTACAGTCGGTATTGCAGCTACTTGTGGCACATTTGCTGTGATGCATTTGCTCATATGTTGATTAGTATGTACTGTTCTAATCAAATAAATAAACAAACAATTATAATACTGTGAAACAGTGGAATTTTCACCCAAAGTTATTATACCGTCAAATTCTCATATCGACCCAGGCCTGCACAGGACCATGAATAATCAGAGGATAGGCTGAAATGTGTTCTGCCAAGGAGGGAGCAAAGCAAGGCACTAATCCAAACCTTTTGTTTGTTTGTACAGTGTAAAGGGCAGTGTTTGTTAAAAAGCCTTTCAATCAAACCTTCCGTATCCTTCTGCCTTGACGCGCTTCCACACACAAGGCAAGCTCAGTCCTCAACCTCCAAACGCTCTCACGTAGTTTTGCTTAAGAGCCTAACCTTGCGATGCTGCTGTGATTTGTGATTTGCCTTCTCTTCCAATTTTAGATCAGCATTTGCAATAAGAGGGACATCCAGTAAGGGACATCCAATGACACTCTCTGTTTCTCTTTAATTGCCATTGTTCACAAGAACAGTCTGACTAGTTGACAAGTGTCTTGATTTTGGTATAAAATGTGCGCACGCACGGATTTAAATACCTAAGTAAGGAAGTGCCGTATTACATACGCATACGCACAAAAATGCCCTTTCAGAATACGGAGGAACCTCTGTTAGGGTTATGAGTTTGTTCCAGAAAGTCTGACTCTAATCTAACAATTTGTCCAATAATAAATTATGTAGATCCAATTCCATTTGTATACTGTAGTTTTACAGTTAAAGTTTGACATGCTGAAGACAATTTGAAATGCATATAAATACATATAAATGATGAATGAAAGGGATAAATGAACATTTAAGGTTGACATGATTCTTGACGATTGTCTCCAACGACACAATGTAAAAGCTGGATCAACCACCACCACCTTCCTGTTTTGACATGAGTTGTTTCTTGAATTCGACAGTGTTTCTCACCTCAGTACTGTAACCCAAAATGAAGCCAAAGAAAGTTGCAAGTGCCAGCATTTGTTAGTCAGATGGGGCCGCATGTGTCTTGGTGGCGATACTTTGTTAAAGCCTTTTTTATAATAAGTGTGAACACAAATGTTAGACTGGCTGATAAACATAACATAAACACAACTCACCTTGGAAGTCTCACAGTATTCCAGGCGCACATTAAAGTTGGAAAAATAAGTTCCTGTTACGTTGGCAAGGCTGCAGTGAATGTAAATATAGAATAACCCCAGGGTGTTAAAACGTCTACAATCCAATTATACTATCATTATTATTCAATATCTGAAATTCCTTTAAAATCTCATCTTTTAAATACAGGATAAGCGGCATAGAAAATGGATAAATGAATGTTTTAAATGCAATTCTGAAAGGTGATAAAAATGTATTTATGTCACGTTTATTTGGCACAAATGCACAAACTGCAGTCTTGATTTAAAATGTTTTCGCCATACTGTAACTACAAAATGGAACTAAAGTACCAATGCAGCTCGGTCAGAATTTATTAAGCACAACCAGCTGGTGTGCTATGTATGTATTTTCACATATTAATGATCGTAAAATTGGTTAGCATGGATGCATTAGCCACTCCACGCTGCCTAACGTTTGACTGGCACCTCACTCAACCCAATGGACAACTGTTCACCTCGTCTGATGTGATACAAAAATATAATGAATTTCTGTGCCCAGCTTTTTTCCAGATGCCAAAAAAACCCCACTTAATTATGTATTCCACCAAGAGCAACAGCATCAAAATGTCAAACTGCCAATTTGATTGCATGTTCATGGTTGAATATCAGTGTTTCAATTTGTCATTCTGGATGGGTCTGTGTTTCATGTGGGCTATCCAATGGGCACAAAGCGGGCAGTGTATGCCCCCTCGGGTGCTGAAATGTACACTTTGGACAACAGGCAGCTTCAGCCTTTCTCAATAGGAGCTGCCCTTCTTATTGTACCTCACGCACAATGATCTTTTCTCTCTCTCTTTGTCTCTTTTCCCTCCGTCTTTCTCCTCTTCGTGACCATGAACATCCAATGTCTGAGTCCGGCTCTGGTTGGTCGTTAAACCCTGATGTGACTGTTTCTGTGTCTGTCAAAACAACACTTAGGCAAGGAAAATGAAGCAGACCATCAGTCACTTCCCATCATACCTTTTGTTGACTGCAGCCAAGCTTAGTCATGCAGGCATGCAATGAACACATGTCACTGCAGAAAGGGGAACTGTATCAGTCTTGGGACTCCCCGCTGAGTTTGTGTAAGACTTAGCTGCAAGACGGTGTGTGTGTGTGTGTGAGAAAACAGAGGGAGGCGCTGTAAAGATTAAGGGTGTTCACCATTATCCCTTTGCTCACATGACTAAAGAAGAAAAGCACATGAGTACCATGTGACCTTTTCATTGTTATTGAAATCAGAGTCGGCATGTATTACCCATAGGTTTGATCACCCCAGTAGCCCCTTTCATCATCAGTATGGCATCTAATATCAAAGATGTCCCTTAATTTGATGATGCTATATGATGTACAAAACAATTAAAAACAATTCTGAATGCATAAAAAGGATGTTTGAAAGAGACAAATGAACATTTAAAGTTACCTCTATTTAAGGTTGCCTCTGTTTTGGGTAATGGAGATGACAAACATTATAGAATTAAATGCATGTTCTTACGTGTCATTAAAAAAATGCCTTTTTTCCTGTGCGTTTTATCACAGCTTACACTAACTCTCGGACTGGACTGCAGTACACTGACTTCGTCTCGCCCTCCCCTGCCCCCTCGCCCTCCAGCAATGGCCTCACGCATTGGTCTGCGGATGCAGGTAAGGGACACAGGCGGTTAAGAGAAGACGTTCTTTACTTTGCCGCTGCATCAAACAAATCAGTGTGGGTATGCAAAACAATTTTCTCCAGCTAAACTTGTCTGTGGCCCACAGAAACAAAGACAAAGTGTTATCTGTCACCTTGACACCCTTTTTCTAAAATCTTCTTATCAGGTTAGAAATCTAGGCTAATAATGGACAATGTTCCCCCCAATTTGTCAAGTTTCTGAGCATACACAAAAACAACCTGACTACATGCACACTGTAGTATCACACCTGTCTAAAACTTGAAAAACCCGAGAAGTTCCATTCTGTCATATTTTGTACATGAGTGGTTTCAAACAGACGGCAAGGAGGATTACACAATGTTGCTTTCTTTATACTCAACAAAACAAGCCATGGAACGATCTCGTACAATTAACCATGTGAATCTTGTAGAAAACCCCTAGTTTATCATTTCGTTTTCCATTTCTTTTCTTGTTTGCTATTTTTATTGTTAATTGGGTATACTTTCATTTCCTTATTTGACTTCCACTTTTTGTTTTAAAGAAACCTTTTGTGGAACTATTTTATCCTGCAAATATACCTGAAATTATTGTGGTATGTATGTTTACTTTTTGGTGGTGGGGGGGTTCAACTTTAGATATATGCAATTTTTGGGGGATTTTAGAAAGACTAAGCCATACCTTCGGGTTGGGTTGGGTGGGCATCGTCTAAATTTAAACGGTTCCTATTTTGATTCCTCGTTTTGATTGCGGTTCCTAATGATTCTCAATTCCGACGCTTTTAAAAGGCAGGGTCATAAAAGTTGGCATGGTTTAAATGAGGCTGCTAGCCGGAGTTCTTGTTGGTTGAAATGTATGAACCTCTCAATGTATTTTTTTAATGATATGATCTTTATCAAATGTACCGTATCAAATCAGTTTCTTACAGGGCTTTATAACGTATATACAAACCATTCAACTTGAATGCTAATGCTAAGAAGTTTCTTTGTTAAGGAATGCACAAAAGATGTTTACATTTGAAAAGTAGTAGGCTTTGTTTGCTGCCTCAATGTTGGTGTTTACTATTTTTTTATGACATCTTGTTTTGTTAACACAAGAAAAGGAGAGTGCTTTTATTTGAGTTGAGTTGTGAGTTGAAAGGTCCCTTGACTGTTGACAAATAAACTTTTATGGGATTAGAATTGTTATAATACATGGAAAAAACAAAAAAACTCAACAACACACCAAACTGGTTTAATACGGTAAACGGTTGAACATAAAATAACAGAGACAGACTGTGCCAATACATTTGCCTTGCCATAGACTCTGTTCTTTATTTACAACCAAACTTCCACACAATCGAGCATCCTTCACATCTTTCGACTTCCTTAATTCTGATTGCTTAGAGGGAGTCTGACGCAGTGCATCAAAGATGAGGTATTTATTTGTATATGAATGTGTGAACATTAGTCATGTTGGTCGTGCAGCCTTTGCATGATATTATTGTGTAACAAATGTTGCATTGAGCGGGCCGGTTCTTCTTTGCTGATGCTCACCGATCGGCTTCTTCATTGGTGTTTACAGCTATTTCTTCTGTTTGGCGAAGTTGACACCTAATAGGAATCAAAACATTTTCAACAATCCAGGGAGAATCGTAATGTTTGTACTGATTCCCATTGATGGTCAAGACTCGGTGCACAACCTTAGTCTCCAGCAGGCTGAACTATTGTAACGGCCTTCTCGCTGGGCTTTCAAAAAGAGCTAGAAACAGGAGATGTGACCATATTGGTACAGTGCTGAGGTCTCTGCACTGGCTTCCTGTCGCTCAGAGAATAGACTTTAAAACAGCTCTGCTCGTGTATAAGTCTTTTCATGGTCTTGCGCCAAAGTAAATTTCTGACATGTTCAAACCACATAAACCATCTCGGGCTCTGCAAAGCTCCAGGAGTGGTCTCCTGCAGGTGCCCAGAGTCAGGGCTGAACACTGTGAGGTTGCAATTGCCAAAATCGCCCAGATGTGCGACAATCTTCAACTTTGGCAATGTACAAATCCAGGCTGAAAACAATTACTTTAAAATGTGTAAAGTATTTTATACGCACTCTTTATTTTTAAGTTTGTTGTTTTATGGAATGATTAATTAATTGTATATAATGACTTTAGGAGGATTTTTTTGTTTTATTTAGTGATTTTTTTTCTCCAATGCATGGAAGTTGCTATTGAAGTGATTAGTACTATGTTATGCTTCCGATAGGATGGTTCGGTAAATATAGTCTGCAATTATTGTTGTCCATTATTCTCCATAGTTGTATGCATGCATGCTAATTGTGTGTATTTCTTTCCTCAGCTAATGCGAGACCAGCTGCAGCAGGAGGAGCAGCGTGAGCGGCAACAGCAGCAAAATGCAGCCCTACAATACATGCAGCATCGCATGGCTGCACCACCTGCACCCAGTGCAGCAATTAGTACCCCGCAGAACTACCAAAGCATGCAGGTTCCCGTGGAGGTTCTTAAGGTCAGTTGGACTGTAGCTTACCATCACTTTAGATCACGGCTGCCAAACTCAAGATTAAATATCATATATCACTCTGCAGTTGATGTGATATTAGACTTTACTGCAGTATGGGAATATTGGACATTTCAGAAGAATATTATTTTTTTGTTGTTAGCGCAACAGAGAGGAAACAGTAGGAACTTTAGGGATGCATTAAGCTGTAAATCCACTCAAGTTTCATGTAACGAGACGGGACGATGGCTTATATGGCAGCTGCCATTGTCTCAGAGAGCTGCTCAGGGGGGACACATGAAGGGCATATTTGAAACAAGGTATGGAAATGGTGGAACGGTGAGCAGTTAAGAAGACATGTACAGAAGATAAGAGTGGTTGAACATGTTTAGAGATAGGACAGTAGTGATGTAGATAAGCTGAGTCAGACAGTCACTGATAAGACACAAGTGACATTTTGCCTGATTGCAAAGATGCTTCTGTGCCTTTTGAGGGCGTGTATGTATGCATTTGGTATTTGTAAATCTGACACGTATATCCATGAGTGCCTGTTTCCTTTACATTTCCAGAAAGACTTTCAATAAGAAGTTAAAAGGTGTCCATTAAAGGAAACACACAATAGTTGAGGTTATGAGAATAACCACCTTTGCAAGAGATTCATTACATGACATGATCTGCCTGGGATACATTAAGGCTACGGATGTTCCAGGCAGGCATACACCTTCTTCCACCAAGGCCATGACTTTAACCCATTTAATATCCCAAACTGGCTAAATAAAATGCATCAGTGACAAATTAGTAACTGTGTTGTTCTTTCTAATGCAGGTTCAGACCCACCTTGAGAATCCTACAGACTACCACATCCGTCAATCTCGGAGGCAGCAGGTGAAAGAGTACCTCTCCACCACCTTTGCCACTAAACAGGTATTTTTTCTTTAATTCATGTCTATTTTATTTTATTTAGAACACAGCAATAACAATAGAAAAAATAGATAAAACGCAAAACAAAGAATGCGTCTGAAAAGTATGGTGTTTTGCATCCATCTTCTATGCCGCTTATCCTCACTAGAGCCACTAGGGTATGCTGGAGCCTTTCTCAGCTGACTTTGGGCGAGAGGCTGGTTACACCCTGGACTGGTCGGCAGTCAATTGCAGGGCACATATAGACAAACATTCACACTCACATTCATACTATGAATGCCCCCCCCACCCCCCCCCGGTATCCTGCAACATATTCACATTACTGATTGATAACAATTTACAAAACACTATTACACAATATAATATACAACACAAAACTAAAGAATACATAATATAGCACATACTAACATCCTTACATAATCATGAGAACATTGTAATTAATAAATTAAACTATCAATGCATTTTATGTTTCCTCCTCATTTTATATCTTTGAAAAATATGTTTTAAAATTTATTTTTAAGTTGTACAATTTTATTGCTTTATTTCTTCATCCAGTTGATTCACCGTACAAATTGATACATATACGTAGTAATGTTTACACTGGGCTATTTGAAATTACCCCTCAAATGATATTCTCTGTCTCTAACTTTCAGCATTTCTTGGATGTTTAATGACAGTAAATATATTTGAGCTTTAGATATATATTACATAGCCTTGATAATTTTTTACTTTAAAAACAGTGCATTTGTGTTTTCCTGATATTCAACAGTTCTTCAGTGCTCTTTTTGTAGTGCTTGAATCATCATAAGTTAATCTGGGATATTACTGTTATTTCAGTGTTATCCAATTGTTTCTAGATTGTTCACGCCCTAGCTGGGCCGATGCCACCATCTCCTCCTGCAGCCATTGGGCCCACGGGGGGCTCAGCGTCTTTACCCCCTCCCCTCCAATCTCCACACAGACGCACTGAGCAGCTCATGAGTGGCAACAGTGCACCCAACAGCCCCATGGCCATGCTCAACATTGGCTCCAGCCATGAGAAAGAGGTGGGAAGTTTCCGAGTGTGGCGTAAATATAAACCTGTAAACATTCACTCCAGGTCATGTCCTACAGTTTGAACAAATATACCTGAAATATGGCCTTATTGCACACATATATAACGTTATGAGGTTTGAATATTATCCCCATTACCTTCACATTTTAATGATTTAATTGGCCTACGGTAACCTGAAGTGGCACAATAAACTGCAGTTGTGCCGTGCGCACAGTAGTTGCCTAAATGAATGTGTTGACTAACTGACACTAACTGAAAATGGCTTTCATTGAAGTTTAAATGCTCCATTACGGCCTTGTGGCAGCAATTACGACTTAACAAGTGACAGAGAAAAAGCACTCTGCCAAGGCCCTTTGAACCTGACAGACTTTGACCAAAACTTCTCTTCTTGGAACGCTCAGCCTCTGTTTGGTCAGTTTCACTGAGAGGGAATATAGTCTCCAAGGAGCAGAAGTCACTTTGTAAATCTTTTCTAGAATGAAACATGCTCCTGCAGGTGAGTACACCTGAAGACCTTCATATGTAAACAGGAGACTGTGTGGAAATATTATTCCTCTCCTTTGGCATGATAATAATTATAGGTCATGATAATAATCACATAGCAATTTATTTTTTCAGATGGATGAGGTCATTGATGACATAATCAGCATGCAGTCCAGTTACGATGATATCCAGGCCTACATAGACCCCATCCAGATGCCGAACACAGTAAGTGGAACCAGTAAGAACTAATCAATTATGATTCTGAAATATACTTTATGGAAAAAATTGCGTGACACACCTCTATATCAATGCATTAATCATTATATGTTTCGGTTAATTCCCTCCAAAACCTAATGTGTCATCTTTTTTATTACAAATTCTGTGGTTCCTGAGGTTTCCTCTCTGTAGAAGTTGGAGAAATCTGACATCCCATTTTTGGGATGAACTAGAACAGAAATTGTGAGTCAACGTCACTGACCTCTGACCTCATAAAGTTTTGTCTGAATGAATGAAGCAAAATTTTCTCCACTTTATCTCGTAGAAAGTCTTACCACAAAAGTTGAAAGCTTTTATCACTGTATTGCATCCATCTCCATGTTCTGCGATGCCATTGATTTGTTGACATTTTTTGCAGCATTAAACAATAATAATAAAACAGGTTCATTTGCTAACCTTTTTTGGTTTGCAAACAGTAAAAAAAAGTATTTTCATAAAGCTATACATTCTGTTGGTGTTTTCTGAAGTTTTGTTTGCGCGTCAACAAACGCAGCATTAAAACAATAAGATAAATAGTTTTGTTTGAAAAACTTTTTCTTAAATTTAAAATTCATTTTTGTCTGACTGCAAAAACGGCCTCTCCATACATTCCCAGAGTTTTGATTAATTTCAAAGTACTAATATTGGTGATAATGATTGAAAGGGTGTTTTACAACTCTTGGTTTTGATAAAAATATCTACAAAAGTTATTCAAATTTGACAAAAGCATATTTACTAAGAAGCTGTGATGTCTTGGCACACAAACACACACTCTTACATAAGCTCAGTGGTTTTATTGATTTGGACATGCTGAACAAAGTTAGACTGCATAGCCAAAAAGCTGTCAATTGGAGACTGTCGAGGGGGGGAGGGCCCAACTAAGAATTAACAATTAAACTGCCAACAGTTAGAGTTCAACTTGTTTACAAGATGTTTGGAAAGAAGGGGGTAGAAGGGATAGGGAGGAGGGAAGGGGGATGAGGGCAATTTGTACAAAGGAAAAACAGGCTGAAAGTCCAGTTAGGGGAAAGTTCACTCTTGTTTGGTGGTGGAGAGAGGAGGATCGAGAAGAAAGATTGGATCAGTGCTGCTGAGGTCAGTGTCCCAGCACAGCTAGCCTTTTGGAGCGAGGACGAAGAAGCCCCCCCGACCTCGCTGGGGGAGTAGAGGATGAAGGAGATGGATAAGACGTATGCCTTTGTGGAGGTTTTTGAAGGAGAACAAATTAAGCTGGTAAGAAGCTGAAGCGCTGTCATTGTAAAACTCTGTTTCGATCAGGGTTGTTGGTCATCTTGGTGAAAGACTGGGAATTGGGACCAACATGGTGCCATCTCTTAACTTTCAGCCTTGTGTCGCTGATTAAAGGAGGATGCACATGAGTGGGGGCAGGGATGGGTTTTTAAATGTGTCTCTTTTTGAGATACATTGACATAAATGTTGCTGCACATTTGATTTTATTGCATATTAAGTAAATATACGTAACTATTGCTAAAGCTTGATATAATGCCTTCTTACTCTATGTTGATTGGTTTAATCAGGATGCATTTGTCTGCATACCATTGTGTGACAACATGTAATTCAACATCCCAGTGATTGATTGATTAAATTAGAATATTGATCAACACTGAGAGGCATGTGTGGGTGAATGAACTGTGAAAAAGAGATTAAAGACTTTCTCCAGCGATGAGATCAGCGAGTTTGCATGTAAAGTGTAATATATGGCAATGTAAACATAATAAATGCTTTAAAGTACACTGGGGGAAACGCTTTATTCCCAACTGACAAAGCAGTGAGAGAAACTCACCTGCTAATCCTGATGGGGATTAAAGAGGCATAGTCTTGGAATTCTTGGAATCTCCAAGTTTAGCAAGAGCCAGGAACACCACTGAATACCAGGCACAGCGGTTTTACTGAAGCGGGTGGACATTGAAGCCATACAGCTCTTTTAAATTGTGTTTTTTGGGGGGGATATGTATACTGTAAGTCAGACCATGTGAACTGAAAAGCATATTGCACATTACTATGATGCTGCAGTGCAACAAGACACAGATCTCTCTTGTTGCCCTAGAAATATTATTCATTTGAAACCAATGTCATGTGATTGGTGTAGTCTACCTCCCTCCCAAAGACAGTTGATTTGGCTGTTGAAGTGGCTGAGCTGTGGAAAATGAATGAATGAAATGTAATTATTAGATTGTACCAGCTTCTTTTGATTGTTTCGTGTGAAATGTACTTTTCAGAACATGCTATTTACACACAGAGGTGAATCTGTGGAGCTGTATGTGTGTGTCCAAGCTTGCACAGTAGCCAGCAGATAAGATATCTTTTCCTTTTGGCTTCGTTATCTTTCAGGCCTCATTAGCGGTTGGCCCTCCCATCAGGGAGTAAAACACGATTGTTAACAAGTATTAAAATGCAATCGATAAATGACTCGATTAAAAGGAAATTTGAACTTTTCACAAAGCTAAATCACAGCTTTCGGCTTTGGTGTTGAAGTTCAAGACTTTACGAGCGCGTTTGTGAGGGCCGCGCACGGCCGAGGAGAGAATAAAGCCATAAAGAGAGATAAGATACTGTCAAGAGGGTGACAGTCAATAATTACTGTATATTAGTCAGGGTGTCCATAGGTGTGATGTTATTGCACTATCTTCAGCTCTCTGTACTTTACAGCACACTAAACACGAAGACAGAATTTATAAGGGTACTTAAGCAGCGGTGTGAGGCTTTAAACGATTCGTCTAGGAGCCATAGAGAAAGAATCTGTAGTTAGAACCCCTTTCACTGGTGTTAGACTTTCAATGTTTATGACTACTAACTCTGTTTGACATTACATTTAGGAGGAAGGCATCCAATTATGTGGATAATAAATCAGTTTTCCTCAAGATTTTCGTTTGCCCCTGCCAACATTTCACATTTCAGTTATTCATCATCCTTACACCAGTGTAAGACTGCACTCTAGCTTTAGATTGCACGCCTGCTAAGCGTGTTTGTTTGTATGTGGGTCTTCCGCAGCTCCCCCTGTCTAGCAGCCACCTGGATGTGTACACAGGTCCCGGGATGAAGGGGCCAGCCATTGCAATGACGAGCAACTCCTGTCCTGCCAACTTGACCATCAAACGGGAACTTTCGGGTGCGTCCCTTTTGCATACTTGGTCAACGACTCTTGTCTGTGCAGCTCAATACTAAGCTGTAAAAACAATAAAATATTTTGTCTTGACAAATAACAAGAGCTTAATGTAAAGGTGATTTGCAGGACTCTTTTTTTTCAAGTGTAAAAATAATTTTTTTACACTTTTTACACAACAAAACATATCTGAAAACAAGTGACTGCTAGAGTCTATTTCCGTTACCGTTTGCTTCTCTTGACAGACTTT
The DNA here is from genome assembly GCA_024372805.1 of Oostethus manadensis. NCBI lineage: Eukaryota > Metazoa > Chordata > Actinopteri > Syngnathiformes > Syngnathidae > Oostethus > Oostethus manadensis. Next base: position 2,268,286 of record QODF01000029.1, read on the forward strand.
GTCAAGACTTGTCCTTTTTTGGTGGGGAAAAAAAGCCAAAGAAAAAGCAAACATATACTTACAGTTAATTATCTAATGCTGATTCAACAGAGGTCTTTCAAGGAATGACAGCAGTCCAAACTATGTTAAGTTTTGTGTGACTTTAGAGACAAGTTTTTCTCTAAAATGTTGCTTCTACAACTGCTTGGGTGTCGGACTACAGAGTCCCCACCATACTTACCAGGGACTGTGATTATATGTGCACCCCCTTCAGGTGCAGTAGAGTACTATCTTCTTCACATAATGACCTTTCTCTGCAGTTTATAGTCCAATGATGGTGCATTACTCAGGCAGTAGAAAGTCATAATGTGTAATAAATCTTTTGGCAAACATTATATTGGCAACGCACTGACAGAACCGAGACAGAAACAGGCACGTGCCACAGAACCCAGATTGCGAGAGTTTGTGCATTCAGAGCTCGTCGCATTCACATCTCTGATTTCTGCCACGTATTTGATCGTGAAATGGTGACAATTATTGGACTCACACAGGAAATGTATCTACAAGACAGATCAGTGGATAAATATTAATGTTTTTTTGTTATCTTTATTTTTTTGTTTCCCTGCCTCTCCTGACCACACATGACTGGTACTTACAGAAAGTCCATAAGCGTAGCTACAGCTCCTTTACATGCTATATTGACTTTCCATGACTGTTGTGAAACATTCTGCCACTAGCTTGACTTTGCCAAATGAACTCCCATCCATGTTGTACCTGAATGTGTCTTATACACTTGTTTTGTCAGCCATTGGTTGATCACTTTTTGTTATTGCAAAGATGCAGAAGCCCGTGCCCTGGCCAAGGAGAGACAAAAGAAAGATAACCACAATCTAAGTAAGCATGCAATTTTTCTTAAATGTGATGTTTTGAGACTGTTCTCTGCAGCGTGCGTTGACACAGGCGCAGTGCATACACACACAACTTGTAACTGTCTTCCTTGCAAAAACAGCTGTACCCACGCCTTTGCTGAATGGGCTCACAGTACAACGCGTGGGTGGATGCATAACCTGTACATTTCTTCTGCTCTGGCACATAATTGCTTGTTTGTGTGAGAGTGCTGGCAAATATGTCACCATTGTTTCTTTTTATTTATCTTCTATTTGTCCTTCATAAACAGTTGAAAGAAGACGGCGGTTCAACATCAACGATCGTATTAAAGAGCTTGGCACAATGATTCCCAAAACCAATGACCTGTAAGTAGTTTTATAGTTTACTGTGTTCTTAGTGTAGGCTTTATATGTGTTTATGTGGAGCTTTATCTCCAGATAAACACGCTAACATACGTAAAATATTTTTAAATGAGCAATCAGGTGTGTGCCTACTTCACTGTTAATATGGGTAGTGTTTCCCATGTATTCATTGGTATGTCACAACAACCACAAATAGATCTGGCACTACTTGTTCACCCTGGCTGGGAAACACATTAAAACGCACCCGGTCTTCTTTAATGCACCTGGTCTGCCAGCCAATAAGAAGCCGCAACAGGAGGGAGAATCTCTTTTTTTCAAATAAGTGAATTGCAACAAATCTGGTGATGAGTCTTTTTGCCACATTTTGTTGGGATATCCACTTTGATATTTCAATTGTTCCCATAGTGACGTGCGCTGGAACAAGGGCACCATACTGCGAGCGTCTGTGGAGTACATCAAACGAATGCAGAAGGATGTACAGAGGACCAGAGAGGTGGAAAACAACTTTAAAAGGATGGAAATGGCCAACAAGCAATTGATGCTTCGCATTCAGGTAATTTGCAAAAAAATAAAATAAAATCATACCTGAGCCATGTTTGGAGTTAATGTGAATCGGATTGCTCTGGAAAAGTGTAAAAAAAAATGCTGCTACTGTTCTTGTGTTTTAAATTTTATATTATTATTTGATTATACTGTATGTGGCCATTAAAAAATATATATATATATTGTATATACATATATATATAGAGAGAGATGTTTGAAACTCTTTTATTTCTGTAGCACTTGGGTCAACCTTGATGTTTTAAAGTGCATTATAAATAAAGTTACAGTTTTCTGGAAAAGAGTTGACACTACTGGTGTGTGTGTAGAGGCCGTCAATAGAATACTGTGGTAAACGGAAAGTGATGTTGTTAACAGGAGCTGGAGATGCAGGCTCATCTGCATGGACTACCCGGCACCTCTCCGTCTGGCATCAACCCAGGTGACGTGATGGCCCCATATATAAAGCAGGAGACCAGCCCAGAGGAGAACCTATCCCTCTCCCAGACACAAGCTCCACACCAGCACCTATCCCAAAACCAACCTCCACCCCATCCTCAGCAGCATCACTTCCTCCCGCAATCCCACCTCCACCCACAGGGCCAGGCTCAGCCTCAGCCTCAGCCACCCAGGCAGATGACGCTGCTCCCCCAGCACCTCCAGTCCCAGGCACCCATCCAGTACCCAGCCGTAGGCAGCTCCCAGCCCTTTGACTTTGCCCAGTCGCTGGACTTGTGCGACGGGATTCAGGCGTTCTCAGATGGCATGGCTGGGCTTGGCGACCTGGGAGGACTGGACATGCAGGGCCGCAGAGGAGACATGGGTTTCCTGATGATGGATGAGCCCTTGTCCCCCATGGGCGGGGACCCTCTGCTCTCCACCATGTCCCCGGAGGCCTCCATCGACTCCAGTCGCAGATCCAGCTTCAGCATAGAGGATGGAGACATACTGTAGACACATGTATGCACACACACACTTGCAGGCACACATATTTTACCACTATGCCATCTTCACTAAGAACAAAACCCATTTGCACCCCAAAAAGGACCAGAATCCCGCATTGCATTCTACATGTACACACACGCTTGTTATACAGTGAGAACATTTGACACCATCCGAGGAAATTTTTCATGGATTTTCAAGGTCAGAAAGTTGTATGGTATGTTATTCCCATGAAGGTGGTCAAAGGGCGGTTATTTTCACTGTCACCATACTTATTAATGATCCTGAATGAAACAGAGGTAGCTTCACGGTCCTGCACATATACTTAAGTGTAAAGTGATGCTGCTCCATCCCATTTTGGGGTTGGTCTGTGTGTAATTGCACAGTTTGTTGTCACTGTGAGCACGATTTGGGTGATGTTTGTTGCTTTAAGCATGCTATACTTAGCGTGTTGTTGTAGTGGCCACCTTTTGGGAGACGTTGAAATGCACATTGTGTGGCTTTACTGGAACCTTTTCACTTTTTGTCAACTCACACCCATGCCACTTTCTGCACCTCTTGTTTCTGTCAGTGTGCTGACTGCCATTCAAAACCATGTCACCCACATCGATCATACTCAGGTACTGTAACAGAATTCACAAGCAGGGTCATTTGAAATATGTATGAAAATAGTTTGTATACTGTAAATGTTTTTTCCCACATTTTTTTCAATGGCGGAGCGCACACACACACACACACACGTACACGCAGCACCTTGTTCATTGAGGTTGTTTTCAAATCAACACACAACCGACTGTTCTTTACTTGACTCCGTCTTATCTGAGCGGAGTGACGTTCACGCGCTCATCCAAAGGGCATCTTTTTGACCAATTCCATCTCGTTGTCATGGCAGTCTGAGGATGATTGATCATTAAGATGGGAAAAAAAATGTTGCTGATCTTTTCTTGTAAGTAGGGATGGGCATGACTTAATTGCTTTGATTGACTGTGAGCGGAATTAATGATCAATTCATCGATTCCTATACATTTTTAAAATATGATTCTTTTCAGAATGTTCTTAACTCCCTTTTTCATGCTGGTGTTCACGTCGACCAATTAATGCATCTTGCAGGAGTTGTGCCTTAGCAGAAGTCTGCATGGATGTACAGTACCTCCTTATTTCCCAGCGCCTCTACTGGTTACAGCCAAGTACAGCGTGCCATTTCGCTTCCATTCAAGATCAGTTTCACACAAATTGTCAATGATCAATTAATTGATGGTTTAAATTATGCCTATCCCTACATACGAGACAAGTCTATTGTAGTTTGTTGTTTATTTAATCTCCCAAAGCACTGGAAACTATATTGTTCTTTAGACTTTGTACAAATATGGACTATTATTATTATTATTATGTAGTTGTTTCATGCCACAAAGTAGCCTAAAAGTATTTTCTTTGTATTTGTTTTGGTTCATTTACTGTTTCGAAATGACACCCTTTTCCCATTTAAGCCACAAATGTGTTTCTTGGGATGGAGCAACAAGACATTTGTGAATTTAATGGACTCAATGAGGATAATGTGCATTTTTGATACCATTTTTTAATACATAATTGGGCTTGTATCATCTTTATTGCGATCATTTGAAGCCAAATAACAGATGACAGGTGATTTTTTTAAAATCTGATTGAAGTCAAGTTTTTCATATTGTGAATGTAAAGTTTACCAGTGTGTCTGGTTAGAGTGAAGTCATTTTTGATGTGCCTTCCCTCCTCTACTCGCTTCCTATTTATGGTTTCCACGGAAACGGGAAGAGACTGACTTCATGTCAGCTTGTCACATATCACTGACTGTTTCTGTTTGTATGCCAGACTTTTCCCATTTCAACCAGTCAGACTGTTGTTGACAAGCCTGCCAACACTCCAAAGAACAGCTCGCCACCCCTCTTTTATTCCACTAGAGGGCGCTTTGTAGAGCAACCTGAACAGGAAAATGTCCTGATTTTGTTTAAGTTATAAAAGGTTTTACCAGAATCCAATAAATTGCTTCAAGTGTTTTATTTGTATGATGAGTGGGTGCATATGTGTGTGCGTGCAACTAAATTTATTTAGAACTTTTTTTTCCAACTGGAGAAAAGTTTGGGTTTAGAGTGAGGCATTTATTGACTCTATAAGTCTACAAGTAAATAAGGTGTGCCTGTTTGTAAACACAACCACTCAAATGTTTGGACACACTTCTTCACTGACTCTCATTGAATGAGAAAGTGTGTCCAAATATTTAAGTGTAGAGTACAGTAGTGTTCAAAATATTATTCCTATGTGACTAACCAGAGTAATCACTGTTATTAGTATATTTTTATTGCTACATGGCAAACAAGTTACCAGTAGGTGCAGTAGATTCCCTCAAAACAAAGGCTTTATGATATGCACACTCTTAAGTCTGTGCAATTGGGCACTTAGTTGAAAGGAATGTGTTCAAAAAATATTGTCTGCCGTTGACTTTACAAACTCAAAACTATTTTGTACAAATTTTTTGTTCTAGGATTTTGCAATCATCTAAATCACTATTTAGTTGTATGACCCAATTTTTTTAAATAACTGCTTCACATGGCATGTGGCATGGAGTCAACCAACTTGTGGCACCTTTCAACTGTTATTCCACTCCAAGATTCTTTAACAACATTCCACAATTCTTTAACATTTCTTGGTTTTGCTTCAGAAACAGCAAGTATTTTTACATGCAAATTGATCCCTGATGCCTGGTATGTGATAAATATGCCCAACACCATAGTAGGAGAAACATGCCTACATCAGGATGCTTGCACCACCATGCTTCACTGTCTTCACTGTGTACTGTGGCTTGAATTCAGAGTTTGGGGGTCATCTCACAAACTGTCTGCGGCCCTTGGACCCAAAAATAACAATTTTACTCTCATCAGTCTACAAAATGTTCCTCCATTTCTCTTTAGCCCAGTTGATGAGCTCTTTGGCAAATTGTAACCTCTTCTGCGCATGCTTTTTTTTACTGAGGGACCTTGCAGGAGATACCTCTAAATATATTAGCTTCACACAGTTGTCTTCTAACTGTCACAGTACTTACAGGTAACTCCAGACTGTCTTTGATCATCACGGAGCTGATCATTGGATGAGCCTTTGCCGTTCTGGTTATTCTTCCATCCATGTTGATAGTTGTTTTCTGTCACCTGTCTCTGGTTTTACTCTCCATTTTAAGGCATTGGAGATAATTTTAGCTGAAGAGCCAACATCTTCATACGTTTTCTCCTCTCCAATCAACTTTTTAATCAAAATACAATGTTCTTCTAAACAATGTCTTGAATGACGCATTTTCCTCAGCCTTTCAAAAAGAAATGGTCAACAAGTGCTGGTTTCATCTTTAAATAGGGGCCACATTCACAAAATTGATCACTGATCAACTGATGAACACGCCTCTTTCAAGTAATTTCCCAATTGCACAGCCTTAAGAGTGTGCATATCTTGAATGCTGGGTTTTGTTTGATTTCAGAGAATCTACTGAACCTACCGGTAACTTGTTTGCCATGTATCAATAACAATATACTAATAATAGTACTAATAATATACTAATAATAATACTTAATCTGGTTAGTCACACCCGACTGCAATTGTTTTGAACACTACTGTATTTTAGACACATTGGAGGGTTTTCCAGCATGAGCCGCCTTTTTAAGATCATGCCACACATTGTTTTTCTTCAGCCATTCAGAGGTGGACTTGCTGGTGTGTTTTGTATCATTGTCCTTGCTGCAGAACCCAAGTTTGTTTCAGCTTGAGATCACAAACAGATGGCTGGATATTCTTCCTCAGGATTATTTTTAGTAGACAGCCGAATTCATAGTTCCATTTAACGCAGGAAGTCTTCCAGGTCCAGAAGGAGCAAAACAGCCCCAGACCATCACACTACCACCATCATATTTTACTGTTGGTACGATGATATTTTTCTGAAATGTGGCCTTACATTTACACCAGATGTAACGGGACATATACCTTCCACAAAGACAAGTTTTGTCTTGTCAGAGAACAGAATATTTTCCCAAAGGTCTTTGGGATCGTCAAGATGTTTTCTGGCAAAATTGAGACAAGCCTTAATGTTGTTTTTGTTCAGCGGCGGTTTTCGTTTTGGAACTTTGCCATGCAAGCTGTTTTTGCCCAGCGTCTTGCTTACAAGTCATGAACACTGACCTTAACTGAGGTAAGTGAGGCCTGAAGTTCTTTGGATGTTGTTGTGGGGTCTTTTGTGACCTCTTGAATGAGTCGTCGCTGCGCTCCTGGGGTAATTTTGGTTTGCCGGCCACTCCTGGGAAGGTTAATCACTATTGCATGTTCTTGCCAATTGTGGACAAAGGCTCTCACTGTGGTTTGCTGGAGTCCCAAAGGTGTAGTAATGGCTTTATAACCTTTTTCCAGACTGATGGATTAATTGTCCAATTTAATTGTTCATGTTTTAACAGGGACAATTACTTTTTCACACAGAGTCGTGTGGGTTTGTTGTTCTCCCTTAATAATAACAAGTGTTTCAGCTTTAAAAAAATAAAACATCAGAAAAGGGGCAAACACTTATATAAACATATTATACAGTATTATACACACACGCACACGCACACACAGATACATATATAAAACATATACACACACACCTGTGACCACTCTCTTTTTCTTGTAAGACAGTTAATAAAAGTTTTGTGATGGTGACAGTTTGATTAGAGACTGCATCAGTTCTTTTTACATGATTAAGTATTTGCTGTACTTTCATAGTAAAGTGTCTCTTAGCAAGATGTAGGTCCAAACTGGAGCCTCCATTATAAGATCATGTATTTTAGAGTATCTGCTATAGCAGCAATTGTGTGTTTCTTGGCATTATGTACTATTTATGAGTTACATAAATGTTCCACGATACGGTGAATCTGAAGGGAATGCTTGTGTCATTTATTTTGACGTGTCTGTTTTCAGTTATACAATAACAGTGGAGTTCGAAGGTTGCACACTAGAATGGTAGATAAGACAGTTATGTGCTTCTCACTCAATGGTTCTCTAACTTTTTGCACCAAGTACCGCCTCAAACATTTTGTACCACAGTTTTTCTCTCCTCTGCATGGTTTAGTTCTGAGTGGCTTGCACTCTCAGTTGATTTTAGCAAAGGAAAACTTGAATATCAACGGCATCCAGCAAATTGGTTGATGGTTAATACACTCGTACCACATTTTGAGAATTAGAACTGTTTAAAACAATTTATTTGAATGAGGATCCCGTTGTTTGTTTTAATAAATAATAGTAGCTCATTTATGAAAGGTATGGTGCTTTTAAAAAATAAACCACAATAAATGGTTGTAGTTGATTGACAAATGCTTATTGTTCAAGACCTACAAAGTCATCAATTACAAAAAGTTAAAACCCATATAAAGGAAAACTGCTCAAAAAATTGCCCATCATCTACAATCCTCACGTGAAACATGAAGTCCCATATCTTTCTCTTTTTGGTGCTTTCCAAAGATATGAATACATGTAATGGAAAGCACCTATTCCGCCAATAAAGTCTTCTGAAATAACCTCCAAAAACCACCAACGGCACTTAATTTACTGTACATCATGTGACCTGCGTATTAACCCAGCTACAGTGACAATGTTATTATTCTTGTTACAACTTTGTTATGCCAAATAACTACGTTCCTGGCATAGTGACACCTTGCCACACCACAACGGCTAACTACTAGCTGGCTGGCGACTAGCTTCACCACACACTCACGTGCACCACCTCACACCTCAGACCCATTCCGAAAGGTAACGCTCTCGTTGGAGCTGCCGCCACTACTGCTGTGTTTTTGTTTTAGAGTTTAGAGTTTGTAGCGTTCGTTTCTGTGTTGCTGTGTGAAATCAGTGCACCCTGGACGGAAGTTCCGGTAATTCATAAAATGACCAATACCCTAATGAGGGTAAGCGGCATAGAAAATGAATGAATGAATGAATACAGCAGTCATACACTGTGTGTCAGTGGTTACCAAACTTTTTACAGTGACATACCCCTTCAGACATTTAATCTGAAGCCATGCACCCCCAAGTCCAGCACACGTAAAAATTCTAACCTTTTTTCCCTTAATTAACTTGAAATATTGAAATTAATGGATTCATTTTTCTTTTAGCTGCTGTTGCCCGTTTATCGACTGCATGTCGCTACGCATGTTGTCCACCAGAGGGCAGCAAAGGTCTTGATACTGTATTAGTGAGCCATATCCCGTACCGTATTAAAGAGTAGTAAAATATACACGTGAGTAGTCAATGTGTCTACACATTTTAATGACAGACGATTTAAATCTTATAAATATTGTTTTCCCGCGCAGCCATGTGCCTATGTGCCTTTAACATGAACCAAACATGTAATATCCTGCTGTGTCCTTCACGTTTCACTTGCCTCCTTATGTCCCTTTTGTACAGGCGCCTCCATCTTCTTGAGATGAATTAGCCCAAGACACCTTCAGGATGAGCCATAAACCATTTAATAGTCCTTCCTAACTTAAATAGAGGTAATCTTATTTCTAATCCACACACACAGTGATGGACATGTCAAAGTGTAGTGGTGCTGTGTGTAGCCCATCTACCGGCCCATTCTCCAGGGTCTTTATGATGCTAATGTACTCCTTCGGTCTAATAAATCCCTGTAGAGCTGCACAGAGCAGATCTTATGGCTCACTCCGATCACCACCTCCGATCTCTCCCCCCAACACACACACACACACATATGCACGGCTATTACTGTAGCAGAAGTGCCTGCCTTGCACTTCCACACATACTTGGGAGGCTGTTTAGGAAGAGGAGGAGAGGGGAAAGGTTGAGACAAATCAAACATGAAGGAGCACCTAATAGGTGTGCGTGTGTGTGTGTGTGTGTATGGCACTTGGCTTAGCACATTTGCAACGGCAGTGAGAATGAAACCAAACACACACATCATGTTTTTTTTATCTGGTGTCTTGCCATCTTTGAAAGAAACGTCACCAAATTAAAACTCACTCTTCACCCCATTCCCCCGCCACCATCTTCTCTGGGGACCAGTGTGTCACTTTGCCGGAAGCCCGTGGAAGCGAGGTGAAAGGGGGGCTGATTGAGCTAATTTAGCCCCTGGATGTGAGAGCAGCAAGGCCTCACCTCGTACTAATAGACAGACATCAAAATGAAGATGAGGAAGGGATGAAAGGATGGCAAGAAGTGAGTAAGCGAGAGGAGCAGGATGGACTATAAAAACGAGGGAGATGTTTTTTTGGATAGATTTATTTCTTTTTGTCCATGGGGATGAGAAGCAAACTTTTATGGACAGTGAATGACATTGTGAAGTTGGTAAAGGTTTATGTGTGTTACTCATTGATCCGTCCTCCTCCATTAAGTTGCTGTCAATCACGGCTCGCTTTACGATCTCCTCTGCATGGAGCCGCACCCCATACATCCAAAAAAATAATGGAGCTTACCACAAGATGAAGATTGGAGACACAATTTATAGCTTCTGCCGCCCAAAGAATATTACGCCACATTGATTAGAGAGCGATCATTCATCAGCAACTCAGAATGAAGTTTCAAAGTTAGGTCATTAGAGAGCAACCTCTAATTCAACTCAATGTTTGCGATTAATTTGGCTTTTTTTCATTCACTCACTCTCTGGGAACCTTTGTTGGTGGCCCCACAAAAACCCAAACTGTGATGAAGACCACCACACCAGAACTAGAACTTATTGCGATGCCGGAAAGTTTCATCTCTCTGTCCTGGCTGCTCAGTACCACCGTACGGGACTTCATCCACATCAGCGATGAAAGAAAAAGAACAAAACGCCGGCAGTCTTTATGTGAAGAGACTGACCTCCCAGGCACATTCAGTAATATTCCTCTGCAATTTTGTCACTGCATCGTAGGACAATAAAATGAATATAAATAATAATAAATAAATAATAAAAAATGTTCACTTGTGTGGCGATAAAAAATGTGATAAAGGCAGGGAGTGGACCTTTTTTTTAACGATGCTATGCCTCCAATACTTGTTACAGTACGTACAGTGATGAAGTTTTTTTTAAACATGAATCAAAGTCAGTAATGTTAAAAAGCAGAATACATGAAGTTGACTCTCCCTCTGTGCGGTCATCTTTTGCTACATCCTTGTAGTGCGTTTTATCAAAAATGATTAATTAATAAATGATCGCTATTTCATGGTCGACTTTGCGCTATTTTTAGTCAAAACATCCTGAAAGACACGGCATATGTAGTATTGTGTTCACTAGGTGTCAGTAATATTACATTGCCGAGATATTTGCATTACATTAACTTAGCTTGCAGCCATGGGGCCTCACTGTCTGGCATGACATAGTGAAGAAAAGTACTCCTCTCATTCTATGTGGAAGTGGTACATTTTTGGTTTCTTATTTTGTCCTTCTCCACTCAACTTTAAACCTATTCTTAAGTTTAGAATAAATAAATTGTAGGCTAACTAGTAATCTTGGTAGACTGCTCCTGTCAAAGTAGTGAGTTAATATACAGTATCTCATTGTTGCGTATTATGTCTTCTGTAGTAGATAATATGAGTATGAAGGTGACTATTGGGGCGTTTTTTAATGTCTACAGGGCTCTGATGATGTAAAAAATGTTTTTAGAAGGTCAAAAACAGGTTTTGTGTGCTCTATTAGAGTGTGAATGTGAGTGTGAATGTTTGTTTGTCTATATGTGCCCTGCGATTGACTGGCGACCAGTCCAGGGTGCACCCCACCTCTCGCCCAAAGCCAGCTGGGATAGGCTCCAGCCTACCCTAATGAGAACAAGCGGTATAGAAAATGAATGAATGAATAATTACAAAAATATAAAATGTATTTATATTGAATCCTACCAGCACATATATTGTGGTTGGGGCTGCGATCAATTCACCGCCAAAAACGAGGGATGACTATTGATGACTATATTCCCTTACATGCAATGCACTTGACATATGCAGTCGTTAACTTCTTTTTACACTTGTTACACATAATGTTAACAATGCTAAAAAACGCTATACCTTCCTCACTTAGCATATTCAGGGGTTGACTTCTTTTTACACTTGTGTGACAGTTAAGAATGTTAAAATGTTGTGATTACCACAGATTTTAGGAGGGTCCTGCAAAAGAAAATGATTTTTGATGTTGACATTCTCTTTCCAAGATTCATACAGAATGAGGTTCTATTGTATTATTTTTATCAGACAATGACAGCGGCATTATTAAATGCTGGAAGTTTTTAGTTGCTCTCAATTCGAATGATGGAGAAAAAGAAGTGGCCTTTTTTTGTTGAAAGGTCACAACTGAGAGCTCATAGCCACCCGTCAGCAAAGCAAAGCGCCTTCTCTTTTCTTTCTCTAGTCGTCACATTCTCTCACTACCTCCACATCACGGCCGCACCCCCCCACCCTTCTTCATTCCCACCTTTGCTGCCCCTCTTTATTCTGATGCTCCTTTTGTCCATCTTCTTCTACATATTTAATACTCTTCACTGACTCCCCTCAACCTCCTGTGCTTCTATTCCTTAAAGAAAAGAAGCTCAAATTGGCTGGAGAGATGAATAATGGCCACGCCATTAAGAGCAGTAAAGGAAAAGGTTTTGTCTTTTCATGTGTGTGGAGGTGACGAGATGATGTGGTGTGATGGCGTGGTGGTCATCAGTGGTCGGGGGATCTGTCTGTTCTGTCCGCCTTCCTCAGGCAGCTGCAGAGTATGAGGACAGATGGCATGCAAAGGGGTTTAGATGGTTGAAGATTTGTATTTTTTTTTGTACATTCAAGTACAAACATTTATTCCCACTATAGAAAATGTAGAGTGCACTAATAATAGAAAATGGTTTTCCACACACAAGTACGAAAAAAAAAGTAAACTAAAAATGAATGACCTTTGCAATGCAATTCATTTTTGCACCAACATAAAGCCCATGCATGCTGAGTCCTACCTATTCTCGCCTTTTTAGCAGGTTGCGCTACTCATTGCAACCGGTAGGGGGCGTTAGTGGTCCACAACATAAAGCGACCCCACTGAGGAGTTGTAAAACAAGGCCTGCATGATTGACATCGTTTAGCATTAACAGCAGTGGACAAATCGTGAGACCCAGCTCTTAATCAGTTAATTAATCAATCAGTTACACCTTCAAGCTCCCCCTGAATGGTAATTCTTCATCTTAGCAGCGATACATTTTGGACACTCGTACGGGAAGGGCCTTGGATGGGTTTATTGCGGAAGAGATTTGTCAAACAACTTTGGGATGACCTAGAGCAGAGATTTATCTGACCCTTTGACATTAAGTCGCACGGACGCACTCCAGCGTCTTGCAGAAAGGAGCTGCGAGGATGGAAACAACTCCTGCTTTTTTTGTGTGTAGTGCAGCCATGTGTCCCAATACTTTTGTCCATTATTGTGCAGGGTTAGGAAACCTTTGGCTTGGAGCCAGATGTGGCTCTTTTGATGACCACATATGGCTCTCAGAAGTTTTTAAACACCATAACATTTATTTATTTTAATTTAGTTTTTTCCTAAAATATATGCAACATGTTTAGCTTTACAACAGGGGTGTTCAAAGTGCTGTCTCAAGGATTAATTTGCCTGCTGCGCAATCTAAAAGTACAAATTCACAAAAAACTTTAAACAAACAGCAAAAATTGAAAAATGAGAGGTCATTTTACAAAAAATAAATTCAAAATATTAGGAGAACAAAAGTTGTAATCTAACCTAAAAAAAATCTAAAAAAATTGTTATTTTTGGAAAATTAGGTTGTGGAAAAGGTTATAATATTAGGTGAATGAAGTCAAAAGGTTACAGGAATAAAGTCATATTTATGGGAAAAGTTGGAAAAAATTGGAAAATTAAAATAAAACAGCAGAAATTGACGACATTGCTGTAATTGTTGGAGCAATTTTAGTTGTATTCCTTTTAAAAAAAATAGGATATGGCTCTCACCAAAATACATTTGAAAATATGTGTCGTGTTTTGCTCTCTTAGCCCAAAAGGTTCCCGACCCCCGATATAGTGTGTTGTCGGGAAGACAAATGTAAAAGAGAAGACACTCTGTCAGGAACATATTAGGCAAACTCTTATCCGACTGTTAGAATGATCAACGAGGGAACACAAATATAGGCGCAGTGATGTCGTTTTGCGTTTGCTGATTTAAACTCGTCCTTATTAAGATAAATAATGCAGCTGGCAGCATTTGTCTCATTTGGAAGGTTACACAGAGAGAAAGAGAGACACCTTTTTCTCGTGGCAGCCTTGCTTGGAACCACAAATTTATGTTTGGGACAAAGACCGTCTTGTCCTTGATGGAAGAGTGCCAGCCACACATAGCTTGTATTGGTTCTAGTGCTTGCTTTGTTTGTTTCTCTCCGTCAATGCACTCATCCATCCATCTTGCAAATCCTTTGCACTGTCGGGAGTGAGAGTATGTTTCAGTGAACTTCTGATCTGAAGGTCGCAAAGATTAGATTTTTTTTTCCATGAGAAGTAGCTCATACAGCCTACAGCTGTTATCACATTTACGCCCTTCTTCAAGCTTCTTTTTTAGTCTCATCCTGCCGTCTCCCTGAAGATAACGACACGCCGCATGACGCCATTGTCCCCCCCATCCCCTCTCCCTCCCTCGTAGGTGGAGATTTAAAGTTGTGTTTTAAAACTGCCACTGTTCCAATCCTACTTAACCCCCCTCCTTCCCTTTTGTCTCCCCTCCTCCTGAGTATACCACCTAACCCCTCTGAACTTCAGTCAGAGTTAGTGAAGACTGAGAGTACACTGGGGAGTCGAGATAGACGCAGACTTAGCTGCTTGCTATTCCCCCACTTTCTCCACTAAGACGAAAACTTTTTCTTCTTGTGTGCACAGAGATCACACACACTTTTACAAAGGTTCAAATAAATGACACTACATGGACTACAATGTTGGGACACATGGCTATTTTGCCTACAGCAAAGGAACATGGACCACAAAATGGAGTTGGTCCCCCGTTGCAGTTCTTCTGCTGGGTCTCTGAATGTGTCATCCAGAAGAACATCTGAGAGAGGCCGTGCACATCTCAATGCAGCTTTGGGCTATGCACAGCCATTGGGTTGGCGCTCACAGGTTTTCCACTGCACGGTACCTGAATACTTCAGCTCCGCTCACCTCAATTTGGGGCTGAGTAGTACAGAAATTTCAAAGAGCAATCTACATTGAATGCGTTATTGTGATAGATACCTAAAAACTGCACTTTGTTTCACACTTCCATAAATGTTACGCCTACATCATAGGGTGAGTGGGTTATTTTATTTTAGTAATAACTCCACAGTTAATTTTTTTTCAGCGATGCTCTGCTGGCCCAACCACTATCAGAAATTAATTCATTCATTCATTCATTTTCTATACCGCTTTATCCTCATTAGGGTCACGGGGATGCTGGAGCCTATCCCAGCAGACTTTGGGCGAGAGGCGGGGTACACCCTAGACTGGTCGCCAGTCAATCGCAGGGCACATATATACAAACAAACATTCACACTCACATTCATACCGATGGACAATTTTAGTCGGCAATTAACCTAACATGCATGTTTTTGGAATGTGGGAGGAAACCGGAGTACCCGGAGAAAACCCACACAAGCACGGGGAGAACATGCAAACTCCACACAGAGATGCCCAACAGAGATTTGAACCCAGGTGTTCCAGTTCTCCTGACTGTGTGGCCAATGTGCTAACCACTCAGCGACCGTGCGGCCCCTATCAGAAATTAATTAATGAATTTCTATTATTAACATGTTTGCAATAATGAAGGACATAATCATAATCTGTCTCTTTCAGCTAAAAAGAGGCAGCTCAGAAAGCATGCAATGGGACGCACCCATTCCGCCGGTGACGCCTTCAGAAAAAAACCTCCCAAAACTGCCAACAATGCTCTCTTTATGTGACCTGCAAATTAACAAACACATGACATTGTTATTATTATTATTGTTATCAACATCGTTATGCCAAAGAACTATGTTAGTGGCCTAGTGACACCTCGCCGCACCACACCAGCTAGCTTCTAGCCAAGTGTTTGCGAATGCAAACAAACGAACTGAGCATTCCTTGGACTTCTGTGAACACCATCAGACGTGCAGATTGTAATATCACACCTGTTCAAAACCTGAGAACTTGAGGTAGTAAAGCTTCCATTCTGTGGTATTTTGTGTATGAATGGGATCAGAAGGACGGCAAGTATTTCACAATGTAAATATGTGCAACAGCATCTTGTCATCATTGTATTTTATGTTGTTAGCGCTTGTTGTGAGATCATAAAAGGCAGTTGTTGCTGTGTGGTGCTTCGGTGGTGGTCTTACCAAACTGCTGATACCTGGTGATCAACATAGAATAGTACCTTCACAAGCTGGTAGTCTTATTGGCTTGTACTGTATTTGTATGTTTAAAAATGCTTAATTTGGGCACAAATATATACAATTTGCTTAGATACGCTTTATTTTTAAACTAATAATAGACAGCAGTCAACTGCAAAACAACGACCATTTATTGATATGTGATTTTTATTCCCCAGTGGCACAACGTGGGAATAAAATTAAACAAAATAATAAAATACAACAACAAAAATGGCAAAAAAGGAGCAAAAACTGTGAAGACGAAAAGGTGAAATGTTGATACTAATAACTAATAAGAACACAAAGCTTTGTCCTGAAATATATTTTCTAACAAAAGTTTTACCCATTTTTTTACATTAAAAAAAAAAAAATTTTTCCACATATTTTTCACATTGTCAAAAATATAACAATGGCTCTTGCATCTTTTGATTTTTCAGTATCCGACCTTTGGCGGCAAAAGTTAAGACACCGCACTGCACTCCCAGTATGTGTTCATGGATAATTTTTTGTGTCCACTCAGTTTGTGTGTTGCCAAGTCAATCTAATCTGCCCAGGGCCATCAGTTACGAGCGGTGACCCAATATCGCCTCAACACTATTAGCACTGAGGCAGATTCTTTAACAAATCGGATTTCAGATTCTCTTCACAGGGCCAGCTAGCAGGCATAAAGGAACATCGGCATTTTTCTGTCCTATGGTTGATGTCTGAAAGTCTGTAGTCTATAGTCTATACAGTAGTCTGTAGTTATGTGTTTAACCCCGCCCCTGTCCCTGTTCAGCCACACATCTTGACCAATAACATTGGCCTTAGTAGAAAAACGACAACAAAAAAACAAATAGCCTCTCAACTGGCTCCAACCCACGCATCCATTTCAAAGAGCCAGCCGATTTGTTGGCGACCAACACATTACTACACCACATACCAGTATATGTTTATTTAAGAGTAGAAACTCGCCAAAATCATTTATAGACCTGTAATAAACCACAGTAATTCAGCTACCATATCAAAAGGTGGCGCTAACACATTTCACCAAAGAAAATAATACAAAAACTGAAAAATAAACAGAAGTGATCAAAAAGAAAGACTGTCTTTGGTATTTGCCTCTTAGAAATGGACTGGAAAATGGAGCGCTGCAGCAAAAGAAAAAGAAAAAGAAGAATAAAATGCTAAACATAATAACGAGCAGGGCCGCACGGTGGCTAAGTGGTTAGCACATTGGCCACACAGTCAGGAGATCTTGAAGACCTGGGTTCAAATCTCCGTTGGGCATCTCTGTGTGGAGTTTGCAAGTTCTCCCCGTGCGTGTGTGGGTTTTCTCCAGGTACTCCGGTTTCATCCCACATTCCAAAAACATGCATGTAAGGTTAATTGGAGACTCTAAATTGTCCATAGGTATGAATGTGAGTGTGAATGTTTGTTTGTCTATATGTGCCCTGCGATTGACTGGCGACCAGTCCAGGGTGTACCCCGTCTCTCGCCCCATGAGGATAAGCGGTATAGAAAATGAATGAATGAATGATAACGAGCAATGAAGATAACAGGAGACAAAAACATTGAGTGAGTATACAAAGTGCAGTGCGTTAGAGGTTGGTCCATATTGAGTATTACATTTTGTCTCACATACACTTTGCATAGAAATGGAAAAGTAAAAGAAACAAGTAAACGTGATTTGAGTTAAAGGCTTTTCCACAAAGGTCAATGTATTCAACACAGTATCCTAGCAGGCACGAAATTTAATACCCCCTTTTTTGGCTTGAATTAATTAATTATAATATTAGGCTAGCTCTAGGGGCCCTTTTTCTTCAGTGATTAAGCGAGCACATATTTTTAAGAGTGTGTTGGTCTCTGGGGCTGCTGGGGGGCTTGTGAACCTTAGAGAGATGTTTAATACATGAGAGGACAGAGAAGAAACACAGTCCACTCTGCTGCTCACCTCCACACATCATGTTCTGTCTTTAGACCCACAATAACTAGTGTTTCTCTGCAGAGGAGCAGAGAACTCTGCCTGCCATCGGAACCTTCCCCCATAGGTCCAAAAACCAAAGCATACAGGTTAGTCGTTCTTTTGTGCACTTAGTTTATTTGTATGCTGCATGGCCTTAGTTGTCTACATCACACTGAATGACACAAATACAGTACATGTTAACACAAAGCATGTGTGTAAAGGTAGTGTGATGTGAAAACACATTATGCAGACAGCTACTAATTCCCATGGAGTCTTACATTATGGATGTGGCACCATTTTAATGCTTCAGGTCATTCATGTGGGGCCAAACTTTACCATAGTACTGTATTTCCATGTATTTTGATATATTTTCTATTCTTATCTTCATTCAAAAAACATTGACTTTTTTTAACTTTACATAAGCTAGGTACTTAGATTATTGTATATTTGTATGCCATCCAGTTCCATAGTGCAAACATGTTTAAGAATTGTTGTGCCAACACTCAAAAATTATAATTAGATTGATAAAATTAAACAAAAAGTATACACAATTTTTTTAAATAAAATGTTTTTATTTACAATACATTTCTATGCCAACCAGTAACGCTCAAATACACAAAAATTAAATTGATGTTGCTTAAACTTGAACTCTTTTTAATTTAGGGGAACTGTTGGGGTCAAAATGTAATAAAATGTTTAATATTTTCTTTGACTTTGTATTATTATACCCACCTCTTCCACACAAGTGCAAATAATATGTCATTAATTTTGCGTTATAGGGATAAATGAAGTTGTATGTCATCCCCATCAATTGTGAAGTACATCAACAATCCCCCTAATTCGTCCTGTGAGTCCACCTCTGGTCGGATTTCGGTGATGAAGAACGTAGATCTGGTTAGTTGCCGAGATCACATAAGTAAAGCATTCTATTTCTCAAAACCATATGCGTTCAAAACAATAATACATTTGCATGAAAAAATCAAAAATTAAACCTCACAAATTGTTGAGCTTTACTTGTCTTTTCCATCTTACTAATGCATGCATCCTTATTCGTTGTGGCAACAACGCTCACGTCGCAACCACGCCACAGCCATCTTCATCACATGCACAACAATGGACAGCCGATACGCTGTTGATGTACTTGGGGATGTCATACAACTTAATGTCAAAAAAGTTTTTCTTTAGCAGTAAAATAAGTAACTTTACATTTTTTGAATGTTGTGGAATGGGTATAAACACAAATTTGATAAAAAAATATGTTATTGTATATTTTTATGTAAACCATGCCAGCATGAAAAGCATGCAACATTAAATTAATGTTGCTTGGACACAGATACAATAGGTAAACTAACAATGTGTTAAAAATCCAAAATTATTTTATTTGACTAATTATTATTTCAGTTTAACTCAACCAGTTTCACACAAGCAGAAAAATGTTACATTAATTAATAGGGAAAGACACTCCGTTTATGAGATGAGAGGATATATGAGATTGGGTCCGCAAGAACAAGACAAGATTTTGATATTAGTTTTAAGTGAAGTACAATGACACCAGAGATGTTGTTTGGTTTAGAGACAGTGAAGAAAAGACAGGAGGCAGAGCTGGAGGTAGCCGAAATGAAGATGCTGAGGGTCTCTTTGGGTGTGACCAGGATGGACAGGATCAGGAATGAGTACGTCAGATGGACAGCACATGTTCATTATGCAAACAGTTATGCAAACAGTTCAGTACTCAGCCCAACAAGCTTTGCAAAACAGAATTTAACCAAAATACGGCACCAGTTCAGCACCCCTGTAAAACCTTTATAATGGAAAACCAAAGTTAGAAAACCTACCTACCAGTTCCGAACCAGTCACAGTGGAAAAGAGGTAAGAGTAAATGCTCCCTGCCTGTTGGGAGGCGATAGACAAGGACACGGACACGGACAGACATGCACATGGCAATATATTAAGGCCGATAAAATCATAACTTTTATTTATTGTGTATAATGGCCCAGTGGTTAGCATGTTGGCCACACAGTCAGGAGAGCTGACAGAGCTGTGTTAGAATCTCCATTGGGCATCTCAGTGTGGTGTTTGAAAATTCTCCCTGTCTTCTCCATGTACTCCAGTTTCTTCCCACATTCCAATAACATGCATGTTAGGTTGACTGGTGACTCTAAATTGTCCATAGAACTCACATAGAATGTGAGTGTGAATGCTTGTTTGTCTCTATGTGCCCTGCAATTGACTGGTAACCAGTCCAGGGTGTACCCTGCCTCTCACCCAAAGTCAGCTGGGATAGGCTCCAGCATCCCCGTGACCCTAATGAGGATAAGCGGCGTAGAAAATGAATGAATGAATGAATTAATTAATTAATGTTTGACAACCCGCAATAGAGTGAGGGTGTGATGTTTGAACCGCAATGTAGCAAAAGACAACTGTAATACATTTTTGAAAAACCTTGACAGAGTGAAGCCGCAAAACTGGAACTGCAATGTGGCAGGGACGGCTGTATACTAATAAAAAAAAGGGTATATTAAAGTGAGAATACATTATAATTCTCCATTTTTGAGCAGCCGGTCAAGGGTACGTGTGTGTGTGCGTGAGTGTGTGCGTTTGAATGAGTGGCAGGTCTTGGACAAGTCGCGTCAATCATGATGACTTAATGGTTCTTTCTGTCTGCCACAAAGGTGGAAGATGGAGGCAAAGAAGAAGGGCAGTGATGACAAGAAGGTGATGACAGGGTGCCAGACACATTATGACTTGCCGTTAGAGTGAATGCATGTGTGTGTGCACCTCACTTAACCTACACACACACCAGAGGAGTTACCTGACCCCACAAAATTTCCAGGTATAATTAAGAATTCATTCCTGATCTAAGAAACACAGCGCACTGATTGGACACCCCAAGGCTAGCGGGGGCACTATACACTTTCAACTCATGAATTTTAATCACTTCAAATATATGGATCAATTATTAATTAAGTGACTTTAAGTGATGCTTGCTGCTTTAAGTGATGGTTTTGGGGGAAGGCCTCAAATTTGATGTGGATGTGCGGACTCAAACGTCCCTATTTAGCTTGGCAGCTTAAACAAAAATGGTTGTAAATACTGTATAGTGTATGCTGTACATGTATACACACACACAAAAAAAACAACAATGTTAAGAATTATTATTCGTAGTTATTGTATTGTTTGCACAGATTCAATCATAAAAATCAATTGTTTCCGTTTTTACTGTTAAATTTGAAAAACATTTGGAAAAATAGTAAAGGGTGATTGTTGTCATGGAGACAAATCTTGTTAATGGATGAATAAATGCAACAACAAAAAAAAAAGCAATACTGAATAATCTACAATTGGTAATACAAATATGTTTTAATGGTGGTATCCATTGTTAAGTGTTCATGATTGAACTGAAAATGAACACGTTCTTGAGGCACAACACAATACTGTATGTGAAGTGTGTGTGCCAATTGGTGTGTGTGTGTGTGTGAGAAAATGTTCTATAAGTTAACCTCCCGAACAAGACCCGAGCGGTAACAGCACAAATTACAAATTACCTTCCTTATTAGGCCTGACCCCAAATTTCCTTTCATGAATATTCATTATGCTGGGCCCGCTCTGCGCCGCCAATGAAATGAATTTGCCCTCTACTTGGTGTGGACTGAGAAAAAGGAATGATTAATGGAATTCTGCTATGCTATGAATCCATCATTCCTAGATGGAGGCTGGCCTGGTAATAAGGATCCAATTAGAGACACAGTGGGTGGGACACGGCAGGAGACACCGCAAGACGGACCTTATAACACCTACACACACACGCACGCACACACAACACACATATCCTTTTATCATTTTTTATGTTTTATCTAAAAATGACATTAAAGATGAAACAGAGAGTATGAATTTACACACTTCTCTAATCTTCAACACCTCCCTATTTGGGCTGGTTTTGGCTCCTCATTTCTCTCATTTATCTTAGCCAGCTCCTCCCCTCTTTTCCTGCTTAATTTCATGTTCTGGTGCATTCAGACACCTCATCCTGTGACCAAATATTTGTGTTGAGGGGCTGGCAGCTGGAGGTGGAGGTGGTGACATGTACATATCAGTGTGCCACAGGTTGAGTTTACTGTTGTGGGCAGCAAATTCTTAGCAGCTCGACAGTTTGATGACTCTGCTTCATTGATCACCTTTATCTCTAAATTAGCATTGGAACTCGTCCTCTGTTATTTGCTAACTTGCCCAACCTTTCAAACATTTTTTCCCTAGTTTTTTCCCTGTCATGGAGTATCTCTCCAGGTCACTGGTGTGGGAGTGATAGAAAGAAAAGCTCATTATTTGGGATATTAGTCAATCAATTCAAAAATATTGACTGCAATTAATCACATTTTGTACATAGTTAACTCAAAACTAATCACACTTAATCGCAGTTATAAAATAAAATTATCCATCCATTTTCTATACCGCTTATCCTTATTAGGGTATGCTGGAGCCTATCCCAGCTGACTTTGGGCGGGAGGCGGGGTACACCCTGGAGTGGTCGCCAGTCAATCGCAGGGCAGACAAACATTCACACTCATATTCATATCGATGGACAATTTAGAGTCGCCAACTAACCTAACATGCATGTTTCTGGAATGTGGGAGGAAACCGGAGTACCCGGAGAAAATCCACGCATGCACGGTGGTTGAGTGGGTAGCATGTTGGCCTCACAGTCAGGAGATCTGGGTTTGAATCTCTGTTGGGCATCTCTGTGTGGAGTTAAAATAAAAATAACTATTATTAAACGTATTAAATTAAATTGACTAATTAATAGATAATAGGTAGAAATGTACATCTCTTTGTGGTAACAATCAATTTGGAAATATGGGCCATTATTTAGTTCTAAACATTTAGTTATTTAGTTTTTGCATGATTAATGCAAGCAATGATTTGTCTCACTTTGTTTGTCAGTCTTTGAATGCACCATGTAACTTTGTCCAATGTCAAATACTGTATTTTTACCCTTCTTGTTTCACCCCACACTAGGTCACAAATGCTGATACTAAGTCAAAATGCATAAATACAAGATATGATGTCCTTATTGAGTGCTAATGTGCATATTTGTTGTTAAAACAAAGTAAGTTGAGGTTCATACTAGTGGATGGTGGGTCTGTATTCATTTTGTGCTTTCAATTAGATGTCGCTGTTTTGGTTTTACACAATACATAATAAATTCAATAAATTAGGTTGCTATAATGCATGATTGTTAAACTAGTGATCTTTCCCAGTGCTATTGCTAGCAGTGCAAACTCTCAGCCACGGTCACATTGACATAAGCCCCTTTCACATAAGCCGTCCTCGGCTATGCCTGCCTTTAACTAGAAGCTCGTACTCAAATTTTAGCACACAGTTCAAAGCAAAAAATCAGTCAAGAGATGGATGGATCCCATTAAAAAAAAAAAGTCAAAGTTACAACGACAGTAGAAACAAATAACTTTGGTCTTGTTGCGGGAGAGGCTTTGAAGGGAAATTTACCAATCAAAATACTTTTTTTTGTCCATTTCTGCTCAATATTTGTTTCTGCCTGTGGGTACGGTGTGGGCCAAGGATCAAACAGGATGTGTGCACATTAAAAATAGTACTGTTAAAGGAAACTTTTCTTAACCCGGTAACTTTGACAGCCTTATTCTAAACGTACATCTCTCAACCCCAAATATACGTATAACCTCCAAAATACGACTTGTCTTTTTCAGACTGATTCCTAAGGGACAAAATAGCCTGATGTAAATGCGGTGTTTGCTTTGTCACCTGCGGGACGCGAGATGCTGTTTCTTGTTATGTAACTGCCTGGCAAAAAAAAAAGTCGCCACCTGGATTTAACTAAGCAAATAGGTACAAAGTTGCTGGAGTTGGTCAGGTCTAGGTTCAGCAACACTATGTGCTCAAAGAATGAGGTCTGCTGACTACCTGAATATACTGAACGAGCAGGTTATTCCATCAATGGATTTGTTCTTCCTTGATGGCACAGGCATATTCCAAGATGACAATACCAGGATTCATCGGGCTCAAATTGTGAAAGAATGGTTCAGGGAGCATGAGACATCATTTTCACACATGGAGTCCAGACCTTAACCCCATTGAGAATCTTTGGGATGTGCTGGAGAAGGCTTTCTGCCGCGGTCAGACTCTACCATTATCAATGAAAGATGGCGAAAAATGAATGCAACACTGGATGGAAATAAATCTTGTGACATTGCAGAAGCTTATGGAAACAATGCCACAGCGAATGTGCGCCGTAATCCAAGCTAAAGGTGATCCAACCAAATATTGTATGACCTAATTTTTTGGTGGCGACGTTTTTTTTGGCCGGGTAGTGTAAGTTGTCGTGCATTGGATTGTTTTTTCAACCTATAATCCACAAGTCAACAGCGTTCTGGGTATAGTATTGGGAAAATCTGATAATTCCAGCAGCGGAGTTGACACGCAAACCCCTACTTTCTGAAAAATGATGACGTCACCGCCCCTGTCAATTAACCAGAAGTGAAGTCTGCAGACACGCTAGTATAATATCTGAACATTTTCAATAGCATGACTCACCAAAGTTGACATTCTCATTCATTCATTCATTCATTTTCTATGCCGCTTATCCTCATTAGGGTCGCAGGTATGCTGGAGCCTATCCCAGCTGACTTCGGGCGGGAGGCGGGGTACACCCTGGACTGGTCGCCAGTCAATCGCAGGGCAGACAAACAAGCATTCACACTCACATTCATACTCTAATGGACAATTTAGAGTCGCCAATTAACCTAACATGCATGTTTTTGGAATGTGGGAGGAAACCGGAGTACCCGGAGAAAAACCCACACACACGGGGAGAACATGCAAACTCCACACAGAGATGCCCAAAGGAGATTCTACCCCGGAACCTCCTGACTGTGAGGCCAACATGCTATCCATTCAACCACCGTGCGGCCCAGTTGACATTCCCCTGATTTATTTTTTGTCTTTTGATTTATCCTCCCGCAATTCTGGGCGTGTGTTTGCAGTGCCACGGGTATGTGTGTCTTGTGTCATTTTCACACAGTGATCAGTTTTCGACTGAATGTGACTATTTTCTAATCCGACACAACATGGATGCCATTTTTCTTCAAGGCATTGAAAACAAAATCCAGTTGCGTTCCCCTGTGGACAGGGCCTAAATGTAAACCCAGAAGCGTAACTAGTAGATAAACTTTTATGGATCTTTTCAACAATCGGGTCGTGTTGGTTATTACAGATCGATGAAGTCATCAGAAACTTTGATTCTTTGCAGCACATCTCTGGGAAAATCTTTGATGTCTTTATCCAATTTATATTGTCTTGGATATATTTAATCTGTGAACATCACATATTTCATTGCAACTTTATGCATACGCTTAACTTAGAGCATTATTTGGTGGGTAGGTGGAGGCGGGGCTGCGAGCATACACACAGAATGCAGAAGAGTGTAACATAGTAGGAATTCTATTAGTGGATTGCAATATATTTCCATATACTGTATTTTTTCATTGTACTTTCCTTAGTAAGTGAAGTTCAAATCTTGTCTCGTTTAGTAGAACCGATCTCGTGTAACGCTAACCTAACGTAAACAAACTTAAGCACATCTTTTGTACTTATTGACCAGAGTAATGGACTACATGTATGAACGCACCCCAATAAATACGAGGTGAAAAACATCAAAGTCCTTCAATGTGGGAAAAAAGTTTGGACACCCTTAAATCGATGATGGCAAAATGTGCAGAAAACCAGCAGGGAGCGCTGTTGATTCAATCGTAACCGGTTTGATGGTTAAAGAAGTGGAAGAGATGAAATACTGCAGCATGCTATGGACGGAGCATTGCTCCACTTAACAATGACATCAAAATAGAAAATAACTGTCATTATTCAGCTGACATAAACATATTCAGTAAAGTCAGCCTTTCAAATGCTCTCCCATAGTTGAACAGGCAATGTTCATATGTAATGTTCATGTTCATATATTCACTGCCAGTGAAGTGTATTGTTCTGCTGAGCCACCCCAGTCTAAAAGATGTCCATGTCTCACCTGTGCAATAATTTACTTGACAAGAGTGTCTTTCTCAATGCTTCATCTCTTTCCTTGCATCCTCTGCCCGCCTTTAATGAGCTTCTCTGTTTCCCTCCCTCATCTACTAAAACCTTTTGGATGAATTCAATCTTTCAGATTTATCTCCCGTGCCGTTGCTTCATTCCCCTTTTGTCGTTATGATTGTATTTAATCCACATCACATCTTTATTCGGAAACAAACCTCCGTATGACACCTCGGCAAGCACGGCCCGCTCAAGAGGGATGTTGGCAGAGAAAGGGGAGAGACGTGCCAGCCTGCTCTCTGATCATATCCTGGATAAGACTTTGAACTAATTAGCTGCTTGCTTGCCTGTGAATGCAGCACAGATGAAGACAAAGGCAATGAACCTGCAGAAAAAAGGCTGTTGAAAGAGAGACAGATTAACATTTGTTCTTTAACATGCCTCCCTCTCACACTCACACAATAACTTTGCTTATACTAATTAACAATTAGCAAAGACTAGTTGGCTAATTGTGTTATTGCTCCCAATCAAGGGCTAATTACCAGAATGTCAATTTAGATTTAATTACTCAGTGCTTTGTTAATTCCCACTGAGCATAAGTTACACCCCCTCCCTCTGCACATTTCTCTCCTTATTCGGTGTTGAACCTGCTCCAAGGTCCTCCATTAAGATTTTTTTGAAGGGGTGGAGTGGGTAAATATATAAATAAATAGGGGGCTAAATGAGGGAAGGTATTTGAGCAGGGGAGGACCAAGAGGCAGAGGCATTAATGAACAGCTTTTTACCACTGGGCCTCCAATTAGTCGTCTCTCTCCTGCCAACATCACAGAGAGGAGAAGTCCTCCAAGATCCACTCAGGCATGGCAGCCCCAGGCCCACCTCCACCACTGCCACCACAACCTCCCTGCACCACCCTCACAGCCACATATGACCACATCAATAGAGTACGAACTAAATATTCTTACTAGTGTTTTGAGTACATTTATGCATTTCCGGAATGCAGTAATTTAAGGCAATGCTGTGGATCACTAAACTTATAATTAGTTGTATGAGCACAGTTTTTTTTTTATAACTGCTTCACATCTGTGTGGCATGGAGTCAACCGACATTTCAACAATTCATGAACATTTCTTGGTTCAGAAACAGCATTTTTGATGTCACCCCACAAGTTCTCCATTGGATTAAGGTGCAGGTATTGGGCTGGCCACTCCATAACAAAACAATATTTTGCTGGTTTACGAGTGTGTTTGGGGTCATTGTCTTGTTGAAACACCCATTTCAAGGGCATGTCCTCTTCATCATAAGGCAACGTGACCTCTTCAAGTATTCTGACATATGCAAACTGACCCATGATCCCTGGTATGTGATCATCAAGCCCAACACCATAGGAGAAGAAACATGACCATATCATGATGCTTCACAGTCTTCACTGTGTACTGTGGCTTGAATTCAGAGTTTGGGGGTCGTCTCACAAACTGTCTGCAGCCCTTGCACCCAAAAAGAAAAATTTTACTCTCATCAGTCCACAAAATGTTCCTCCATTTCTCTTCAGGGCAGCTGATGTGTTCTTTGGCAAATTGTAACCTTTTCTGCACATTCCTTTTCCTTTTTAACAGAGATACTTTGTGGGGGGTTCTTACAAATAGATTTGCATTGGCTGAGCCATTCTGGTTATTCTTCGATCCATTTTGATAATTGTCCATTTTCTGCCACATGTCTTGGGTTTTGCTCCCCATTTTAAGGCATTGAAGATCATTTTAGCTGAACAGCAAAACATTTTTTGCACCGCTTCATAAGTTTTCCCCTGTCCAATCAGCTTTTCCATCCAAACACTTCTTCTCGAATGACCCATTTTTCTCAGGCTTTGGAAAAAGGAATGCATGTTCAACAAGTTACTGGTTTCATCCTTAAATAGACAAAATTGTTCACTCATTGACAGCCACACTGCTATTTTTTGAACACAACCCTTTCGACTAATTGCCGAATTGCACAGCCTTAAGAGCGTGCATATCATGAATGCAGGGTCTTGTTTGTTTTCTGAGAATCTATTGCACCTACTGGTTACTTGTTTGCCATGTAGCAATAAAAATATACTAATAGCAGTACTTCATCTGGTTAGTCACATTGGACTGCTATTACAGTATTTTGAACGTTACTGTATGTGGTGTTACACATATCGTTACACATATCGGTATCGGTTGATATCAGAATTGGAACTTGAGAGTTGGACGATATCGGCATATTATATACAGTGTATTAGCCTAACTTCTTTCTAGGTTGACATGGGAACAACCCCAGCACATAAAATTGTAATTAAAAGTTACCAAACATTTATTAGCATTTTCTACATCACACCAATGTTTGACAAAGTATGTAATGAGATCTTTATTGATGTAATGTATAAGAGGAATTGATAATGCTATCGATAATCAAAGTCATGTTTGTCATCAGACTGTAATTTTATTTGTTATTTTTGTGTACTCACACACAGTACTGCGTGAGTGTGAATGTCACACTTACCAATTGTGAGCGTGGCTATACAGCATATGTTTTTTTTAAAAAATGCAAGCATTTTGTTCAGCCACAGTTTGGTGCTGTTGTCTCACATTTATTAGTCATTACCTGTACGGGCAGTGAAGCTTAAGCCACACATGCTCATATGCAAACACGCATGCATATCTCAAAGAGCAAGTTCTTTCACTCTTCCTCTCTAACTGCCTGGCTCCTCATACTCCTGCCAAAATACCACAAGACAGGGTATAATATATATAATTATCCCCACTTACATTAGCCATTATGCCAGTGGAGCATTGCCTGCAGAATGACACACGACCTGTCAAGACTTCATTCATGCCATTAATAAGCGCCATTAGTGTCTGCTTTGAATACCCCTCTTGCTCACTGCAGTCATTTCAACATGTCATAGATTTTAATTTGAGGGTAAAAATAGCTGTGAGGATATTATGCACTCTCCCAGCCAGTCTTTGTGGTCTTCTGATGGGTAGGAAGTTCACAGTGTGACCTTGGATTTTCTCTTTATTGGAATTAGAACCATTACTGTGCTTTAGTGCTGTGGGGCCAGCGACTAGCACTGACAGTGTAGCGTGCTGCCTCACTTTGTGGTGTCCATCAACGGCCTTCCAATTTAGAGTTTTCGGCCATTACTTTGTCATAGGTGACATTAATGCAATCGACCGGCATCTTGTGCCGATTAAAGCTCATATACAATACACCGCTAGCCCCAGGTAAGGACTTTTTGCTCGTTTGGTCTAATTGTACTATATATACGGTACAGTATAACTAACATCAACCTTTTTTAAGCTGGGAATGCTGCAAAAAAATTGTCTGAAGGGCTCAGGTTGCACCCCTCCCATCTCTGTTTCTACTGGCCTGCACTCATAGGGCTCTTTAGCATTTGACCTTTTTTCCACTTCTACTGACTTTTTTATTTTTCAAAGTTGTGGTTTATAACTGTTGGAAGGAGTGTTTGACTGAATTATATGACAAGTCTGTGGTATTGCTGCATGCAATTGTGCCTTAAGAGTTGTGCCAGGCCTAGGCCCACGTTTAACAGGCTTCTCACCATACTTAACGATCATTTGTGCCCTCACTGGCCCCTATCCACTATACAGTACACTCTCATTTCCAAGGGGGTTACCTTCCAAGACCACCAGCCCATAAAAAAGTCTATTTTTGACACATGGCTCGCTTCTCTCCCTCCAAAAGGTCCTGCTATGTTGACGTTATCCTCTGATTTTGGAACATTTTCTATAAACATGACTGTTGTATTAGATAAGATTCAGCTCTAGAACCCTCTGTTGTTGTTCACTCTGAAGCTAACAAGCTAAATGCTAAATGGTCTAAGGCCACGCTGACTAAACGCAAAGTAAAGTATGCAATGCAGAGGTGTCAAAGTCAACTATACAGGTGGCCAAAACTCAAAGCAGACTTTAGGTTGTGGGCCGAACTAGACAATTTGTACTTTCCCATGGCCTGTGAGGCTGTGAATGCATCCTGGCTGCTGATGGGATGAGCCAGGAAAAGGGAGGGTTTAGGGGTAGTGTTTTGCGATGGTTGTTCATTATCAGTAGCGATTATTGATTGACCACCTTACAGTATTTGGACCCGCTACAGTATTTTTTATACACACAAAAACATCGGATGAGTCTGCAGCTGTAGAACGGGCGGATTATGTGTTTGTGTTATTTGTACAGAAACTGTATAATAGTTCAAGTGGTGCTTTTTGTAGTCGTCTCTAGACAGTTAAATTATGGATACGTTTGGTCTGAATTTGAGAGAGGGCAAGCTCATTTTGTAGCCAATGGTTAACCACAGCAATGACCACGCCATCAGCCACGGCATTGGCCACCACCAGGGGCTGTTCACCGTGGCCGAGCCATTCGCACAGTGGTTAAAAGGAGTGACACCTTTTTACTAGCATTTACTTGACTGTATTACTTTACTTGTGCAGCAATTCCATTAGGCTTTTATTTTCCATCCTCTAACCATTTCATTATCTTTATCATTTGCATGAAATCATTGTGGGGTTTTTGTAGTGCAGACGGATTCTCCTCCTCACCCGATTCCTCTATGCTCAACTTCACATACATACATTACATTCCTTTGTTTATCTGTGTGTGTGGTGATGGGATGTGGAGTGTATGGGGAGGAATGGGGGCCTTGCTTTTTAGTCTGTTGAGATGTTTGGGCTGCATTTCGTGTGTAATAAAAAAAAACTATGAATACTGTGTAGCTTGATGTAATACAGAACTCGGTTGTGTCAGGGGGCAAAGTGTTAGAACACACACACACACACACATGCATATACTGTGTATATATATATATATATATATGGATATATATATGTAACAGTAAAATTACAGTAATTTGTAAAGTATCGCCACAGTAATTTATCGTAATTTCACAGCTGAGATTGTCCAGTTAATTACAGTACAGCTACCATTATTTGCTGTAATTTCATACCTTTAATTACAATGCAATTGCAAAATTACAGTGCCTTGTCATAAATCAGATTAAACGGCCTGTAGTTTTACATATTTCCTGAAAGTAATGCAAATATTAGCCAGTTATTAACTGTGAGACAACAATGCTGTAAATGTGACATGTTAACTGTGAATTTAGAACAATATGAGTAAAAAACAATGACAACAATGCTGAATTTACCATATTTATTGCTGTTCAAAAAATCATCCATCCATTTTCTATGCCGCTTATCCTCATTAGGGTCGCGGGTATGCTTTCAGCCTATACCAGCTGACTCCGCGAGAGGCAGGGTACACCCGGAACTGGTCGCCAGCCAGTCACAGGGCAGACAAGCAAACATTCACACTCACATCCATACCTATGGACAATTTAGAGTCGCCAATTAACATTCATCTTTAATCCAAAAGGCTTCTTCACTTCTAATCCAAAAGGTTTCTTAATCCAAAAGGCTTCTTCACTTCGGAAATTTTAGGTGTGGAGTTTCCCCATTTATATATTTTATAGGGTTATGGTCGCCCGGTATAACTGGTAAACAACTGTCCTGCATAACTATAGGATGTTTGCCTGTCTGGTGGCAAAATAACTCATTGGTGGCTACTCTTACTGTGAAATGCGACAATCTTTTGGGGGAAATACTGTATGTCAGGACATTGTTGTAAGCAGATAGTAGGTGATGGTACAAACCTCCTCTGTTTAGAGAGGGCCTTTTTAGTTTGAACCAAGGACTTCTTCCACACCTCTTTGTTGGGCAGAGGAAAGAAGAAATCCCTTATTTTTAAGATTGTTCTTGGGTTTTGGGTTAAAGGTGAAATGTGTCCAACAAACAAGAAGACTCTTGCAGATGATGCACTTTAATGCCTCCTACAAGATACCCGCCTTGATGGAAGTCATCATTGCATTCATATTGCTTCCCTGCTTTACACAAACTGCATACTTTATTCCTATGGAACACACTCATTATCCTGTTTTTCCTGTCCCCTTTCCAAGCAGTTTATGTGTTGATGTATTTGCATGTGTGCTCTCTGCTTGTGAGTGTGTCTAAGTGTGTCACCCTGTGTGTGACACCTCAGGAGCAAGCACAGGGGAATCTCCCACAGGTAACAATATGTGATGAGTGTGTGTGTGTGTGTGTGACAGAGCCCCTGTCCCACAGGTACCACTATGTGTGTGTGTCCCACAGGTACAGCAATTGTTGGAGCCTCCTGACAGCTTGCTGTGTCTTTGATCGCTTGGTGAGTCAGTGCTTGTTTGCCTTGCTGTAGGGGCTAATTAACCAATGAAAGGACCTAATCACTGGAGCTCACTGTCAGTGCTGCACCTTGCTTTGCTCTTCAGGGGTCTTTAAAAGAAGGTTGAAAGGAGGGTGGAGGAATTGGCAGTGGATTTTTACGGCAAGAGCACCAGCAGTATCGGTGCAAAGGACCTTTTTAAATTGCTATGTATGTTATTATTATTCCTTCCATTTTGAGAGCATGCATGAAAACTCACCAAAATTTGCAAGCGCATCAGGTCTAGCGAAAAATTTTATATTTCAGGAGTCCCAAACACAAACCCCCAAGAACCTTTTAATGAAAAACAATAGCCCTTCCCACCAGTTTCATGGATAATAACAACATTTGGTAGAGACTTCAATCATGACAGGACATGACTTCAATCATAAAAAAGTCTCACGAACCCATATTGCCAAAGAAACAAAGAAGTTGGCCATTTTAGTTTCCAGCAGCAATTTTGGGGCTTAAACCGGGGGTTGCATTTCGACTAACTATCCTAGGGACTTTGGTCACATTAACCAAACTGAAAATCTACAAACACTAGATCGAAAGGCGATGTTAAATTGCCAAGCATTTCAGGCTGGTCCATAAGATGTACGCAGGGCATGGCAACAAATTTTGATGTTTTCATTTGAATGTCGCTTTAAACATTGAACCAAATTTTAAACATTAATAATTCACTTCCTCAAAGTTTGAACTTCATCATAACTGTACATATGATTAAGACAACACCTTGAAGCTGTGTGTAGGTTGCTTTCTGAATTTGTCATGTACATATTCCAACTGTATCATTTACATATTCCATAAGTGTCATTTACATAGTTCAGTCCTCATGTAAAACTTTAATCAATTATGACCATGCAAACACATTTTCAACCAGAATCACTTATTTACTAGAACATGAATTAACCAATTAACGATGTTCATTATTTCAGATTAATGAATACTTTGTTTTTTAAGTGTGCAGGAGTAGGGGGTACATGGCTTCAAGTCAAATTTCTGAAGGGGTTTGTTGACTGTAAAAAGTTTGGGGACCATATTACATATTTGTAATTTACATATTCTTCCATAGCCGCACGTTGAATAAGTGGGTAGCATGTAGGGCTCACAGTCAGGAGATCAAGGTTTGAATCTCCGTTGGGCATCTCTGCGTGTTTTTTCTCCGGGTACTCCGGTTTCCCCCCACATTCCAAAAACATGCATGATAGGTTAATTGCCGATTCTAAATTGTCCATTAGAGTGTGAGTGTGAAATGATGTATGTCTGATTTTCAATGTATTCATTTTCTAATTTGTACAGTTTTTATGTTTTCAACAATTGTACACATGCAGTTGTCATGTTCCCCCCAGGTTGTTGTCTGAATGCAGAGATAAATAAAAAAATAACACATTTAGCTGTATTTACTCCAGTCCAAATGTGCATGCGAGGTTATGTGGGGACCAAAATTGTTCATAAGTATAAATACAGTATGTGATGAGTATGAATTTATTGTTAGTCTATAAGCGCCCTGCCATTGGCTGGCGAACAGTTCAGGGTGTACCCTGCTTTTTGCCAAAAGTTTGCTGGGATAGGCCCCATCATACCCCTGTGACTCTATTGCAGTAGAAAATGAATGGATAGACTTGTGCCTCTGAAAATAATGTAACTTTGCGGACCCTAAAAGCTGTGATTGTCTGGCTTATAGTATACTATTGCCTGTGTGTATACACCTCGTTCAGAGTGCGTACAGCCCACCTCTGCAAACACCTTCTCCTTTGATTTGGGTTCAACATTTGCAATAAAATGACTTTACACATCGATTTGTTGCAGGTGCAGTAACACTCCCCTTCTCTCTTTAATTACAATTGATCGCTTGCGACAAACAAAGCTAAAAAGCTCAATATTTAAGGAGAGCTGCCCACAAAGTTGATGTCACATCACACATTAGCAGTGGGAGATTTCCTTGTTGTTCTTTTTGTTGTCTCATCAATGTAACATTACTGACATCTACAGACCAGTGTATAATACTACATGTTAGAACATGTTTGAATGAGTCTTCTGAATGCTTTATATTTGTATTTCAGTTCATTTAACCATTTGTATGCCTCAATATGCTTAATTTAGGCAAAACAAAATACAATGTGCTTAAATATGCATATTGTTACCCAATAATAGGTTTTGTTCAACCATAAAACAGTGACCATATTTTCATTACCATTAATATATTCCTGAAAAAACATGAGAGAGTGTAGTCGTGAATTTGGAAGTGCAAAGTGGCGAAGGATGACTGTACAGCGGTCGTGGTTACACGACATCAACACCTAAGACTTTTGCACAGCACTGAATATTTCCAGGTAAAATATGAAAAAGTGGAGAAAGTGGTTCAGAGCCTGAAAGCAGAGGCAACAGAGTGGAGAACTAATAGTTAGTGTGTTAGTGTTAGAGTAATGAGATATTAGTTGCAGGCTAAATAGCTTCCATTTCGCCCTCGTTCTCTCCTTCAGCTCTCCTCTGACTATGTGTGAATGACAGCAATGTTAAGTGGCGTTTGACACCAAAGACGGAGGTGACTGTGTGAAGGTATCTGTGAGGTTTTCTGCCGTGTGTGTGTGTGTGTGTCAGGACAGGGGTTGTGTAATGAATTAGAGACGTAGGTCCGATTAAAATGACTAGTAATTTCTCCGGGGAGATGAGAGCCTGGAGCTGCATGAATCAAATGGGTGGCGGGATGACTCACCAGTGGCACACTTTTAGGCTGAAGGGAAGACGGTGACACGAGCAGGAACACATGAGATGAATGCAGGACGTGTGACATCCAAAACGACAGGAAAAAGAGCATTATAAGCGTTTCTGGCCAAATATTAAAATGTGCGACAATAAGATGTGCAGGAGAGAATGGAGGGAAAGGTCTCACTAGTTTCAACATATTCTCTTAAGTTCTCTGGTCTCATTCCAGGTGAAAGTGCTGCGACTAAATTACCTCCTGCTGCTAGTCAAATTAAAGCGGCCATATAGAAGACATATAGTACGTGTGTGTGTGTGTGTGTGCCTATGACAAGAGTGTCCGTGGTCACATTAATGCAATTTCTTTTCCGATCCCTTCGTTCTCTCAGCCCAGCCCTGGATAATGAGCTCGTGAACACCCTCCACCTCCCCTCCAGTGGGCCTATACCTGCTATGCACAAAAGGCTCTCAGGGCTATTTTTGGAGCCCCTCTTCTCATCTATCTGCCTGATTTGGTGATGATAATAATCATTGTGGCTCGGGGTTCCATATTCAAATGAACTGCCATTCCTCTGTCTGCTATCGGCCCCCAGCATCGTCTGCCGCCACCGCCGCTCCCCCCGCGTCCACTCACCTCTCCTGGAAGCAATACAAAGTCAAGTGATGCAGCACCACCTGATATTTTTCCTTGTTGAGCGTATTCAAATCAGCCGTTTGAAAACTAACCTTGTTTGCATTGTAATGTGGCGTGCATTGAGAGTCCCCCAGACAGGCCTCCTGTGAATATGAAATAGTTGTTCACATGCGAGTGGAACATGATAGCTTACACCGCGGGCTCTGAATGGATGTCTAACTAAATCAATTGGATTTGAAGAGAGGGTGTTTGGAACATTGTGACATTCACCAGGTGCTTTTGCAGATAAAGCATACACACACAAACACACACGCTTTATTGTACATGAAAGAATGCAAGAGTCTTTGTATATTTAGTAGAATTCATTTGGAGTTCAACCAAAAATTCCTTTGAAAAAAAAGACCTTTTCCTTTGGCTTTATTGTGATATAATTAATTATCAATTACCTACACTATTTTTACTTAACAGATGGCATGCTGAATTTACAATTACTTACAGTACATACTGACAAAAGACCCCAAAGCTCAAGATGTGTGCATTTACAGTAATCATTGCAGTAATATAAATATTACTGCAGTAATATAAAACGCCACAAGGTGACAGTCCTGAAAACACCGTCCTGGTTTCTTTCCACTACTCTCTGTTAGGGGTCTTGTTTGAAGGGAAGAGGGAGTAGTTTTACTTCATTTATTCTTTAATTTTATTTCAGGGCAGAAGGAAATTCTAAAATCTGACGGACAAAAATTGCGGTTAAAAAATGTTGCTAGTTGAGTTTCAAGTTGTTTTAGTTTCCTAACAAATGTTCCCATTAGAAATAATGTCAAGTGAATGAATGCCCAAGGCTCAAACTTTCACAATCATATAACTTATATTTGTTTTTAAAGTAACGTTTTACCATTTTTAACTGTCACACTAAAGTAAGGTTTATCTCTACATAATGAAACTAAGATAAGGTAAAACTACCCACCTGCTGAACATGCCTGAATGTAATAAATAAATTACATCTTGAGCTTTGTGGTTGTACTCTCAGCAATTATATCGCTCACATTAACCCCTTTCCCACCAAAAGTTCAGGAATTCCGAGTTCCATATCCAATTCTATGATTAGAATTACACATCCTTTTTGTCATCACAAAATACATAAATGTAGCACCACATTATGTAACAATGTAATAAATATTCACGTCTTGTATGTATCTATTTATGTATTTTGGAACAATCTGTTATATTTTGTAATAATTTTGGAATAAAATTTTGTAATAGAATAAAATACATTTTGTAATAACAAAAATAATAAATAGCCTATCCTAGCTGACTTCCACCAGGAGGCAGGGTACACTCTGGACTGGATCAAGTAAATATCTTTGCTTTTATTACATAAAATATAAAACATAATTGGTAAGTAAATCTTATATGGCAAATGTGTTTGCCATATAAGATTATGTTTCATCTAGACTGGCGACCAGTCCAGGGTGTACCCCGCCCCTCGCCCGATGTCAGCTAGGATCAGCTTAGCAATCCCCTGCGACGCTAAAAAGGATAAACAGTATAGAAAAT
Organism: Oostethus manadensis; assembly: GCA_024372805.1. Classification (NCBI taxonomy): domain Eukaryota; kingdom Metazoa; phylum Chordata; class Actinopteri; order Syngnathiformes; family Syngnathidae; genus Oostethus; species Oostethus manadensis. The sequence continues at coordinate 2,305,528 of QODF01000029.1, forward strand.
GGATGGATGGATGTTACATCTATTTATTTGAGTCCGAATGAGCCGTGTTCCGTGCCTCCATTGCTGAGGCAGCCAGTCAGAGTTGAAGCAGCTGACGGGTATTGGCAGGGCAAGCGACAAGCGGTTCTGGCGGTGGTGGAGCCTGGGAGGAGTTTGGTGAGGCCATGGAGAACGACTTTTGGTCAGTCTCAAAGAGGTTCTGGAAAACCATCCAACGCCTCAGCAAGGAGAAGCAGAGGACGGAGGCTTGCCGACCTCAACTGAGGATATAGACGGTCGGTGGAAAGAATAGTTTGAGGCCCTTCTCAATCCCACTGATATACCTTCCGTAAAGGAAGCAGAGCCTGAGGACACAAATGCGGACAGTTCTATCACCGTGGCTAAGGTATCTGGGGTACTCAAAACAGTCCCTGGTGGCAAGGCCAGGCTTGGACAGGATTCACCCTGAGTTCATCAAGGCTCTGAATGTTGAGGGACTGTCTTGGCTGACACTTTTCTTCAACATTGCATGGAAGACAGGAACAGGACTTTAGAACTGGCAGACTACAATAGGATGGAAAGTCTGTTCCAATGTGCTGGAGAGAAGAGTGCGACCATTAGTCCACCCTCAGCTACAGGAGGTGCAGAGGGGTTTTCATCCTAGTCGCAGAACACTGGACCAGCTCTACACCAATGCAAGGGTACTGCAGGGTAAGTGGGCTTTGTGTCCCGTGGGGGGTGCTACTAGATGCCATTCTGTCCTTGTACAACCGGAACAGGAGCCTAGTTAGCATTGCCAGCAGTAAGTCAAGCTTGTTTTCGAACGTTGGCCTCCACCAAGGCTCCCCTTTGTCACCGATTCTGTTTCAACCTTCATGGACAGAATTTGTAGGAACAGCCAAGCCGTCAAGAGGGTTCAGTTTGGGGGCCATTGGATCTCTTCTCTGCTATTTGAACAGATAGTTCTGCTATTAGAACCGTGGATGACCACGGTTCTAAGTCGGAAAAGGTGTATTGCACCACAAACTTCATCATTGACTTTTTTGGAAAAAAATGTACTCACATTTTTAGAATGGAGTACAATACCGAAAAAAACATATTAATAATAGAATTCTACTAATTGTTACACTTACTACACAATTCTTTTTTTTATGACTAAATTGCATATTAATACAGAATCTTACATAACAAAAGTTAGTAAACACTAAATCCCAAATTTACAATGCAAAAATTATGGAATTTTATAAAATAAAATACAATGCACCCAGAAGTCATTGTTATTGTAGTAAATAAGTTAATTAATCACACAATAAATGAAATGAACAGTTTTCCCCCGGCTCAATATATTTGCTTGTGAACATGTGTCTGTTTCCCTTTTCTCTTTCCTCCAAATAGGCAGGAAGTCATAAACGGAGTGAGCCCTTTTGTCAGTTATACGGTCTCTTTGTCTCGGTGGGGGGAGGCAGGGCTGGTGGCATACACACAGTGTGGAGAACAGTGTAGCAGATGAGGAGCAAAAAAAAAAAAAGAAAAAAAGCAATGTTAAAATCTCGTCTTGTGAAGTTCAACCTTTTATTTTTTTAAAATAGTTTTCCAGAAAATATTGCTTGAACTCCAGATGGTACAAGTTTTCATGCATTTGACATTTTAGGCTCACAAAGGCGACAGCGCGCATACACTGAAGAGGTGAGAGAGCCTGTATATCATATCATATAGATCTGTGGAAAAATAAAAGTGTCATTCTTTTTTTAGAAACAAAAAAAGGGGATTCCTGTCACTGTCTCTGACATTCAACTTTTGACTGAAACTTTTTATTGTTTTGCTCAGTGGAGAGTTAAGGTTTATACGTATATAAAAAAAAGTCTAGTTCCTCTCTTCTGTGACAGATGTCCGCGTGTGTTTTTATGTGTGTGAGTTTGTGCGTGTGCTTAGCAGCTGCTCTGGGTAATCTTGGCTGGTCGTGGCTAATGGCTGACTTGTTTTCTGGTCCAGCTGAGCTCTTAATTACATGATTGAGCTCGCTATGGCCTAATTAAAATGGTGAAACACAGGGCACAGACAGATAGAGAGAGAAACAGAGAGAGAGACTGCATGAATAAGAAAAGAAAGTGAGAGGGAGGTGTAACAATCCTCCTCTTATTAGGGTCCCTCCGTGTCCCGCCTGTTGCCCCCCAGCTGTTTAGCAGGGCCCAACATCTCTACCTTCTTAATCATTTAACCTCCAGTTACAGCCATCAAGGTTGGCAGCAAATGTTGCATTTGAGGAACCGCTGGGGTGTCGATAAGAAAGTTAAACATGAAAACAAAATGACAACAAGAGCCTGAGGAGGGAAGAGAAAGGGATAAAAAGTTGTAAGACACAAGAGAGGAGACAATGTTTTTGTTTTTGCGTTGTTTTATCATCATGATGGGTATACTTTTGGGTCAATTAACAATAAAGATCAATTGATATCTGCTCATCCTTTCTTCTGTGGTTTTTGGCCTGCAGTAATGAGATAAATATTTATGAGGGCTGAAAGTCCCCTGCCTCTCCTTCTTGTGTCAAATGCTCAGCTTGATCAAAGGCTGAGCCAAAAAACACATTGAAAGCATTCCGGCTGTGTCGGCATTGTTTTGTCACTGTCCCACAGCTCCAAAACGGAGCAACACTCCCACGCTAAACACCCCATCACCCTCTCCCTCCCCTCATACCATGCATGATGAAAAAATAAATTCCACATAGGTTTGGGACCAGCACACTGTCGCTTTAAGTTAAAATATTCTATCTTCTACATCATAATTATCTCCTTAAGGTAGAAATATTAGCATATCCACCAATCTTATTATCTGAGAAATTGTCTCATTAAGTCAGCAGCCTCCCCTTGCGCCCACCTTGTTCTCCATTGTCCACACTCCATCAGGAAGGGAAGCAGCTGAGGGGCATTCTGACTGACAGGAGCGCTTCTCTGTGGGGACTGGGCCGGGTAGGACCCGTCTAATGTATCGAGGCCCTCCATGTTCTCCTAGTGACAAGTGGAAAAGTCGAAGGAGCCTCGTGGTCACATATTGTATCTCCCTTAAAATGCATGACAGTAAATTGGAGTATATATTTACACTAATAGTTCCCAAACAAGCCCAAATATGTAAATGGTTGTATTTATTGCCTATTCTAGGCAAAGGGCTGTTGTGTTCAATTATTGTGTCGTATTCTTTATCATGGCGAGTCTGCCTGAGAGATATTCGCCTTTGAAGACATGAGTGGGATGCCCAAAACAAAGTTGGCATGGGTTGAAAAAATCAGTTGCTCTATAATACTGGAAAATATGACATACTAATTCTTTAAAAAATGATCTCCCTGACACCCCTAGTAGCCTGACTGACTTCCATTTTTTTCCAGTGAACATGCAGCATTTAATGGCATGCATGTGTTTTTGGCGTTTGTGTGTGTTTTTGGTATTAAGGGAATTTTTCTTTTGCGTTTGTTTTTGATTATGCAGGGTTATTTTTTGTAACAGCAGCAATTTTAATTTTACGCATTTCCCTTTGCATGTGTTTCATGGTGCTTACATGTTATTTTTTTGTTTTTGGATCATTTCAGTGTTTGGAGCATATGAATGTTGCTTACACCATATAATATAATACTGTATAGATGCACATCTTCTATATATCTTTCTATATTGATTGGTGATATTGCAGATGACAGTTTTCAGCATTTAAAAAAAAACATTGAGAATATTTTCAGACAGAAATGTTTTTTCCTGAATAAGAATGGTTTGCTTAGACCAGTGGTTCGCAATTGTTTTCTGTCATGCACCACCTACGGGACAGAAGTATTTTCACGCTCCCTGGATTTAAAATAATTATATATCTGTACAAACCACTGTATTATTGCTGGCAACATCATCGTTCAAGCATGAATAAAGACAGTAGCAAGGTTCTCACTTGACACCTCACCACTCCCGACCAGAGGTCCCCATCCCACTATCAGAAAAGCACTGGCTTAGGCTTTAGGTTCTCAAAGTGGGGTCATAAGGGGTACGTGAATAAAAATTAAGAGTGTGACTACATTGACACCTAACACTCTCAGTCTAGTCCTGTATGCTATGCAATCATTCCATACTGCTGACTTGACAGTTGCCCTATCAGACACAAAAAGTCATAGCTAAAGAAGCTGGCTGTTCACAGAGCTCTGTGTCCAAGCATATTAACAGAAAGTCGCAGAGAAGAAGGAGATGTGGTAAAAAATAAAAAAAGTATACAAGCAATAGGGATAACCACAACTTGGAGACAAATTTGAAACAAAACCCATTAAAAATGTGGGGGATATTCACAAAGAGTGGACTGCAGCTGGAGGCGCACAGATGTATGCAAGAGATGGGTTTCGGTTGTCGTATTCCTTGTGTCAAGCCACTCTTGAACAAAAGACAGCATCAGAACCCTCTAACTTGGCCTAAGGACAAAAATGACTGGATTGTTGCTGGGTGGTGAAAGTACATTTTGCATTTCCTTTAGACACCTAGAGTCTGGGGGAAGAGAGGAGAGGCACAGAATCCAGGTTGCTTAAGGTTCAGTGTAAAGGTTCCATAGTCACTAATGGTTTGGGGTCCAACGTCATCTGGTGTAAGTGCACTTTTCACTACCAGGAAGTTTTAGAGCACTTCATGCTTCCCTCTGCTGACCAACTTTATGGAGATGCAGATTTCATTTTCCAACAGGACTTGGCACCTGCACACATGCCAAAACTACCATTACCTGGTTTAATGACCATGGATTCCTGTCCTTACTTGGCCAGCTAATTCTTCTGACCTCAACCCCATTTCTGTGGGGTATTGTCAAGAGGAAAAGGCAATACACCAGACCCAACAATGCAGAAAAGCTGAAGGCCACTAACAGAGCAACCTGGGGGATCATAACACCTGAGGAGTGCCACAGACCGACCGACTCCATGCCATGCCGTAGACATAAGAAGCCTCGACCAAGTACTGAATGTTGTTCATGTTTATACTTTTCATGTTCATACTTTATAGTTGGCCAACATTTCTAACATCCTATTATTTTCTAATCATCCATCCATTTTCAATACCGCTTATCCTCATTAGGGTCGCGGTTATCCTATTATTTTATTGCCTCAAAATAATATTCAAATTTACTGAGATACTGAATTCGGGATTTTTATTAGTTTTAAGTTGTAATCATAAGAAAAAAGAAAATAAACAAAAAGAAATAAACATTTGAAATATATCGGTCTTTGTGTAATGAATGCATATGATATACAACTTTCCCTAACAATACTGAAATAAAACAACATTTTGGTCATATTCTAATTTTTTTAGCAGTACCTGTACAGCCAGACTGGCACATGTCCTGGTGTATGTGCACACACCAGTATTACGGTTTTACAATTAAGGAGACATGCTCTTTTGTAAAGATCACATTAACCAAAAAAATAAATGGTATGATTTATTCATTTTCTATGCCACTTCACTGGGATTGTGGGGGTATGCTGGAGCCTATTCAATCTGACTTGGGGCCAGAGGCTAGGTATACCCTGGACTGGTCGCCAGCCTACTGCAGCAGTTATACAAATATATTATAAGTTTGGGAACCACTGGCTTAGACAAAAGTTGCTGCATGTACTTTACAGTATTTGGGGATCCTGGGGATGTGGGCTAAACCCTGGACGGACACACTGTTCTCAGTCCAATTTATGCTCTTAAATGGCAAAGCATACATTTGCTTAGTAATCATAAGGACAGGCTTTCCAAATTACATCTCCTCCGCTATTAGATATTAATGAGATGCTGAAGAATAGCCTTGGTCTCTAATCTGCAGAATTTAATCCCTAGACTGAAACGTGACACCAGAGGAGGCTAATGAAATCATCTTTTTAATCCGGGGAAATGTCCCTGGTAAGCCTACAGCTTTAGAGAGCGGCGGGACACTGCGGGTGGACAACACGGGGCCAGGAGAAGTTCTGTGAGAGAGAAGAGCGGCACAAACACACAAAGAATAGTCGAGTCTGAAAGGGGCAGAAGGATCTGGAAATTGCACTAGTAAAGTATTGCCATGCTCTGTGATTAAAGATGAATTTGACCAATCTCTCTGACATTTCTCCAGCACGAAACGATGAATGCACATTATCCTGTGTCTCTCCCTATGTGGCATTGACTTGTTAATTAGAAAATGGTGGCCGGGCCAAATGAATTTAGACCTTCTTCCTTTTGTAATGGTGCTGCAGACACCAAGCTGAGGGTGTTTAATTCTCCTCTCATCAGCCTGATGGAAAAATCACCTCGCTGCCATTCAGCTCTGGCCCTCATTAAAAGCAAGCCTACAAAAGGTGCTGGGCACAATGGACAATTATATTATATGCTTTTTTCCCTTTTCCTTTTACCCTGTTCTTTTAAAGACAAGACTATGTGTGTGCATCAGTCTGTCACCAAAATCTTTGCAGCTTACACTCAATACTCTCAAAATCTAATACTAGGTGTAATCTCCCTTTACAAACATGATCATTCCGTTGTGAGCATATGTATTGCCAATTATGATTTTCCCACTGTTGCTAAATAGTAGAACCCCCCCCCCCCAGAATGATGTGGGTGTTTCAGTGCCTAAATACTTCTGAGGCCAGTGTGTATTAATAGGCTGTGTGAGACACAAGGGTCGAGCTGCGATATGCTTAACAGGCAATTTACAAAGGTCAGGTGAGCAGGATCAAACGGGTGGGAAGATCACGCCTTACACTTCTAAATGGGAAACAATCATTCCCGCAAAGGTCACCGAGACACAACCCAGGATTAGAATAATAGAGTTGGCCGAGCTACGATCTGCATTGTCCTTCTTACAACAGGGGGTGCCCTGAGAACATGGCGATACCCCCTACCCTTTCTAGGTGTTAGTCACCCACACTCATTGGGCTTCATATGTCATACATAAGTCAAATTAAAAGTTGAAACCATATTTTGTAACTTTTGTGACTCCTGTGCGACTCCTATGTGTGTATACACTACTGTATTTTCCCCGGGCAATTAGTACAGAAAAATCAGTATAATAATGGGAAATGAAAAAGTCTGTATTCTGATATATTACCATAGTGTTCAGAATCAGAATCATTTTTATCGGCCAAGTATGCTTACACAAAAAAGGAATTGACTTGGTTAGAGAATGCTGGAAAAAATAAAAATATAAAAATGGCTGGCTACCAGTCCAGGGTGTACCCCGCCTCCCGCCCAAAGTCAGCTAGCATAGGCAGCACAGAAAATGGATGAATTAAAACGCATTTCTTTAGAAGGAAAATGACCACAATTACTGCATTGAAACCCTAGTTTGTCAATGCCACCATAATCAGCCCTAACCCCACCTAACTAGCTTAACTTTTTCAGATCATTGCAATCAATCTGAGTCTCTTTGTGACAGACGATTCGATTCAAATCTAGAAACACCGGTTATGATATGTTTTAAAAACAATATATTTTAAAGACAGCTTGATTCAATACAGTATTTCTTATTTCTTTAGACAAAAACATATTGGACTTGCTTTTTGAAGAGAACATAATATGTTCATGGTGACACGTCCAGAGGATGACAGGCCTTCTTTAACGAGACGTTGGATGTGAGAGCACGGTACATCGGTGGAACGTCCAGGTACGTGAAAAATCACTCGACTCGCGACTCGGCATATTCCTACTGAGAAAGGCTGCTCATCTCGTCCGATGAATTGAAATTTTGGGGGGTTATTAGCTTAGCCTTCTGACTGTCACCCACGTACGTGCGGGTGTTAGCCGCCGTTGGAATGACGATCACACCGGGAGCCTCCAAAACTCACCTTAGTCTGTCACTTGTCTTGTTCAACGTGACTACTGAACTGAACATACTGTCTGGCCAAGTTTTGCTCCCTTCTTCGAAAATCCAAAGAGTTTCCACGCTATTTGTTTTTATTTTTTAGCTAGTGCTAATGCTAGCTAGCCCACGTGCAACTATTTACATCCATTCTCATCTTCAGTCATAGCAAGCTACGAAGCTTGCATGACAATCCTTCTGCCGGCAGTCCAGGCTCTTGCGTTGTTTAAAAGACACTTTGTCTTCTCCCGCGATACCCGCTGCATGTCTCCACAATCGATTCATCAAAAGACCTCTTCCCGACCGTTCTCAGCCAAATTGTTTGCTTGTCAAACCGGATATCCAGTTGCATCGGTTTATCATTAACAATCCGATTGATAGACATATCATTATAAATTAATTCATACATATTTGAATGAACCTATCATCATTTAAGTATGGCTGTGTGTTTTAGTGATACAAAAGGTATTTTTTTAGCTCAAATAACTCCTAATAATTCTAATTATGTACATTAAGGCCAACCACTTGAGAGCAACAACAACCAATCATTTGGCTGTTTTATAATATTACATACAGCTGCACCAATGGAGGCTTGGGAGATGATCGCATGGTCCTGCGGAGAAGAGCTGAGGTGCAGCACGCAGTACAGCATCAACAGGGGGCAGTATTGGGTCACACTGAACAAGACATTGTCCAATTCTGTTCTCGTCTCTCTCTCTTGGGCCACAGTCCAGTGTTGCCACCTCTCAGGATTAATTACTCTTTTTCAATTAATGTTCTAATGAGAGCCGCTGGTGCAGAAGTCTGATAAAGCAGTTAGGGAGAGAATAACACACACATACACCCTCCAGTGAGAGAGAAGAAAAGTGCAGTAAAGGATGTACCACCTGAAATAACTACACTTTAAATAGTGAGATGTTGATTGGTACACAGTTGGAATTAAAAACATGCCCGTAGCATGTTCCGATGAGGCCCCGGTGACACCCACACCCACATAACTGCAAACTGGGTTTCCATGGTAATGAGCTCAACTGTTGCACGCACACACACACACACACACACACGCACACACACACTGACAGCACGCACCAGGGGAGCTGTCAAGTATAAATTAGTGCAGCTGATGTGTCACAAGATGCCCCCGAAGGTCATTAATTGGTCAGCGATTGGAGGTTGGCATGCCTTTTATATAAAGATCATTTGCATATACTGTACCCTGTATTTTAAAGTATTTAAAAAACTATAGGGTGAAGCCTACACTAACGAGGACCCCTTATTTTTCTCACAGCGCCTCAAGGAATGCGCACACTTTTGATAGTCAAGTTATGTGAAGAACTTGACAAAAATGGCAAATACACACAAAATATTCTCCATAATTAAGACTTTGAATGTGTTTTATTCTCACAAGAAGGACACAATCATATTATCATTGTAAGTAAGTCACATTTTGAACATATGAAAAAGAACATCAATAGAGAGCTGATGAGTCTTAAAGGCAGCCATTGTGGCTCGACCAGAACCAGATTGAAGGTCAAGGAATAAAATGGAAAATCACAGATTTTTTTGATGACATTCTTTTGAGAATGTGGAAGCTTACTGTTCTTGGAGGACAAAGGAGAAGGAGTGTGTGTGTGGTGAAATATCGTTTTTTATAATAATGAAATCCAAAATGCTGAATGTGACTCTTACTAATCAGAGCAAAGCATTACATCACACTTACACTTTTAAAGATAATAAGAATTAATAATGTCTGCTCGCTGTATGCATTTGATGGTTCAATTAGAATACCATTTCCTCTCATGTTCTTACAATAGTCTGCAGCAAAAGGGGAATGTGACACACACAGACACACACACACACGCACACACACGCACACACACACACACACGCCCTCAGTCACTTTCTTTCTCCTGTTCTTTTCTTTTTTCCGTCTCACTTTGACTCTCTCGGTCTCATTGGCCCATAACCACAGCGAGATGAGTTCAAGCCACCGTTAAAGCGTTAAAAATTTAAATATATATAAAAAAATCCTAACGCTCTTTTTAATTAAAAAGGATCCTAATAATCCACATCATATTATACGTCGCAGATTCATCGGTCAATTTAATAACAGTGAGGCTTTTGGATCTTAATATCTCTGCTAGCAGGTTTCCTTCATAACTGAGAGCCTGTGTTAATTACAGCAGCGCCTAATGGTGGGGAATATTCTGGGCCTCTCCATGTTTTGATAAATGGCTTTCCACTAAGATTTATTCCTAATTATCTCATTTGTCTTTCTCCATTACTTTTTATAGCTTAAATTTATGAAGTCATTAAGACGTTAGTGGGCCTGATAATGATTAGGAGAAGGAATTGTATGAAAGTGAATTATATGAAAATGATTATGGCTAAAGGAGTGTTTAAAATGAGGGCTGCCGAAGCCTGTACTTGTGTGTAAGTGTGTGTGTGTGGGTGAGGGTGTGTGCGTGTATCTGTGTGTATATACTTGGTGGTTCAGGTTGCCATCCTTTCCTGCCACTTCCTGTCCTGCAGCCAAACTGACCAATGGAAACTTTGCACCGAGCAAATGGGCAATGCCCTACAAGATGGTGCTATTTTTTGCTGCCATGCTTATACTTAATACAGAGCAGTGATTACATTTTTAATCAATGTCTGAACATATATTTATTTTAGTCCCTAAAGTGCTGTTTAAGGCCTAAATAAATGGCGAATGGCAAAAAATGGTGTGAGTAATTGATATGCCCATAAACATTTTGACAAATACACCCCCAGTCCTAACCCTCTGGCTCGTTTGACAATGATGTTCTCTCAGATCTACCTTTGCAGTAAAAGTGTTAGATTATGCTGCTGAAGCCTCACCTTCTCTCCTCAATTTCTATGTGTTCACATGCGACACAATATTGCTTTAATCCTGAGATAGGCCTCATACACTTATTAAACACATTTAAAGCATCAAATGTATAGGTACTTACCACTAATGAATGATGATCGAAAATAATTGACTCAAAGCACACAACTGTGGTGGACCACAGAATAAAGTGAGAAATTTCAATGCTTGATGAAAAAACATTATCAGTGAAGCATAAACACATAAACATGCACAAATGGTGGTCTTTCTAACATTGGTGCATGTATGATGTACAATTGACCTGTATCATCAAATATTTACTGCAATTGACTAGCGACCAGTCATCTGGGATAAGCTGATGAATCCAGTTTAATTGAGTCATTTCTTCTGCCAACAAAGAAAAGACCATTTTGGGGCATATAGGCACTCAATTGTTGCACAAGGCTGGGCTTTTTATAGGCCTACTCACACTGTGCCAGACTTGAGTACAACATACTCAATTTTAGGTTTCTTTATTAGAACCTGTTGGTGAATCAGAATTTGGGTGAAGAGAGAGGCATCACCATATCAACAACACACATTCAACAATTGCAATAAAAACATTAATTAAAAAGATGTAAGTCCATTGCCCTAAGTGACAACAAGACATGTAGGTGCTAAGAGCACCGTCTCTGCAGCTGCTTGGTGTATGGTGACTCCAAGCTCACCTGCCACTGTCCAATCCGCTTGCCAGACCATTTCACAAACCGATTGTTGGCGGGCTTTTTTTTGGCAGACATATTTCCAAATCAAGCCAGTAAACAAAAACATAAAAATGATTCAATGAATGTGTGATAAAACAGTCATTACATCCTTGTCAAAATTAAAAACATCCATTTTCCCAAGCTTTGACTTGTTGGCTTATTTCGAGTCAGTCTGATCATTTCTATTTCTATTTCTAAGGTGAGGAGAGTCCTATATATCTAGAAAGAAGCAACCACATGCCTTTCATACTTTGTGTTATTCAACTGCCAAGATATCATCATAAAAACAGACGAACTGTGATGACGTCATTCCATGTGAGGGAGTTTCTTGCTGATTTCTCCAAACTACATATCATTTATGCCCTGCGATCGACTGGCGACCAGTCCAGGGTGTACCCCGCCTCTCGCCCAAAGTCTGCTGGGATAGGCTCCAGCATCCCCGTGACCCTAATGAGGATAAGCGGTATAGAAAATGAATGAATGAATGAATGAATATCATTTAAGAAACAGGCACATGTTAGGGATGTAACGATACGTTTTAGCAACAATTCGTATCACAATTTTTGGTTGCCAATTCGATTCAAGGACAATATTGGTTCATTTAGAACGATACGATCCGAAACGATTCAGTAACTTTTTAGCCAAACATTCAAGCAGTCTGAGTGTGAAATACATAGCTGGATACTGGACAGTGCCGGTGGAGTTTCCTAAAGTCCCGTTGCTTTTTGCAAGGGAATCAGGAATAAATTAATTATGGCTAAAATCAATCAGGTAAACAACAATCCATGACAAATGCATTCAGATTTTATTTGAATAAAGAACAACCAACACTTCAGGTTCAGGTTGGTAATTAACAGGTTGACTTAAATCAAGTCTGTGGTTAATTTTATCTGATAAAACATGGCAAACTTTATTTTGATACCTCATTCACTTCTCTAACCAAAGTTTAAATAAGTTATTTTGCACCATCAAATTTGAATCAAATGTCATGTGCAGATAGGTATTCAAGTGAATGAATATCATACATACTGTAACGTTTGCACAGACGCTAGTAAAACCACGAGGAGGTATTTGACCAACAAGCTTATTATTGCAAGAAAAAATGGCGCACGTGCCAGAAAAACAGTGGCTCAAAACTGACTCCTAAACAACAAGACCCCGATTCCTGGTCTGGCCAACGTGTACATCAGCATAACTTTACGGTCGCTACATACCTTTTATCTTGGAATGCGCCCATCCATGAGTTTGAAAGGCTTCAAATTAGACTTAACTTTGGATGTGGTCCAACCCTCAGTATAAATCCCATACAAAATTGAAGAGGAAGAAGCCATCTAGCTAACAAACATGTATAACAATGAAAATACACCCCATATCCTATGAAAAATTGCATTTTATGGCGCACACTCAGCTGTACATGACGTCATCCATGCGCCCCAGGCAAGACTAATAGACTTCCGCCTAATCAAACTATTACAAGTAGTTTACCGTCTTCATCGTCATGTTAGATGGATATATGTTGTCTCGAATGGCAATGGCAACGGTTTGGGGAAGACAGGTCGATGTAGTTGGATCATAGGAATATAAATCGATACTCGATAATCGATGTAGTGAATGAATCGTTGCACCCCTAGTACATGTGCATGACCAATCATACCGTGTCCAGACCCGCGTCATCCACGTGTACTGAACTAGAGTATGGATTAGAGCATTCATGCAGCCAAACAAACCAGACTTTAGGTGACAGGCGTGACTAACCATGACACAGATTGTCCATTATGACATGTGAGTAACTTGCAACATTTCAACCGCCCTCAAACCCCTAAACCTCACTTCATTTCACTGAACTGCAAATGGTCATGCTTTGCGAATTCTGCCTAGCAACAAGTGGTCAGAAAAACACACAACCTGACCAGGAAAAAACAATCTGAGCAATTATTTTGCTTAATGCTGCTGTTACTATTATTGTAGTTAAGTCATGTCTTTTTTTCGTGAAATCAGCTTACCTAAATCGCTACTTCTTCATCATTTCCTATAACTGGGTGCTCCTTCCATCATCTGTCTGCCCTTTCTCTTAAAGCAATGATCTGCTTCAAACACAGTCCCATAAGTTTTCCTTCTGCAGCGTTTTTAATTCCATTTGCCCTCTCAGATAATGAAACATATAAATACACCAGGCTACTATTGGGCTTTTGGAGTTATGATCATTTTATAGTGTGAAAGCTCCCTGCTTTAATTTGTTAGATGAAGCTACTCGAGCCCCAGGACAATGGAAATGATGGATACAACGTCCACGAGTGTCCTGTGTGATGCTAAGTCTGTTCTATTGTCTGTTCTAATGTCCTCGTTCTCGTGCTTTACCCCCCACACCTCCACTCTGACAAGCTGTGTGCGGCACAGATCATAAGCGATGGCTGGTGCAAGCCCTCTGCCTAATGAATTAATTATTTGATTATTTAATCACCTAGATGGGACTGGTGTTAATTAGCTGAACATCTGGGCCAGTCAGCAGGCCGGCCACACACCTCAGTGATGAATACACACATACACCATTATGTCACTTGATATCTACGTTGGCAACAAAGCTGATCTCAGAAGGACGTATTAACATTTAATTTCAACTCATTAATAAATAACTAATATCATGTGTAGATGCCACCCATCATTTCTGCCCCCAACTTTATTTGGTGCAGTACCACATTTTACCGTTGGGAGGAGCAATGTCTTTTCTTATAAGGTTCAACGTTCTGGAACACACCACAGATGCCCACACTGTTCTTAACAGTGCATGGTACACTTAAACTATCTTCACGCAGCAATAAGGACCACACCACATGTCTTGTGTGCTAATGCAACGATAAGCTTACAAGAACTTGCTGTTTATTAGGAATTACTAAAAGTTCAGGGGACCCACACAGCAAGTCTGAAGGTCATGTGTGCGTCCTTGCTTTGCTCACACATCTTTTCACTCATCTGTGTGTTTGAGAAGGCAAATCACGGAAAAATAAATATATATTTTGGGCTATCTGCTGTGATTAAGACCACTCCAGTGTACTTCTTCTTCCTCAACCCTGAGTGGACAAAAGGAGAGGACTGAAGAGGTCCAAGTGCATGTAGAGGGGGATTAATTGCAATCATTCTGGCAGCTTTGCAGGGCTCTGCATTTGATTTATTGGACTGAAGAGGGGAGGCAACCTTTGACCTGTACATGCATGAAGAGCCGGCTGGCCAATTAGGCAATATAGGCAAATAGAAAATGGATAGATGGATTTAGAGGATTTTTATTTTCAGGGTAATTATTTGTAATTTGTTAAGCATGCAAATTGGGTGACATGTTATCTTGGTGCTGGAAACATACATTTCTCTTGAAGATTAATAAAGTATCTATGTATTCATTCATACATTACATTCATTTTCTATACCGCTTATCCTCATTAGGGTCGTGGGTATGCTGGAGCCTATCCCAGCTGACTTTGTGCGAGAGGCGGGGTACACCCTGGACTGGTCGCCAGTCAATCGCAGCAGTTATACAAACATATTACAGTATAAGTTTGGGAACCACTGGCTTAGACAAATGTTTTCGCATGTACTTTACAATATTTGGGGATCCTGGAGATGTGGGCTAAACCCTGGACGGACACACTGTTCTCAGTCCAATTTATATTTATATTTACATTATATAGACAAGCAAACATTCAAACTCACATCTAATTATCCTAACATGCATGTTTTTGGAATGTGGGAGGAAACCGGAGTACCGGGAGAAAAGCCACGCACGCACAGGGAGAACATGCAAACTCCACACAGAGATGCCCAACAGAGATTTGAACCCTGAACCTCCTGACTGTGAGGCCAATGTGCTACTCACTCATCCACCGTGCAGTATCAATGTATCTTTTGATAAATGAAAAACAATGGTAAAAACAATGCTTTTTGATTTCTTTTGTAGGCACATGTAAATCGCTGATGGAAGGGAGCGTCATATCAAACCCTGCTTCGATTGGCACGGATGACTGCATGAGTGTGATTGTTTCGACTTTTGTTGAAAGTAAATCAATGAGAGTAAGATTTACAGAAAACATTAAACTGAACACACAGACACGCACGCACCCCCACATGCACACACAAACACACACACACAGTTGCAGTTGGACCTTTAGTGTTTTAAATGTATTTTCTTAATAGAAACTTTTCACTGATCCCCATCAGAATCTCTGACTTGATTGGATCTCCTCATGCTGTACATCAGCACTGTGCATGTGCAGCATCTTGATGTGTGTGTGTGTGTGTTTGTATGTATATGCCTTGCGTGTTTTGCCAAGGTTAATTGAGACACAAACCTCATCTCTGCCCTGATGAGGGTCAGAGCACAGAGGCAGATCTGCATTGCATTAATCTAACCCCAATTTATGCCGCCACACACTGTCAGTCGCCGCCCTGCCCCCGCAATCACACGCACACACATTTGCACACATAGTCATTAATTTAGCCCAATTTGTGTTGTCTTCACCGGCTCTGATGCATGGCACGTAAAGCACACACACACCGACTCACAACTTACTCAGTTTGTGCAAATGTGATGTATTTTCCCTGAAATGTCAGCTTTGTATCATCTAGCAGGTAAAACCTACAATGAAATTAGCCAACTGCAAAAGAAAGCTCTCCAAAATAGCTCTCGCAAACACACTGGTTTTCAACACACACACACACAAACACACACAACTAAAATCCATGTGGCCTCTATTATTCATGCATAAGTTTCTTGTGGAATGTTGGCCTGACAAAAGCTAAGGCTTGCAGCAGCCTGAGAAAAGGAGGCAAATTAAGCAGCCTCACTCCAACACTGAGGGACCATTAAAGTCGAAAAGCCTGATCTCCCTAGTCGCCTTCCCTCTCCATCCTCTTCCTCGTTCCTCACTCGTTTGCTCACTCTCCAACTGGAAAGGTTAACCGTGAGAGGCTCTCAGAGACACTCCACCAGACACACAAGTGATCTTTCTTTTAATTGGCCTTACCCACTCCCTCTCTCCTCTCTCTTTTCCTTAGCAGGTCAGCACTGTCCACTGCAGAGGAAGGCGGAGGAAACACACACATGCACATGAAGATGCACACGTCATGACAAAAAGCCAGACAGGTTGAACTGAAGTCTTGATGTGCAAAGGCAAAGTGCACGTGTGTGTCTGAAGACTTTTAAAGCTCTCCTTCTGACCAGTCAATCTGTGGTTAGTAGTACAGCAGGCGAGGAGATGTGTAATTGAGCTATGTGCCTGCATAATGTCTTCATGCATGAAGCAGCTGACACTGCAGCTCTGTGCACACGTACTGCAAGAACAATGACAGGTGTGGAGCCATTATCATCCACAGCACTTTATTAAAGCTATACAACCCACAGAGATATGATGATTTCACAAAATGTAAAAAATGATTTAATAACCGTTAAAGATATCTTTACAAGTATGCATGGATTCTGGGAACGCACTGTTTTGTGTGCCTATAGCTTTCATGCTCAGTGTGTAGCTTCAAGAAGTGCTACTGTGAACATTATCCACATTTCACATATATAGTCAGCCCTCGACACATCGTGGTTTGAATTTGTTTTGTAATATATACTAATAAATAAATCACACTTTTTCGTGGTTCAATACAGCACATTAGTAAAAGTTGTAATTTGCCTAAATTAAGTATTTTCATGCATAAAAATGGCAAAATGAACTACAATACAAATACAGTGGAACCTCAAGATACGAAATTATTTTTTTCCGGAGGGGCTTTCGTGTCTTGGAATTTTCATATTATGAGAAAAGATTCACCTTTTATATGGCGTGATTTGCTCCAGCCCCCTTAAAAACAGTTGTATAAAGTGTAAATATTGTACCCACCCAAAATAAATATACTCTTTAATGAGAACATAATCATTTATAAGTGCATGAATGTTAAAAAAAGCAACAAGAAAATAATAATAGAAATGAAAAATAATAATAAATGTTATGAAAAATGACACTTTACATTTCGGGTCGAGCAAGGTGAGCTTGATGGCGGAGGGGAAGGTGGCGAATAGAGTTTTGAAAAAAAGCAGAAATCATAAACAAGTTTATGTACTGTAACTTCATTTAAACGAATACAGTACATTGATACTAAACACTAAGATTTTTTAGAGGGTAATTTTTAACCATTTTTCACAACTTTTCGGTACGCTGAGGGATGCTGTGATTTGCCATTGATAAGAGGAAGAGGATGATGGGAGATAACCAAGATAACCAATGGGAGGGCAGCTTCTTCATCTTTTTTTACGGCGGTTAACATCCATTACTTTGGTGCATTACAGCCCCGGAGAGAGCAGCTTGTATGTGTGGTTCAGCACATTCAAAAGTCTGGGCGACAACTTTATTTTTTTGTTGAATAGGACAGAAATATCTTTGAAGCCCAGTTTGTCTAATTTTTTGTATAAATAGGTTTTCGTAAGTGGAGGTTCCACTGTAAAAGGAATTAGGAAAACGCATTCTCCTTCCTGAGCCACCATGTTATTGTGGTGGAGTGGAGTTTACATATCCCAATGATCCTATGAGCTAGGCTGTTGGGTGTTTTCTTGCCCCTGGTAGGATGACAAACAGGTCCTTGGGGAAGGTCCAGACAAAGAGTGGCTCGACAGATCCCAATGAAGAGTAAAAAAAATGGACCGAATTTTCCCTCACCTGGACGTAGGTCACCGGGTCCCCCCCCTAGCCAGGTTTGAAAGTGGGGCAGGATGGTGAGCGTCTGGTGGCTGGACCTGCACCCACGGAGAGATGCCAACCTCTACTGTAGAGCAGTGGTTCCCAAACTTTTCCCAGTGCCGTATACTTTCAGATATTTGACCTTAAGTCATTTACCCCCTACAACTGCACACTTAAAAACATAAACATTTTTATGTTTTTTAATTTTAAAAAAATAATAATTAATTAATTCATATTATAGTAATTTTGTATCTTTTGTATTTGTATATTGCATGGTCACATTTTTATAACGTTTCACGTGAGAACAAATAAATAGATAAGAAATCATCCTATATATATATTTTTTGAAATATGTATATAGTGATACATGATTGGTTAATTAATTTGATAGTAATTCCTGGTCAAAATGCATATGTTGCACGGTTACATTTTGATAAAGTTTGACATGGGTACTGATAGTAATCCTCCTACCTTTCTTTTATTCCAGTCTGATGTTGGAATTCTTCCGTTTGAATGGGTTTAATTTGTGCATCACTTTTTTGTCAACTCACGATGACTATGCATATTAATTTATCACCAAATTTAACAAATCGCGATAAAACAGTATCCCAACTACCAAAATACATACAACCAAAGACAAAGTCTCGTTTTCAAGGAAATCCCCACAAACAGTGACAGGTTTTTACACTGCACCATGTGGGACCGACATCTTCAGTGGGACCAACATCTTCAGCAGTAAAAACACTTTTTATTGACAAAATAATCATAAAACGTACTCATTTGTTCAGATGATGTACACAGAGCAATGAACAACTAAGTTTATTGTCTCCATCCTGCTTTCTGCTCAATCTCCTTGCACAGTGAGGCGTTCAGGCGCACTTGTAATTGAGATTGTTAGGCGCTAACTGTATTTAATGTTTATTCTGGGACCTCCATTACAAATGGCGTACCCCAGGGGACACATATTCCTGTTATAACATCATTCAAAAGTCCAATTTGCCTAATAAGGGACCATTAAGTACGATACAATAGCGGACCTTAATATAACAACAATGAACAAAACAAAACATAATGAAAAAAATATTAATACATGATACATTATCAGGGTATTATTAATGTTAATGTAAATGTATTTATTATTTTATAAACTGATTGAAATAACTTTCAGTCCTCATCATGTAACATTGAAGATGCTTTTCAGTCAAATAATTCTGATTCTTTTTTTTTCAACATTTGGCCCAACAAATACATTTGAAAAATTCACATTCATGAACATTTTGCAATTTATAAATTATTTATTTACTTCATTAGGCCGGTGGCCTAGTGATTAGCATGTTGGCCACACAGTTAGGAGATATGGAAGGTCTGGGTTTGAACTCCATTGGACCAACTAATGCACCCGTGCGTGCATATGTGGGTCCACCGGCTTCTTACCACACAAATTGTCCATAGGTATGAATATTAGTGTGAATGGTCTATATATGCCCTGCGATTGGCTGGTGACCAGTCGAAGGTGTGCTCTGCCTCTCAAAAGTCATCTGGCATGGGCTCGGCCATACCCCCGTGACCACAGTGAGAATAAATAAATGCATTATGAATATTTATTTAATTGCATGCCACATTACACAGGTAAACTGGTGTGGAGCTCAATCCCGGTTACGGCGTGTAGTGATTGACATGTAGACTAACCAATTGTGAGTGAGTGCATCTGGTCACCTTAGTTTTGGCACCAAGATTAGTATTGTTTGAGTTGAAGCCGAACTGACGCCAAAGCAAACAGCACAGACAAAAATATCCAATCCTACAAGTTCTCATCACATCTGGAAAAAATATTTAATTCTGTTCTTTTCAACTCAATCTGGCAGCTAGCAGCTCTGGACAGGGAAGAAAGAATCACAGTGTGAAATGAGCTATTCGCTACAGTGACTTGAGAGTGCGAGCCAAGAATCAGAAGGAGATGACGAGACAAGGCCGAGTCCGAGTTACGCCAATTATTCTGCTTCACCTCGCTGCACGAGGCGGCCTTATCTGCGAGGTGCTGTGTGTTAGAGAGGACATCATTACCAGTTGTCAACGGGGGACGTGGGCCGCACCAATCTCTGCTGACACTCCTCCATCTAAGGGACGAGTCTAAGGAGAGACGGCGCACGCTACCGTGGAGAAATAGTCTCATTCCCACCTGCCCTGACACAGATAGGACACACAGATAGCTGTGGCCCGCATACCAGCCTCCATCAGCCTCCATCGTGGAGTGAGGCTTCTCACTGATCAAGCCAAAAGTTCATATCTTAGTTAACTACTTTCTGCCACCAACTTTGCATTATATTGTTACTTCTTTAAACACCACAGCAGAAGCAATTATTCATTTTGTACATAACAAAAATAGAACATGGCCACAGCGGTGTAATATGTTGGCAGATGAATACACTTTTATTGTTTTTAGTTAACTATTTAAGCTTACTCTCCATTATGACACCAAAGGCAGTGAAGTGGTGGCGTGTTCTTGTGGCTGCACATCAGATATCGTAAGTGGACAAATCAACATTGGCTGCAAGCCCAGTCCAAGCTGCTGAAATGCAGCAACAATTGTCAGTGATGAAGATGGTATACTTTACCATGTGAAAGGCTCTTTTACTGTGAAATGGTCAGTGATAACAGCATAAACAGTAGGCCTGTCACCACAATAAATAAATCAATTCACAGCATGATAAATAAAATCGAACTTGATATTTTTGCCGGCCTTGATGTATGGACATGTGCATGCCAAAACTGCCAGTTGGGGTGCAGCGGAGCATTCCTCCTGGCAGTCAGCGTTTACTGAGGCAAATATAAACAGTATTAAAATATAAACAAAACAGCACAAATGGCATAGATAGTGTCATTCGCTACATGTTGTGTTCCTGTTAAGAAAAAAGCTGCAAGGTTTATTTTTTGAAGTGCAATTTTGTTTTTTGTTAGGAGATGTGAAAGGTCTGTGTTTGAATCTGCGTTGGGCCTCTCTGTGTGGTGTTCGCATGTACTCCCCGAGCATGCGTGGTTTTCTAAGAGTACTCCGGTTTCCTCCCATATTTCAAAATATGCATGTTAGGTTAATTGGCGACTCTAAATTGTCCATAGGTATGAATGTGAGTGTGAATGGTTGTCTATACTCTATGTGCCATTTGATTGACTGGCGACCAGTCCGGGGTGTACCCAGCCTTTCAACCGACGTTAGCTGGGATAGGCTCCAGCATACTCCCGAGACACTAGTGAGGATAAGATGGATAGACAGGTGGTTTTTATTGGAGTTTTGTTTTTCATAACAGAGACAGGGTCTGCTTTTATGTACTCTCATGCCATTGATACCATTATTAAATCAATGCAAAATGGTCTCAAAATAATCTTGACAGTAATATTGTTTATCAGCAAAAATATGTTGAATAATTATGGTCCAGCTATTTTTGTTGTTGTGATAGGCCTAATAAGCTGTGTGATGCTCTTATTATTGAGACTTTACCCTCACCTAAAAATCCTGTCTCTCACTCCTGTCTCAAAACCACAAAACAACGTATACCTAAACACAACTTAGACCACAGTCTAAGAATGGAAGGAGGGCCACCTTTATGTTTTTCAAACATTTTGATCCTACAAAAAATTGCTGCTAAACAATATTGTCAACAATATTTTGTGACCATTTTTTCATAAATGTAATAATATTATACGGCACAATGTAAGTACACTGTATAAAAAGAAATAAACTTAAATTTCTCACTAGTATTTAACATTGCAATTGACATGTCAAGAGCTTTTCAGTACAATAAAATACATTATTATTTAACAAACAAAAAAGGACAGAAAAATCTACTAAAAATAAAATGGACTCTGTCTCTTTTAGCAGTGCACTTAAAATAATAACAAGCAATCACAACATTTCTGATTTAAATCATTGTTACTTTTGTTGTCATTGTATCAATATTGACAGAAACCTGGGAAATAACCCAGACATCAGCTCATTTGCATAAACACTTCCTTGATACAAAAGATCTTTGGGCATCTTTCCTCAGTAATTCACAAGTGGATGTAGCTTGGCCAATAGGCTGTCTGCCCGTGGAAATATTTCTACAAAATATTCAAAATGTACAAAATGTATGAGGAATAAAACTACCCTTTATGGGGGAGAATTTTGCCCACCATCCGCAATCCTTATGTGAAACAGTAACATTACTGACACCTAGTGACCAGTGTATAATATTGCAGAGAATGTTTTTGAATGACTCTTCTGAATGCCTTATTGTATTTTAATGAATTTATATGTGCATAACATTTGCTTAAATATGCATATTATACTAATAATAATTCATCCACAAAACAGCATGATTTATTATTTAATATATTTTAGAAAAGAATGTGATAGAGTGAGGCAAAATTCAAACCTTATAGTGGCAACGGGTGTCTGCGTATGGTAGAGGTGTGGACTCGAGTCACGTGACTAGGACTCGAATCAGATGACTTTGGATTCGACTTGACCATGTCATCAAAGACTTGCAACTCAACTTGGACTGAAAACGAAAAATATTTGATACTTTCAGTGAATGTGTTGTGTAAAATGTGTGCTCATTCAACTAACGTGGAATAACATAATTTCTAGCAAGACAACATATTTTCCCTTTGAATCGGTATCTGCATCAGGGTAAAGAACAAACAATAAATGTAAGGTAATAAAACCTGATTGCTAGGTCAACACTCTTGCCACACTGGTCTTTATTTAAAAAGTCAAACAATTTCAAGCAATTTTAAATGTCAGGGTAGATTGTTACATTGTTTAAAAATGTATCTAGGAGACAATAACAGTGGTTGTGACTTTCAAGCCTGTGACTTTGGACTTTAATTGACCTGTCTTCTCCTGACCTGAGACTTGACTTGGACCTGCACGTCATGAGATTAAAGACTTGGATAACTTGCTCCCACCTCTGGAACAGTACACGGTGTATACATTGTGTAATGCCTTTGATTTCCCTCATGCAAATGTGTCACACACATGTGGTGTTACTGATGTACCCCACCGTGACTGTGTTTTCGTCTGAGGTGAAACTTGCTAAAGCAGGTGGGCAACCACCCCAGCATGAAATGTACTGACAGGAAATGGCTTTTGATGTTACCATGGTAATAAGGCACCAAACAGTGTTGGAGCCCATTAGCCCAAGCCATGCTGCTGCTGGCCGTCCATTCCCAGACTGAGGTGTAGGTCATGCATTTAGGTCATTTGGCGAAAGTCTTTTTTAAGTGAGGCCACCGTGCTGCTCTGTGCTTCCTCTCGGACACACACATACACACCTATACAATGTCTCAGGCTCTCAGTCAGACATGGGACAGGAAGTAAGTATTTATGTGGACAAGGCGCCCCTTCCTTTGCTTTCCCTGAGGACCGATGACGACCCCATCCCCCACGCCTCCCACTAGGTTCTGTGTCTGCTTTCAGAATTCCATCTTCTCGTAAATGCCATCACGTTCTTTTTCAATCCCTCCCATCTACTCTAATAGGAAGCAGAGAAACAATGGAGTTTTGTTTTGTGATTTTACCAAAATAGGCAGTATTTGTCACACATATTACGTTTTTAGGTTATTCAAGTTGGGTAGGGTCTCAAGTTTTGGAGTAGGTCAGCAGTGAATCAGACACAAGTGTGTGTATCAAAGCCAATTGGAGATTCAGAGGAAAGGTGTGTGTGTGTAAGGACAAGGCTTGGGTCTGTGCGCCCTGTTTGCTCAAGGTGGCATGAGTCAGCTCAACCCAAAAAGCAGGAGCTCTGTTTTTGTGTGGCCTGCCAGCAGCCTGTCTGACATGCACAACATACACACACACACACATCCAGCCACAAGTCAACATCTCTCTACCGAGGAGCCTCTTGCCTCGTGATTCCTCTCTTGATTACATTTTTGCTTTACTGTCATTCTCATATCTCATGCTTCCAGCCAAAGTAAACACATTCCCTTATATATATATTTATATACTGTATATACACAGTATATTTATATATTTGTATGTACAGTATGTATATATTTCTGTATATATATATATATATATTTATGTGTGTGTGTGTGTACTTGTACAATGTCCACTGTATTGACTTAAATAATGAGGTGGGATTAGAATTTAAACTTGTATTTGTTATGTGAAATTGTATTAATGTATCCCCAATCATTTTTCTTGGCTGCACTGCTTCCTGTAGTGTTAGTGTCTTTTTAGTGTATTGTTTTTTTACAATACTGGCCTTAAAAAGGTCTGCTGAGAAAAAGTTTGGTCCAAAGTAAAGGCCGAGGTACCAAATACACTTCTAGAATACAGTGGTACCTCGGTTTTGTTATTAATCCATTCCAAGAAGTCACGTCAAAACCAAATCTTAAAAAAAAAGAAATAATAATACAAATTTAAAAATCAGACACCCAAATACTGTATATTAACACAAAACATTTTTGTGTTTTTACATGTATTTTACAACGTAAAATAAATACAAATACAGGTAATGGCAATTTGCAACTTTTTCCACCCCATAAAACAGGCAAAAATACTCTGATAAACAAATAAGGTGTGTAACAACAGTTTCTTCAAGTTTATTTAAGTGACTCTGCAAGAAAGACAAAGAAAAGCAAAACACAGTTGCTGTCAGCACACATCAGAAACGTGCACATAAAATAGGAACAACATGGCTTATGAAACAACAACTTGTCAAAACTCTCAGTTTGTAGCCTAATTTCCTGCATAAAATTCACTGTCGGGATATAAAGTGAAGTTGACCTTGAAGAAAATATTTTATTATTATAAGATATTGTTAGATTTTATCATAACATTGGTCTAAAAAATGGCGACAATAATACTACTTTAGCATCAATTTCAAAACACTACTGCCATGTTTTGTGACAAGGTTGAACACAAAAGGTTGTTTTTTAGACATTTTTTATTTCATTCATTCATTTTTTTCGTCATCTTAAAATTGCACCAGCTCGTCTTGTGAGTCGGGTGTCTTGCGACACCTCTACTAATAGCACAAGAATAATGCGTGACATTTTTTGCTTGGGCGCTCGATTCCGCAGAATGGTACGCAGGCACACGGACTAGTCTGTTAGGTGCAATGTTTGGCTGCAGAATAACCGAGACTTTCTTTGTTGTCAAAAAAACACTTGGTACCACTTTTACTGCCCGCCCATTAAAGTCGTCACAGAACATTCATTCATTTTCTATACTGCTTATCCTCATTAGGGTCGCGGGGATGCTGGAGCCTATCCCAGCAGATTTTGGGCGAGAGGCGGGGTACACCCCGGACTGGTCGCCAGTCAATCGCAGGGCGCATATAGACAAACAAGCATTCACACTCACATTCATACCTATGGACAATTTAGAGTCGCCACCCAGAGTACCCGGAGAAAACCCACGCACGCACGGGGAGAACATGCAAACTTCACACAGAGATGCCCAACGGAGATGTGAACCCAGGTCTTCCAGATCTCCTGACTGTGTAGCCAATGTGTCACAGAACATACTACAATAAATTAAACAAACCTACAAATGTTCCTTTTACTTGCTTTTTCAGCTAAGTTTAGTTTATTTCAAATATGCATACATTAGAGTACATGTCATATTTACAGTTTCACAATTATTTTGTTATTATTCTGAATATCACCCTTCTAACAACAAGTTAGGTGATTGGAGAAGTCATTAAACAGACTGACTATCCATAATTAGAACAACTGCAGTGGTATCTGTAGCAATAGTAGTAGATTTGCAAGAGTGAGTCATGAGGCCAAAATACAAGAAGCCAAATCAAAGGAATACTTCACGGAGAGTGAAGATTTTGGCCAGCACTCTGGCATCTCCCACCCACACAGATAAAAGACAACTCTTAAGTGGCAGTCTTTGCTCTGCATGCACCTCCCATGTATTTACACATGTGTGTTTGTGAACACATCACTCATTATAGTTTTAAAGTTATATCACTCAACTTCTGCATTTTTATTGTTTGTCGTCCTCCTTTTGTTTTGCATTCATGAGCAGCTGCTACGCATCCGGCCTTTCAAGAATCCTGCGCTGATGTCTGCATTTGTTTTAAATTTGTCTTTAAAAGTTCCATATAATGCAGTCTCAGATGCCCTGCAATTCTGTTTTGGAAATTTTGTCTCCCAAAATCTTGCCTTGATGCTGGAGTTTAGACAGTTAAAAATGTTTTCATTTTAAGCAAGCTCTGCTGGGAACACCCAGTTCTGTAGCTCTAAGCGTTGCCAAGTCCCTGACAAATAAATAAGGGACACCTAGTTTGCAAGGGATGAATACCGTCTACACTAAAGCAAGAAACCCAGTTAACCCTTTATCTTCAAATACATCATCTCTAAAAAATACTTCTCCTGCACAACAACATCACCTAGAGCAATTCAGAATGAATATTTATCCAACAACATGACAAAAACATAAAAACTCACCAAAATCTACTTAGAGTAGTGGTTCCCAAACAAAGGTTACAGCCATGTACCCTTTCAGACATTGATGTGAGTCCATGTACTCCCTACTCCTGCACATTTAAAAAACATTTATCCTCATTAAATTGAAATATTGATCAGAATTACAGTAATTGTTTAATTCATGTTATAGTAATACTGGGTCAGAAATGTGTATTTTGCACGGTCACATTCTGATAAAGTTTCACATGAGCACCAATAAACAGATAAGTAACCATCCGACATATATTTTTATTCCAGTCTGATGTTGAAATCCTTCCGTTTAAATGGCTTGAATTTGAGCTTCACGCTTTTTGTCCCCTCACGACGGTATGGTTTAAGTCTGCATAATAATTAAAGTATCAAACTGAAGGGCAAAGTTTAAAAATGATGATAAAGCAGTATCTGACATACAAAAATTCAGGCCCACTCGTAATTATGAGTGTTAGATGCAATCGGTTTTCATTTTTATTCACATACCCCCTATCACAATCTGGCCCTTAGATAATGTAAGCCAGTTGTGCCACTGTTGTACCACTAAGTACTGGTTTGGAAGTGGTGGACAAACATTTCCTGGACAGAGACAAGGTTGTTAGCTTCGAAGTCGGTCCACCTCTCACTATATAGAGTGTAGCTTTTTCCGAAAAGTCCGCCTTGAAAATTGATTTTTCAGGATGCAAAGCGCTAAAGACTCATCTTCTTCTGTTTTTTATTGGTGGTTGGCAAGCAACTTTTGGTGTGCATTACCTCCTTCTGCTTGTCAAACTTTTGCTTTTGTTTTGCTTTGATCAACTAATCAGGGGACAGAAAAATGCTGACCGTGCTGTACACCTGTACATTAGCTGGTCCTGTCTGAAATCTGATTGGTTAAATAAACAGCCTCATTGCTAATAGTTTAAGGTGACATCGGGCCAGCACTGATAACTCTCCTGACAACTTTAAGATCCTGAGCAGTTTACACTGACAAGGCAACAAATATAAATCTGATTGAACACAATGGCATCTTATTGGGAGAAAAATCTAACATACACATAATGGAAGCAATGCAGCCGAGAGACATTCCATGAAATGAAGATAATACGTTGTCTTCAATTTGATGGAACAAATACTAGAATTTCAGTTTTAAATGTCTATGACTGCATGCCACTGCTTTTTACATATACAGTCGTGTTCAAAATAACAGCAGTCCAATGTGACTAACCAGAGTAATAACTGTTATTAGTATATTTTTACTGCTACATGGCAAACAAATTACCAGTAGGTGCAGTAGACAAAAGAAACAAGACCCAGCTTTCATGATATGCACGCTCTTAAGGCTGTGCAATTGGGCAATTAGTTAGGGTGTGTTCAAAAATATACCAGAGTCTGCTGTTGACTTACAAACGCAAAACTACTTTGTAGAAACTTTTTTGTTTTTAGGATTTCCCAATCCTGTGAATCACCAAACTAATATTTAGTTGTATTACCACAGTTTTTTTTGCTGCTTCACATCTTAGTGGCACAGAGTCGTGGCACCTTTCAGCTGTTATTTCAATCCAAGATGCGTTAACAATGTTCCACAATTTATTAACATTTTTTGGTTTCGCTTCAGAAACAGCATTTTTGATGTCACCCAACAAGTTCTTGATTGTATTAAGGTCTGGGGATTGGACTTTTGTTGGTTTGGAACCAAGATTTTGCTCGTTTACTAGTGTGTTTGGGGTCATTGTCTTGTTGAAACCCCCATTTCAAGGGCATGTCCTCTTCAGCATAAGGCAAACTTATCCATGATGCCTAGTATGGGATAAATTGGCCTAACACCATAGTGGGAGAAACATGCCCATATAATGATCCTTGCACAACCATGCTTCACTGTCTTCATTGTTGTCTCACAAACTGTCTGCAGCCCTTGGACCCAAAAAGAACAGTTTGAAATATACTAATAACAGTCATTATTATTATACAGTGATTCCAGATGTGATTAATCACTGTTATTAAAACAGTGATTAATCTGCTTAGTCACATTGGACTGCTATTCTTTTGAACACTACTGTATGCTAACCCTGTACTTGTCCAACATAATAGAAGCCATGCATCATATACAACATCATAAAATTAAGGAGTGGGACAGAACGACACTAACATTATCGACACTAGCATCATATGTGAGCTACACTGCTAACATTACAATTACATTTTAACAGCCACAACATGCATGGTTAGTTTATGGCTGAAAAAAAAAAATTAGGAAACAGCTCCAAAATCTAGTCCATCATTTAAACAGATAGAGCTACAGTGTGTAAGATGTGTAGCAAAGCCTGCTTTTCCATGAAGTGGAATTATAGGGGGGTCAGAGGTGGTATAATGTCATATGTGGAGCAGACAAGCAAGGAAGATAATAGATTGTCATGTTTTGGGGGGTCATGAACAGCCTATAGAAAAACATATTACTGTGCATAATTAAAAAGTCAGTTTTACATAAGAGAGGACCTTCCAGGCCACTGGAGTGAGGAGGATTTTTAAACGTATAATTCACTTTGCTGACGTTTATCTTCATTAAATCGTGACTCTGAAGGCTCTTTCAGTTTCCCACATTTCCCTAATCCAGCTAATACCGGTAACTGTCATCCACTACGGTCACAGATAGAGAACTTTTTTTTAAACAAAAAAAAAAAAAAAAAAAAAAAAAAACACCTGTAAGGAAATGACCAAGCTGACCCTAGATCAGCATCTTAGATTGTTCTGCTACATTTTTCCAGGTTATGCATGGATATTGAAGATATTGAAAGGACTGTCTTAGATATTTTCCTGGTGATTCATTATCTAACGGATGCTCTCACAGCACAGGGATCGAGCTCACTAGATGAATCTATCTGTCACTGTCTTGTATGGAAGATGTATGGGCCTTGTCCAAGCTTGCAGGGTTTGGATGTTTGTAATGAGCACATCACTCCCAGCACATATCCCAGCACGGGAGGGAGACGCGCCTATAAAGACAAAATATACAAGTTCTCTCCACCGGAGCCAGCAGAACTTAAGCAGCTGTAGAAAGCTGACCCACGTCTTCACTCTCTTACGTCAAACACACATCAGACGGTATTTGATACTCTTTTTTATAGGCTAACACACGCAAATGGTCATCTGGCGTGCTTCGCCCAGCCGGTGCTCCTCCCACTCTAAGGCTGGCTGCTGCCTCTGTGTCTGTGCACTTTGTGTATGTGTTTGCATTTCATGAAAAGCCACTGGGCTGCGGTCGCCTCAGTAGCTCTGCAGCAGCAGTAACTCGATACAGTAAACACGCATTTTTGTATCTGATCCAAGCTTGTCCGCTAGAAGTGATTTAGGTTTGCTTTAGCTTGTAAAAAAGCTGCCGTGCATCATCAAAACGCAAAAGTTAACACAGTCTGATCCACACTGGGCATAGTTTGACATGAAATGTATGTTCCTGTTTTTTAGGTACACATTTGATGCATCATGCCAAAGCAATGGTGCACCCTATTTTAAAACCACAATCTCCAACATTTCCTCTGTGTGACATGTTCACATGCAAGAGGAAGAAATGCTTCTTTGTAAGGACTGACTCACCATCTGGCCTGCTTCCCTCTCATGTACAGCTTGCAGTGCAATCAAACCTTTTTAGTTCAAAGCGACATAATTACTGACACTTTTTGAACTCGCATTGACTTTATGTAATTAGCAAATACAGGGGAACCGTTAAGATCCAACACAGTCTCTGTGTGTGTAATGTGAAAATGATAAAATAAGATGAACACTCTGTTAATTAAGAACAAAAAAAAGTGTGCTCACTAGATATGTTTCATTTTGGCTTGCTTACTGATATTTGATATTGCTCTTACAGAGGCCATAAACACTATGGAAGAAAATACAGCATTATGCAAAGATGTCTACCAAGGCTGCAAGGATGTCTATCTTCTTGTAACAGCGCACTGAATCCATGACCCCTGTAGCATTCAATAATCCTTGAGCGGCTGGGACCAAACAGTGGCCAATATTAGTGGGCGTGTCTACGCTCTCAGCTTTTTATGATGTTCATTTTCACTTCCATGGTGATGGCTTTCCTTTTCTTTGGCACAGTGCCGCTTGGGAGACATAATGAAGTCCAAAAACGTAACTATTCTTTCTCAGTATAGCTGCACAGGCCCACACTGCATTTTTCTGCCCGAGCACGAGGCACACACTGCGTTTGTGCGCATATTCTTCCGCCGAGGCACGCCATAACTCCATAACTAGTTCTTAATTCTTTGCGATATTTTGTGACATTGAATGTTACATTGTTCACTGCACTGTCATACATCAGTTGCCAGACAGTGAATGCATGTGTGTGCCTTGTCTCCAAGAAGAGATGAATGACTTATCCTCAGTAGCAGAGAAGCTGACATTGTCCTTCAAAACACTAACAACAAAGCTGCAGCTACACACAGAGGTTACCTTGTCGTCATCTTCTACAAGTGTCACATGTGAACACGATCAGGCACATTGCACTTCTGCTGTGTGTGTGTTGTGGCATTGCTGTGACCCAATATTAATAATGAATCAACTATTACTTTTTTTTTTACTCCAGTGGAGGAGGAAGAGGAGGAGAGCTGTAGTTGGTGTGAGCCAAGGGCGAGTGGCTTGTCATGAGAGGAGTATTAATTTATGATTTCCATCCCAGCGTCTGACCTCATCACCTTCATTAGAATGCAGCCTTTGTCATTTCATGCTTAATATTCAATAGCCACTTGTCCCCTGTGCCCGCTTTGTGCATGTGAAATTTCTGCTAGGGATGTGTATCATTTTTGATTTGTTGAGTTTGCATGTGTGCGTGTGTGTACATGGAAAAGGAAATGAGGGCTGACTGCAGCATGGCTTCCTGCAAAACACTTGCAGATGTCCAAAGATGTCCTCTGTGTCTCTATTCCAATTGTGGAGCTTGAATTGGCTCGATATCTCGGGCATATGAGTCATCGACTTATATACACTTTGCTCTCTCTCTACACGCACACACACACACACACACACACAAGATCATCCCAGTGTTTTCTTGTGGACCAGCCAAATGTCCCTCTAAAAGACAAATGTCTCCACAATAAAGGTGAGATACCAAAGGTTGTGCCTCATGAAGATCAGAAGACAAGAGGACACTTGCACAATAACAGAGGGAGCGCATTCTTGCATTTTCTCATGGGGACCACCCTAACTGTTCTCCCAAGGAGAAATATACTGCCAATAAACATTAAATGCAAAAAGTAGTGCTGCACAAATTTAAAGACAAGCCAACACACACGCATGCAGGCTGATGGGGTCAAAGAAGAAAGTCTAGACTGAGCTTTTAGACTTTGTGTGTGGGGCGGGGGGCAGCCAATATGTCCCCACAAGAATAAATTAATAAAGCTGGGATGTCAAGCTTTCTGCCACACAAATAGAGACCCCCCCCAACACACACACACACACACACACACACACACACACACAGTGTACATTGTCTTTACCAGACAAAACTGCTGGCTCCTGTCAAGAATAAAATAAAGGGAGGATTAAGGCCAAAATAGAAAAGATCTCTAAAAATAAAAAAAAAATCCAAAAAATCCCCTGACTTTCTCCACACACAAGCACACATTCCTCCTCAACTACTTTGGCAAGCTCTTAAAAAACGACACATTAAAGGATTCTGTTCTGCAAGGGCCCAGTTGTTGTGCCGTTTCTCGCATTTCTGTCATTTTTTTTTCTTTCTCAGCTGCAGACAACTAATCTGCTGGGGTTACGGGAAAACCTCCAGACACTAAGAGACATTTTTGACAACATATTATTGGGGAAATGGTTAAAAAAACAGCAAAGGGAAAGGATGAGCAAGATTCTTGTGTAAATAAGAGAAAATGGCCTTGATCTATTTCTACTGCTATGTCACTGTATTTCCATCAACATTGTAACCGTATGAGCAATAAACACCTTCTTCCAGATGGAAAGCATACTTCATATTTCATATATTTATTCTTGCTTGAAGTTCAGTTTTTCAGTATATACTACACTACAAAAATTGATTTCAACCCATTGGAAAACAACTGGAAGTAGGAATGATGTCTCCCAAGCCTGCCATCGTTATACAGATATATTATTTATTAATTGTGACACATCACATCATCATCAAGTATACAAATAAGCTAACTACTACGGGTGTCACAAGACACAAGGTTGGGTCTAAGAAAACAAGACAAGACGAGATTGTAACATTACTTTTAAGAAATGTATAAGGAAAAATTTATATAAACAAACGAATAAATAAATAAATACATATGTTAGGGCTCTCAAAGTTAATTAACGGGAGTGTCCTTCAATGGCACTACATTTTTGATTCGCGATTAACGTGTGCACCCTCGTTCTACACGTGGTGGAAGGCCTTTCACAAGGCGAATTTTTCTTGGGTGGGTGACGGGGCACAACATGGCGATCAGCTCAAAACCTAAATTTCAAAAAAACAAGTTTTGGCAAAATCGACAAACTTTCGTGAAGTGAACAAATTTTTGTAACTCGAAGAAAAAAAAAAATCCGAAAGGTCTTTTCGTATCCCAAATTTTTCGTAATACGAAGCATTCGTATCACGGGGTACCACTGCATTGAGCCTCTGAGAGAAGTTACTGGCGCACTGCAGATATTGTTTAATTACTACTAACGAGTGTCTCTACTAATGAGTGTTTTTAGGTAGCTCAAATTTATATAGATGCTGCTTGTTACCGGCATGATGAAAGCTATTTGGAGCGCATTATAGCAATCGTAGGTACATTACAGCAATCTAATTATGTTATTTAGCAGGGATTGTGCTATTTACACTATGACAGGAACAACATCAAATTAAAAACACTCAATGAATACTGACCATTTTTCAGAGAGCTTGTGTACCACAAATAGGCAGATTACCACTCAAGGTCATCGGATTTTAAATTGCTTTAACGTGCTTTCCCACATAGTATCAGCATTTGGGACCAAATGTGAGGGGAAAGAGAAAGAGAAAAATACAGTATAGTTATGCATCTGCACAGCTGCGCGCAGGGGTCACCAACGCGGTGCCTGCGGGCATCCAAGTAGCCTTCCACGGCCACATGACGTGCCCGCAAGCCTGCTTTTCATTTGAGTTTTTACTTACTAATATGGGAACACTAGAAAGAAATGCATTCTGAATAAAAAAAAGTGAGTTTTGGATATCAGCATTTTGTTAATCTTCTGGTAAAACAAGCATATTGGTTTGTTTGGGTTGAAATAAGCTATGAAAATAAATTTGACAAAAATGAGTAGCCGTTGGCCATTTTCGTTTTGTAAAAGTAGCTCTCACAAGAAAAAACATTGGTCACCCCTGACTGTGAGAAAATAGACGGTGCATTCAAGGACCATCAAACAGTCAAAAAACAGAGAATTTTTAACTGTATATTATTTTTGAATAAAATAGCCCATACCACCAATATTGATATCCTTTACAGAGATTTGATATACTTATTGTAGTTATATCAAATCCAGTTTACCACAAATAGATTTACAGCCCTACTTATAAACCTCTTGTATTTGCAATTAAATGCAATTATTATTATTAATTTTGAGTTACCATTGGAAAAAATGTCTAATCGTTATCAAATATTTAATCGATCGGGACCCATATATATATAAATTATATCTATATATTTACTATATATATAATTTATGTATATATATGGGCTGTCAATATATATATCGTTTGACAGCCCATATCTGTCAAACAAAAAAAATATATATATACACACATATATACATATATATATACACATATACTATATGACAATATATTGCAGTTAACTAACAGTATCATTTCTCCTACGTTGCATTCTTCTGCACTCTGTATATGCTACCAGCACTGCCTCTACCCACTGAGATAAAGAGACCGTATGACTGACCTAAGGGCTCACTTCGTTCATGCAGTTGTTCTATGGAACAAACGCACCAAGTTACAGAGTGATTCCTCTTCCTGCATGTTTGGAGGCAAGAGACGAGGATCTGTTTCGAAAAGAAAAAAAATCAACCTCATTTCACAGCAATTGCAGCAACAATGTGACCCAAAGGTCCACTTTGCAATACTTATTTCCATTTCAAAAAAAGAAGAACCACAGCAAATAGTCCAAGTCGGGGAAGTCAAACTACGACACAATCCCAAAGGGTCAATTTTCATCCAGGATGTCAATTTCACAAATTGAGCCAGGAAGCAATGACATGCATTGTTTTGGTGTTATAAAAGAAAGATGACAAAGGTCGATGGTGTCTGGAGTTCACATTGTTTTATTCAGTATGAAACAAAAAAACAAGTTTGAATGTGACTTCCAAGACAGCAACTGAAATGAACAGGAAGTTGTGATATTGTAAACAAATTGACATAATTGAGACAATCAAGTAAACAGTTCATCTGGACTAAAATAGATTTAAGACTACTAGCAGGAAACATTTGACAAAATCTCACAAAATAAAGATTACAGATCCACAATGTTACAAATGTTTGTGGTCAAGGTTAAAGAGGTGGGAGCGGGAATAAAGGAACATCTTCCAGTATGATCACCATGTCAGGATATATATGCTATGGAACATAAAATCTATATTTCCAGCAATAACACCCACAATATATTTTAGCCCACCGGCATTCCGTAGGTGTTATCCACTTCCAGATGTGCTCTCTATTTCCAGACCAACCAATCAGTCTTTACTTCACACACAGATCAGATTTGACCTTACAACATTTGGCCTGTAGGAGGAGAACAGGATTGTCAAACGTTACATGTACTTTGTAAACTGTTCAGACTACCGTAGTGTGTCCTGCTCGTCCAAAATACTTTCCCAGACATCACGTAATAACACTGACAAGTTAGTGTTTTCTGTGTACATTAGCAAGTCGGCAAATGCATGTTAGCAGTTACTCACAAGTAAATTCCACTTCTTCATTGCACTGGAACAAAAATCGGTGATATAAATGACAATTTGAAGTCCATTAAACATGCGTCACATCATTACACAAAATTGGAATATGCTCTAGTCCTTGACGATCCTTTTAACAGATTGCACATATAATAATTAATACATAATTCATGTCGCGTAACACCAAAAAATGTGACTTTGAGTGCAAATGTAGATCAGAGTACAATAATGACACTGTTAAAAGTCTACTACAATTTAGGTTGTACAGTCATCCATCCGTCCATTTTTTATTCCGCTTGTCCTTATTAGGGTCAGGGGTGTGCTGGAGCCTATCCCAGCTGACTTCGGCGCAAGGTGGGATACACCCTGGACTGGTCGCCATATACAAACAACCATTCACACTCACATTCACACCTATGGATAATTTACAGTCTCCAGGTCAACATGCATGTTTATGGAATGTGAGACTGCCACGCACATAAAAACCGACGCACGCACGAGCAGAACATGCAAACTACACACAGGTGCCCAAACGGGGATTCGAATCCTTAGGCTCCTAAGTAGGAGGCCAACACAGTAGCCTCTACGGACAACCTTGTGCATTCATATTGAACTAAAAAAAAATAAAAAAAAAAAATTTACGCTTTCATTAAGACTGTGTGGGAAAAAGATTGTTTATGTAATAGCTTGTAGAAACATTTGCTTTTTAGCCGTGAAGCTAACCATCCTTGTAGTCCAAAGCTGCTTTCACCATCTGAAATGCAATGGTTGTTTTGATATATTTTCTCATGAGTTTGCATAGCATGTCATTTTTTCTATGGTTGGTCTGGTGACAGAGAAGCGGATCCCAGTTGAAGTGCTATTGACGCTCCACTTTGGAATATTTTGCATCTTACCCCAAAAATGTCATTGTAATCCATTTTTATGTTGTGTAGTATTTTATCGTCCAGTTGTCCCGTCATAAATCTCTCTGCCCTGTGAAATATTGCATTATTTTCCAGAGCTTTCCAGTATTATCATTTTAAACATGTCAGGAAACACTTAGTCATAACAACTTCTCCAGTTCCACATTTTATTTCCAGAAACGTGAATGATCAGGATTGCTCTTATCAGCTTTATTATTCCCTCTTCTGTGTATAAAGTGGAACCTGGGTTAGCACCATTAATCTGTTCCAGAAGGTTTCTAACGCTGAATGAAAGTGATGCAAACTAAACCAATTTTTCCCCTAAGAAAAAATAGTAATTCCAATTAATTCAGTGGTTTTATACAATTATAATTTTACCTGCAGGAAACAATTGCATATAAAAATGCATATAAATACATAAAAAATGACAATTGAAAGATATAAATGACTATTTTTACCTTCAATGAAAACATGATTGTTGATTCTGCAGTTTTTTGCTAATTAACAGAGCTACAGCTGAATTAAAAAAAATGTTACCACAAAAATAGTTTTATAATTATTGTTTAACAAGCGTTAAAGTACTCTTTAATTAAATGTATAACTCAACAGTTAAAGTTTGCCACTTTTACATTGAATAAAGTTACAAACAACACAAACACCACCTTTGTGTTTCACCATGAGTTGTATATCTATATATATCTGTATATATATTAAATGCAGCTGTGTTTCTCACCATCTCGGCTTTACTGCAAAATAACCCAAAACATAGTTAAATGTTGATTTATACATTTATACTTTTAATTTGTCTCAACTATAATTATAAAATTGTTTTGTGGTAACATTTTTGAGAATTGATGTGTAACTATGTTAATTAGCAAAGAACTACAGATTCAACCGTGATGACATCATAGTTCCTGTTTCCATGTATTGGCAAGTTAATAGGCTGCTAACAATGATGTTTTGTGATAAAAATACATTGAGAACACAGTTGGACTCATGCTGTGCACTAATAGCACATCAAGATGTGTGCCATATTGTATAGTAAGTGGGGATTGTACACAGAATGAGCCAAAATGTATACATTTTCGGCGTCAACCGGAGAACATGTGGCATACGCTAACCAAAGTTCCACTTTATTTTAACAAGGTTGGCCCTTGACAGGGGGTTTTAATCCACCTTAATCACATAACACATACCCTTTTATTTACAAGCACATTTATAAGTATAAAGCTAAGATCCAGTCAAAGAAAACTTTGGTATTAAAAAAAATAATAATTGCACAAGTTGTGAATCGTAAGAGGAGGGAGATTGTATCAAGTCATTTGACAAAGCACATAGTAAAGAGGTATTGGGTTGGAGAAAGTGTCTGATGGTATGAGAGTCGGGCCTGTTATCAAAAGTGTACCATTCATACTGCAGGTCTGTGGATCTAACTTAGCATAATGTCATATGAGATTTTCACTGGAGGAATTAAATTAGATGTTGAGCAGCACCTGCTCTACAGCGAGCTTGGCCAAACCTGATAACACAGAAATGTGGTTTTCACATTAGAAAAGAAATGCAAATATCTTAACTACAATCTAGCCCCCCAAAAAGGATTAATAGAGATTTGGAATCTACTCGGAAATGGAGGCGGTGAGCTAAGCCTAGGAGGCCATTTGTTCACATGATGAGAGTGACAAAGCAAGATGAAATGTATTAGAGACCGTCGCTGCCCTTCAATCCAGTTCTTCTACCAGTTTTGACCACGGGGACAAGGAAAACTTCACGGGACACAGCTGAAGCTCCTCAAACAAATGTAAGAGTAAACAAGATGAGAACCATAAATGAGGAGAGAAATTTGATGAAGGACTCTCCCTTCACATGTTAAGCAGAGAATTTTGTGACCATTGTAAATGCCATCAAAGCCAGCTCGCTAATGTCCATCACTAACCGTGCTGATTTGATGCGCTTCATCTCCGGGCTGATGAATAACTCTCTCATGATTCTTCGCTGATTAAGTCTGCTAAATGAGACGCTTCCGAACTAAAGGAAATGTGTGTAGAATATTGCCACAAGCCGCCATTATTGTGTGTTTTGTACATTTCCCCGCAGACAAAGACATCAGTGGATCCAACATCAGCCTCTCGGGCCGTGCGTGTCACAAAGGCCACGGCACGCAATCAAACTGGAAGACTTTAACCTTGCCAAGGACAGACTGAAACAGTTCTACTGAGAGCCGAGCTTCAATTTTTCCATTATGCCGCCGCTCTTATCAACAGAAACACTAAAATCCGGTTAAATGGATCCATTTTCTCATTTGCCTTTGGAGGTCATTTTTCATGCTTGGAGAACTCCAGTCACTTAAGACGACACAAGGGGCTCCAGGAACAATCCGGTCTGCGCACACTCGTGAAAGAAACTGCAGCACACATCCAACTGTGTGGTGGCGGCCCGACAGCAAGGACACAGCAGGAGAGGCTGCTGTTCTATGGTTTGATCCATAAAAGAGGGCGGAATTCACCATTGACCGCTCTCAGTGTTTGGTCACATCTTTTGTGAGAGACATACTGTGGCAAGCCAGTATAGTGACAGCCACAGAGTCCAAGCCAAGCTATGACAACAAAGACTGAATGTAGCCCTTTGCAGCTTTGACAAGAGCCTGCTTAAAGTCGCTCCTGGGCTTCCCGGAGATAGGATCGAGACAAGTGTGCGCCGTGACCTCAGGAAGAGAAGCAAAGGCTGCAGCACTCCATGCAGATCTCCAAACAGTCCGCAGACTCACAGCAGGCGTCGATGATGCCGCAGTCCATGTCGCACGGTAGATCACAGTCACCGCACTCCTCGGACGCGCAGCAGCAGCAGAAACATGAGTCGTCGCCCGCGCACGAGCCGCAGGTGGCGCAGTCCAGCACGATGTTACACAGCGTCAGAAATTCACAAAAGAGGCAGGCCAGGATGCAGTGAACGCAGCAGTCTGGAGATAAAAGACAGTTTGCTCTTAAAGTCAATCATACAACAGTACCGTAATTGAACTTTTTATGGGGAAATACACATTTCAGATGAAGGTGTCCATTCATAAACTCTCCACTATACTGCTGTTTACTCTTGAGAAGGCTGGATGTTTCAATATGGAGTTTAACTACTGCTAAGGCATTTAATTGGATTACTTGCATTGTCACACGTCATCCACTGACGTAGGTAGTGATATTCCTCCTTTCAGTTAGCCAAGCTTTGCTTCTATAACACAGTATGGCTCAGTAAATGGTTGGCAGGTAATTTGTGTCACAATGGAACGCGAAAACGGAACAGCATGAAAACATAATGCCATTTTACTGCCAGTACTGTAAATGCCAACAGACAGAGCAGTTCACCCCATTTGTTTATGGATTATGTTACCATGCAGTCCTGCTCCGAGTCACACATCTCTTTGTTGAATTTATTGGTAAATTACACATGATGGCGTCACGGTAATTACGTGGTTGACACAGCTGTTGCAGTCCTGCCTACACACTCTATAATCTTAATGCAAGCAGATCTTGATTTGAATTCAAATGAGCCCCAAATTGGATATATTGCTGCCATGACATAGAGTTTACCTAGACTGAATTATACATATACATACAATTATAAATGTTCTTCTAAAAATCTCCATCCATCATCTATGCCACTTATCCTCATTAGGGTTGCGGGGGTGTATTGAGGCCCATCCCAGCTGACTTCGGGCAAGAGGCGGGGTACACCCTGGACTGGTTGCCAGTCAATTGCAGGGCAGACAAACAACCATTCACACTCACATTCATTGTGCTCAAATTAACAGCAATGCGATGTGACTTACTCGATTAATCACTGGTACTAGTATATTTTTATTGCTACATGGCAAGCAAGTTACGAGGAGGTGCAGTAGATTCTCAGAAAACAAACAAGACCCAGCCTTCATGATATGCACGCTTTTAAAGCTGTGCAGTTGGCCGGTTAGTTGAAAGGGGGGTGTTTAAAAAATAGCAGTCGGAAATAATCAGTGATCAGTGATCAATTATGTGAAAAAACAGGTGTGAATCAGGTGGCCCCTATTTAAAGATGAAACCAGCACTTGTTTAATGTGCATTTCTCTTTAAAAGGCTAAGGAAAATGTGTCATTCAAGACATTGTTTAGAAGAACAGCGTACTTTGATTAAAAAGTTGATTGGAGAGGGGAAAACCTATGAAGAGGTGCAAAATAATTTGGCTGTTCAGCTAAAATGATCTCCAATGCCTTAAAATGGAGAGCAACACCAGAGACACGTGGCAGAAAACGGAAGACCACTATTAAAATGGATAAATGAATAACCAGAATGGCAAAGGCTCAGCCAGTAATCAGCTCCAGGATAATCAAAGACAGTCTGGAGTTACCTGTTAGTACTGTGACAGTTAGAAGACGTCTGTGTGAAGCTAATCTATGTACAAGAATTCTCTGTTAAAAGAGAGGCATGGGCAGAAAAGGTTACAATTTGCCAAAGAACACATCAACTCGCCTAATTGAAAATGGAGGAACATTTTGTGGACTAATGAGAGTAAAATTGTTCTTATTG
The DNA here is from genome assembly GCA_024372805.1 of Oostethus manadensis. Classification (NCBI taxonomy): domain Eukaryota; kingdom Metazoa; phylum Chordata; class Actinopteri; order Syngnathiformes; family Syngnathidae; genus Oostethus; species Oostethus manadensis. Next base: position 2,346,448 of record QODF01000029.1, read on the forward strand.
GGTCCAAGGGCCGCAGACAGTTGTGAGACGACCCCCAAATTCTGAATTCAAGCCACAGTACAGACTGTCAAGTATGGTGGTGCAAGCATCATGATATGGGCATGTTTCTCCTACTATGGTGTTGGGCCTATTTGTCACATAGCAGAGATCAGTGATCCGTTTGCATATGTCAAAATACTTGAAGAGGTCCTGTTGCCTTATGCTAAAGAGGACACGCCCTTGAAATGGGTGTTTCAACAAGACGACAAACCCAAACACACTCGTAAACTAGCAAAAGCTTGGTTCCAAACCAACAATATGAATGTTAAGAAGTGGCCAGCCCAATCCCCGGACCTTAATCCATTCGAGAACTTGTGGGGTGACATAAAAAAGTGCTGTTTCTGAAGCAAAACCAAGAAAGGTTAATGAATTGTACAATGTTGTTAAAGAATCTTGCAGTGGAATAACAGCTGAAAGGTGCCACAAGTTGGTTGGCTAATTGCCCAATTGCACAGCCTTAAGAGTGTGCATATCAAGAATGCTGGGTCTTGTTTGTTTTCTGAGAATCTACTACTGGTAACTTGTTTGTCATGTAGCAATAAAAATATACTAATAACAGTGATGAATCTGGTTAGTCACATTGGACTGCTATTAGTTTGAACACTACTGTACCTGTGGACAATTTAGAGTCGCCAATTAACCTAACATGCATGTTTTTGGAATCACATTTTGAAGGTAAGTTAGATTATTAATGATTTAAATATAAAATATTACAATGTATCTGAAAAGTGGTACTAACACAGTATTTCAAAAATCTACTCTTATGCCAAACGGTAAAGAGAGACAGACTACTCACATTCACACAATGGTCAATTTATAGTAATTGCTTCTGGGTTTGCAGTGCGGGAGGAAGACAGAGAGACAGAGAAAAGCCACACAAGCACATTGAGGACATGCAAAAATGCCTGACAACTAAGATCCTTTTTGCTGTGAGGCCACAGTGCTAACCACTGCACCACTATGCTGCCAAGTCAGTGCATGGTTAGGCCTCTATATTAAAATGATTCACACCATATTTCTGCAGCTTGTCATGAGTCTGTGCATCTTACCATCCTGTGCTTCAGTGGGAATCTGGGAGCTGTTGCTCTTGGAGCTGTTGCTCTTTGAGCTACTCTTGGAGCTGCCTTTGCTCCTCTTACTGCTCTGGGAGGTGATGGAAGGGTTAGACTGCAACTTCTTGCCATGCTTGGGTCCTGCTGACGACGAGGAGGAGGTGGATGAGCCTCCTTTTGGGAGGGAGCCCAGTTTCGGATGCTCATGGGGGCCCCCGTTCCTGTCCCCGCCAGACTGGAGTGTATGTGTGTGAGGCGTGGGATGCGAACAGTGAGGGGAGTGTGTGTGTGCATGGTGTTTGGTTCCGTTGCGTAGTTGGCTGCTAGGCTGTGTCCGACATGGTTGGGTGGGGTGGATGGGTGTGGATCTGGCTGTTGGTGGACCTGTGGAGAGACCAAAGAATGATTGTTGAGTTGACTTCATATCACATCAATACTAGATAACAACATCTCCGTTACTAGTAAAACAACTACAGTATGTGATTTTAATTTTTATGTTGTGTATGCAAGGGTTATCTTTAAGTATGTACTTAAACACAGGAAGGCTCAACAAAGTACCACCCCCTAAGGAACAGAAACCTGAACCCTTTTGAACCCTTATCCCTCTTGTCTAGACTCTTTCACAACAAGCATTAGATTCCAGGGGAAAAGGACAAACCTTCCATCTGACTCAAGCGTCTGTAGTTTTGATGTTAATGATGTGATTTTGAAATCAGGTGTCATTCAGCAGGAGAAGGATCAGCCATAAGACCCAGACAATTATTCCGTTCTTCATCCGCTAAAATGCAGGATGCGGTTTGAATGCGCACTACTCTGAAGTGCGTAATTTAATCAAACAATTAAACGATTCATTGCATGTTGACAAAGACGTAAAGCCTTAGCAGAACACCCGTCATGCATGATCCCTGAGACACCACTTCATCAAGAACCATCATTCATCAAAAGCTAGATAGAACCGCATGAGCCCAAGCTTACTTTGGCAGCACTTTGTCAAACAGAACAATGCATAGTTACTTCCAGCAATGCCAAATGAAACTCCACCTCGCCAAAAGGAAGTTGAACGTTAACGTCATCACAGTAGAAATGCGTGCTGCGGTTAGATGAATTAGTGTGGACACTGTGTGCTCGACAGAACCATTTCGTCAGACACACATCCAAACGTCAGGGTCTTGTCATGCTGACTGTGTCAGTAACTTGGAACTACTGCCCTGGCACCATTAATGCCAAAAGGTACAAGTCTAAGTGCCTGTGCATATTTCAACAATACAAAAACACACTGTGCAATGCTTGCAGCCATGGGTGCAGAAGGACACTTGGCCTGACAGTAGTCTCCACCTGTCAAATAAGCGGTAGAACATGGATGAATGGCCTTGTTAAAAAAAGTCATTTAAAAAGGGATTGTATGCAGCCTCTTCCTGCTTGCTGCAGTATGAGTACATACTGTAAGCTACATGACGTAACATGCACACATGCCCTAGTTATGTGTGTGGTCAGCTCATGATAACTATTTAGGTTTAGCTACTACTGCTAGCTAGCTATTGTAGTCAGCTGCAAATTGTTGCTTGCCTCACTGAAACTGATTTTGTCTGTGTGTGTGTGTGTGTGTGTGTGTGTGGATGCGCTACGGAAATAAAAGTGAAAAACAGACAGCCGTTCTTGTCCAATCAAATTTACGTCAATTTTTTAAATTTTATTTTTTTTTTACAATTTCTACTATCTGCTTGTAATTTTTTCCCAAATAATTTTATTTTCATTTTATTTCATTATTTTATTACTTTATTCCCATGATATTTCACCTTATTCTGGTAACATGATCACTTTTTCTGCAACTTTGTTGTTTTGTTTGTCATTATATTATGGCATTACAAATTATGTATTTTTCCTTAATATTGCAATACAGCAACTAAATGCTACTAAAATAATATTTGTTGCTTACAACTTTTTTCTCTTGTCAAACCTACTGATGATTTTTCATGTTTTACTGTTTTATGTTTGCTTTTATTAGTTTGATAAATTCTATTTTTAGAATGTGCCGCGGGCCAAAAAAAACACGGCTGACTAAATAAATGACAAATTGTTGTATTATATGAAGTTATATTTACTTATCTGTGCTTGGAGGAGGTGTGCCATTATTTGTGGGACTTTGTATTGTTTGTTGTTTTTTGATTGTTATAGCTTGATGTTTATTTCATTGCACAGAGTATACGACCAAATTTAGTTTGGTGGCCTCACTTGAATTCTAGCAACATTAAGACATGTTAAAAATGAAATGCTCCAGATCTAATATATACACACGCACATGCTGGAGGTCAACCAGCATCCTGGAATAAATTAACGATACAGGTGGGCAAATTCCAAATAAAACATGACAACAGAAAATTAACACAATTAATTTATACCTAGATGGCGATACTGCCTACAAAACACGAAAGGCATCTAGGCTAGTGCATCTAGACTACATAAAATAAAAATATGCTCCATACAGACATGTAAATAATCATTACTAATTACTGCATTGTTTTAATTAAATGTGGGATGACACATTTTTCCTACTGGGGATTTTACCACATGGTCGGTTTAATTTCTTGAGCCAATGCTATAGAGAAAGAGAGGCAGGCAAACAACTTTGCTGCCAAACTAAACACATAACCTAAAAAGAAGAATGCAGTGAAAGACTTGCGTTAATAGGTTATGGCAGCATTTCATAGCTCTTTCTACCTCCCTAAAAAGTTATATATTATCTTGACCTTAAAGCAGATGGTGTCTAGAGGCACGGTGAGGCTTGACAATGCAGGGTAGAGCACAGCATGTGCACAGAAAATCAAAGCAGAAACCTCACATGTACGCATACAAGCACACACACCGAGAGTGTGGTCTTAAATGCTGGCTATGAAACATGACTGGCAATAAAAGCGTCTGTTCGATAACCGCTCCGAGACAGATAACCCAACCAGGACTGTTTAAACTGGCTCACGTCCGGCGTCGCACAACCAATCCGCTGTTATTTAAGATTCTTTTCATTCAGCATTTTCTAACTTTGCTCCAGATGTTTGGCAAGCTCCATGGCCAGTGTGTGCATGCATGTATCAAGGAAGAACTACATTCTCCTCTAAACTATTGCAAAAGTCAACACACGCTGCTGCCTTGTCTCTTCTGCTTTTTCTCCCTCACTTCATCAACCAGCCCCTGTGTGTCTGCCTTGTTGAAGCATTTTGGACTATAGTGCTTTTAACACCACAATCCTGCCAGAATGTATCTCGGTGACAGATAAAGGGGATTACATCAAGCAGGGGGATAGTGCACACGCCTCTAAGTTTGCATTGTCCTGGAAGGATTGCAGATTGTTGAGTTAGTGTGGTCTGAGTGTGTGCATGAGTACTTGAATATAGCAGGATCTGGCATGCAAACAGACAAAAAAAAGACCAGAAGTCAGGACTGTCTCCAAAGAGAGATTGAGGTTAGACCCACTTTTGCACACAAATATATGCATGCATGAACACGTGAAGGCAAAAAAAACACACACACACACACACACACACACACAAGGACCCTTTGTCTGAAACGGAGAATGGGAGTGAGCTGAAGTGAGCAAAAGAAAGAGAAGGAAGAAATGGGTCGGTGTTTGTCGATATCTGGAACAGGAGTACTTGCACGGGCGTGGCACATACTGTATACAGTGATTCAGCAGAGGTTAAAAATAACAGCAACTTCAGAAGATGGATGTGGTGTTGACATGATTAGATTGGGAACAGGCAGCACGTGTTGCTCCTCTGTGTTCAATTGTATGCACATTTATTATACTGTATTCTTACTAATTATTATGCACAGGGTGCCAGGCCAGAATGAGCAAACAGATATGAGTCACAAATGGTAAAAGCACACCATACTACTCCTCACACCCTCCCTATTCACACCCACACCCTCTACCTCCTCTCCTGACACATTTCGGCTACCCTGTACTTACACATCTCCTTCCTAGCCCAGAGACGCGTTCTTCTCTCTACTTATATCCTCTGCTGGAACGAGGCAGCAAGATGACTGAGAACTATGCTCGTCTCTGACTGCTTCACCTGCTCTACCGCATTCTACCTCATTAAGTTGGTGAATTGTTGGGAAACACAAAGCACAAGAGCACAGTAGAGCCTGGCATTTTATGTGCATGATAAAAGTTCTTCAACAAAACAGTGTCTGTTAAGATCTCCAGTACTGTTACACGCAAAATTTGAACTTGAGCCAAACAAATCTGAACCGTGTTCCATGCTCAAGAACCTTGAAATCCGGCAATTCGTTCATTCAACATTTTTAGGCACAACCAAGACAAATCTTAACATGACGACCTGCCTTCCGACGTCTCACCACCATTCGTCACGCTGCCTTTTTTTTGTGTTTTTTTTTATTTTGGAAAGCACTAGGGTCGGAGCAGTAAAACCATCTTCAAAGACAATGTGGCAAACAATTTTTTAATGCTATAAAAACAACACATTGCAGTGTTGATGAGACCTCTTTTTATTGTGAGTGCAGTTTACATTGTACTACAGAATCCTTGGAAGATAGTTGGGTCATACACAATATATGGGTGGAGGTGTATTTAGGGAAAAATAAATTATAGTTCAATTCAAAATAAGTTCCCTTTCAGTTATTAATGAATAATTGCTCTTCATTGTGTTTGTTTTCCACTGCATACAAAAGACATTCAACAAGAAAAGGTGACTAATGTTTATGAAATTAACTGTTTGTGAGCTGCCTTGAAAAATGTTGAGCTTATCCATACAAGATACAAAAATACATAATTAACTTATATTGTCTTAATTTGTTCCTGGACCAATTGCCACAAATGCAAAGCAAAAGGCATAAAAATATGTGGGTATATACGTATTTTTCACACACAGAAAACCAACTTATTGTTAATGATCTCCATGTTTATATGTACCTAGTTTTTAGTTTATTTATCTGATTGAAAATGCCTCTTCGTTTTGTACTGACATACATATACTGCATTATTTAATAAATCACAATGTTTTATGGTTGAATATGGCCTGTTAGTCACAAATATGCATATTGAAAAAAATTGTATGTAATAATGCCTAAATTAAGCATTTTAGCTAACATACATTTGCAGTTTAAGGCATTCAGAAGGTGCATTCAAAGACACTGAATGATATGTAGTATCCTACACCGGTCACTAGGAGTCAGTAATATACTGTAATGTTTGATGAGACACATAGACCAGACATACACACACACACCAGGCACAATATTCCCTAATAAAAATTCCCAATAAAAATATGGGCTACTGTTGTGACCTTAACCCATGCAACGCTAAAACTCAACTCCGGACCCTCGACATCAAGTTGTTCATTGCTGAGTGTGAATTTTATGAACAAACAAGTAAGTTTGATGATTATTTTGTGCATTAAAAGTATTTATTGTTGAAGATTTCATTTATAGTGCTGTTCCAATGCGCGCATGCGAGGAGAAGCTGTCCGTGTAAGTGAGGATTCCCCCAAAATTAGGTTATAACTTTTTGTATTGCGGATACTGATTTATCGTGATTGTTCAACGTTCCCCTTAAATTCAATCAGGAGAAGGAACGTGCGTGTGGTTAGGTAATTCCCTGGCAGAATATCATTACAAACACAAACCGCACTCTCCCGGACCTAACATGTTGAAACGACGGTCAAAGTTGGCAGAAACTCCTCTGAGCTTGTCTGTGCGAATGGAAGCGGGGGTCAGCATGCTGTGCGAATGTGTGTGCGCAACTCAGGCTGGATGAGTATATTTTCGCTGCTTTAATGTAAGGAGGGCTTTTACAAAGCCCGATGACGTCATGCAGGTTCTGAGTGAAAGACTCCAAGAAGCGGGTTTATTTTTGCAACCAGATCTCCTTAGCCGTAAAGAGACAATCTCACACACAGAAACGGACTTTTTGCCCTTCAAAATAAAAGCGCTGTTTGCCACTTGTCATCTAACTGTAAACTAAATAAGCGTGTCATTAAAAATATTTCACATGTGCAGTTGGAATTGCATAGGTGATCACATCATCCTTAAGCACAAGCTCGGGCATTACAGTTTGTTGAAGATTTTCTAGCAATGGATGCATCCCGTTCGAAAAGTTAGTCAAGCTACCATTTCTCAATTAGTCGGCAAAATTGTCAGTTGATAAATGTAAGTTTTTTCATGCATTTAAATCATGCATTTGATTAACAGACCTTTTATTCATTCATCATTCATCACACACACCGTGCTGGTAAAAATAAGTGTAAAACATAAAAAACAGAATTCTAAATTTTTTTTTAAATCAAACGGAATTTGGGAAAAAAGTTAAACGGATTTCATAGGGCGCCACTGGAATAAAAGATGTGTAGGATGATTATCTATTCATCAGTGCTCATGTGCAACTTTATCCAAATGTGACCATGCAAAATACACATTTTGACCCCCAAAAAAGAAATTGAAGTGCCCTGCGATTGACTGGCGACCAGTCCAGGGTGTACCCCGCCTCTCGCCCAAAGTCTGCTGGGATAGGCTCCAGCATCCCCGTAACCCTAATGAGGATAAGCGGTAAAGAAAATGAATGAATGAATGAAGAAATTGAAGTGTGCAGGAGTAGGGGTTACGTGTCGCCAGGTCAAATGTCTGAAGGGGTACGTGACTGTAAAAAGTTTGGGAACCACTGCCCTAGAGAACACATGTATAGTCATATTTATGTCTGAAGTGTCTTATTTACTCATTTACTATGTCGATTAATTTGGGTGGTGTGATTGTAAAAATGACTACAGGGGTGTTAGTTCACATCTAGAGAGCGCTAATAATGTTAAACAACATATTTACAAGGTTTCAACGGGTGTCATATGCTCTGGCTATGAATAATTTCCATTCATAATTAAGAAATCCTACTTTGCAGAAATTCAATCATGGTCGGGTCTGAAACCAGATGTACACTATAACTGACAATAATCACAGTGTAACCAGCATCAACCAATCCACAACATCATCTCCCAACAGAAGAGCAATTTCAGCGGCAGATTACTATCACTGTCATGCTCCACTGACAGACTGAGAGATCATTCCTCCCCCAAGCTGCGAGGCTGGACTTATTAACTTATTATGAACAACAATTTTGAAGTGTTATGTATTTATGTATGTTTTATTTTTTCTATTTTCTTATATTTCGTATCTCCCCAACCTTGCCTTGGTTGTTTTTATGTTGTGATTAAGTGTTTATTACATTATTTTTATTTTATTTTATAATAGTTTTATTATGACATTTTGCAGAGCTGTTGGAAATGTGATATTCTCTTGGAGATTAATAAAGAATGTACCTATCTATCCAACTAGCTATCCATCTATCTAGTCGGTAAAAAACTGGACTGAACTTGATGTAAACTCCAGGGTATACATGCGACATTTGTAGCCCTCCAGTACAATTAATTGGATGCTATACCAAATATGTCATTCAAACTGTATGTTTTTCTTTGCAAGGCATACAGTAAAGTTCTATCAAAAACCGTCAGTGAAACTGGATCTTGCGCCAAAGAATGCAGGACTTCTAGTCATGTGATTACCAAATGCTCACTTAACATGTCAAAGAAAGGGTGAATCAAAACAATCACTGTAACTGCAAATTCTTATATTTGCTTATAGAAACTGGACTAAAAAGTATTTTTTAGTATGGCGTGCTGCAGTAATCCAGAACTGACCTTGTTTTACAATGTGCAATGCAAAACTTGTGAGAAGATGTGTTAAGAGGGTTATTCTTGGCTACATTACAGGTATTTACACACAACAGCAATGACTGGTGTGTCAGTTGACTGACACATTCATGCCTGCACATGTTGGACAGCGGAGCTTTTTCTAATCCAAAAAAATCACAGATGTGCAAAGGCATTCGTGTTCAGTATTTTGCACTGCCTTTTGTAAATGGCAAACTACACAAGGGTGATATTAGCTGGCGCAAAAGGGCAACGATTATCCAAATAAGTACATTTTCTGGAAGGGCTTTTGTTTCGATTTTTGACATTCAAAACTATTCATTTCAACCTAGCAACTACAGTATTTTTTTGTAATATTTGACCCATTTGAGTGAATGCCACTTGACAAGTGAATGGAAATATTGTGCAAACATAAGAGAAAGAGGGTTATGCCAAGAGTAAAAAAAGAGACATGACGCACGGGAGCATTTTTCATAACCTCCTATATTAATCCACCAAAACACAAGTCTTCGTTGTCACGGCTATCTTAAGGTTGCTTTCACACTTTCAAGGGGAGTCTTGAGCAATTCATCCTCATTCCCATGCATGCCACATACATGCTAAACATGTTTAGTAAACCAACCAAGGGGGGGAAAGAAACTTCGGTTAAAATTAACTAAAGGGTGCAAGTGTGAATACAATAGTGGTGAGTAGTTAAGGCCAGTAAGGCCTTTTCTGCTGGCCTAACCAAAAGCACTGACTTACAACAGTCTATTATCTTCATTTCACAGTGTGTTCTTTAAGCACTGCTTTCAGTAGAACATGTGTATGTAAGATTTTTTTTTGTCCAACCAGATTTCAGCTTGATTTCATGTATTGCTATATCGATGTAATCTGCCCAGGACCTTCAAAATAAAGAGTGCTGCTCTCGATCACAGGCAGTACACACCATTAGCACTGGGGGTGTTTTTTTTAAATATTCTAGGTTGAATAATAGGTTCTAGATTTTTGTCATATAATGAATGAATGTTTGATAAATATTGATTGTGAACTGATTCAAATTAAGTTGCAGTGTAGATGTTTGGAGTTGTCCCAACCTTTAATTGTCTGGCCGTTCTATTTACACTCGTCATATTTGGCTGAGCACCAACTTCACAAGCCTCAGTGTATGGAATCACAGGAGTGCCAAAATTAAATGGAGATACATTTGGAAATATAAAGACAATCAATACTACAAAAATATACAAATGTTGTCATTATTTTTCTATTTTGTCTTTGCCTTTTCCATTTAGTCAATGCTTTATCTTTAGTCTTAGTTTTTTTCCATTTTGTCATTGATTTTTCCTGTTTTGACTTTGTCTTTTCCACTTGTTTTTTTCATTGAATTTACCGGATGGTTCAAGCTGACAACAAAAAGCAAAGGCAAATGAAAGAATGTCTTTGCTGTGGGCGGGTCCTTTGGCCAAGTGTGACTAGTCCCATCCAGGCTGTTGTTCGCTTCCCTCAGCAGCTTCAAAATGGACTCCATCGGGTAACAACGTTCGCGCAAAGTATGTGCATAGTGGCGTGATAGTGATGTTACTTCCCGTCCATGACGGCTTCTGGTTACCTTCTGGTCACCTGTACTAAGAGCTAGTCACTGCCAGCAGGAATCCTGTGATCAGGTGTGGACTAGTCAACCTGGCTCGCCCACAACAAAAGGTCTATGCCGGTGCTTCTATTGTCATTGCTTTTTGTCGTCAGCTTGAGCCATCCGGTAAATACAATGACAAAAAGCAAATGGAAAAGACAAAGATAAAACAGGAAAATCAACAACAAAATGGAACACAGATAAAGACAACACAGATAAAGCAATGACTAAATAGAAAATGCAAAGACAAAATGGAAAAAGAATATGACTACATTTGTATATTGTTTTTATACTAATTCTCTTTATATTTTCACATGTATTTCTATCTAATTTGGAACTTCGGTGATTCCATAGCGGTGTACCGTCAATCACGGGTGGAATTCATCAATTGACGTCAATCACGTCAATCACTCAAAGTTGCTTGCAGTAATGTTATTCAGGTGCATGTATTAGAATATAAGGGGACCTATATTGGTAAAATATCATACTCTCTAAATGCCTGTGTGATGCATGGTTAGTGAGTCTATTGATCTATACTGCTCAAAAAAACGAGAGGCGCTTTAATAACGCTTCAGATCTAAACGGGGGGGAAAAATTATCTTGAATATCTTTCCTGGTAGTTATTAGGTAATGCATTAGTAACAAAATGATGCCACATAATTTGATAGAAATGAAAATGACCCCCCTATATAGGGAGGAACAAAAAGACACCCCAAAAATGAAAGTGAAAAAATGATGCAGCAGACTGGTCCATTTTGCCAAAATGTCAATTGTAGCAACTCAAAATGATTCTCAGTAGTTTGTGTGGCCCCCACATGCTTGTACGCATGCCTGAATGCTCCTAATGAGACCACAAATGGTGTCCTGGGGGATCTCCTCCCAGATCTGAACCACGGCATCACTGAGCTCCTGGACAGTCTGAGCAGCAACCTGTCGCCGCCGGATGGACCTAAACATAATGTCCCAGAGGTGTTCTATTGGGTTTAGGTCAGGTGAAGGTGTGGGCCAGTCAATGGTATCAATTCATTCATCCTCCAGGAAATGCCTGCATACTCTAGCCATATGAGGTGGAGCATTGTCGTGGACCAGGAGGAACCCAGGCCCCACTGCACCAGCGTAGGTTCTGACAATGGGTCCAAGGATTTCATTCCGATACCTAATAGCAGTCAGGGTGCCAGACCATCACTGACCAACCACCAAACCGGTCATTCATTCAATCATTTTCTATACCGCTGGTCATGCTGAATGATGTTGCAGGCAGCATAATGTTCTCCATGGCATATCCTTTCATGTCTGCCTCATATGCAAATGCCAATCGAGCTCTACGGTGCTGGGCAGAGAGCACATGGCCCACTACAGGACGGTGGGCCTTCAGGCCACCCTCATGGAGCTTGTTTCTGATTGTTTGGTCAGAAAAGTCACACCAGTGGCCTGCTGGAGGTAATTTTGTAGGGCTCTGGCAGTGCTCATCCTGTTCCTCCTTGTACAAAGGAGCAGATACCGATCCTGCTGAGTGTTTAAGAACCTTCTACGGCCCTGTCCAGCTCTCCTGTAGTAACTACCTGTCTCCTGGAATCTCCTCCATGCTCTTGAGACTGTGCTGGGAAACACAGCAAACCTTATTGCAATGTTACGTATTGATGTGCCATCCTGGAGGAGTTGGATTACTTGTGTAACCTCTGTAGCATCCAGGTACCGCACTATGCTATTTACAGATATGTTGATGAAAGCCAAATAAAAAACTACAGAGGTAGCAAGTCTGTCAGTAAAAAATCAACAAAAAGAGATGAGTAGTCAGTGGCCTCAGCCTGGAAAACAATTCTTGTTTTGGGGTCTGTCTCATTGTTGCCCCTCTGATGGACCTGTTGTTGATTTCATTAACAACAAAGTAGCTGAAACTGATTAACAACCCCCTCTGCTACCTAACTGACCAAATCAATATCCCAGAAGTTTGACTGATAGGTTACAATACTCTGACTAAAAAGTGTTCCTCAAATTTTTTGAGCAGTGTATATAGTCAGCTGGGATAGGCTCCAGCATACCCGCAACCCTAATGAGGATAAGCGGTATAGAAAATGGATGTATGAATGGTATATAGACAACCGTGATTCACAACCCTATCGTGGCACATATTTACTGTGAGTACTGTAGTGTTTTTTGATACTGGCTCTCACGGTGTCTGGTGAAAACTATTCTCGGGGGCCCATTGAAGGCCCAGGCATCAAATGCGTTGCCAGTCAATGGAATAAAGTAATTGATGTGCCATACAAATCAAGATGTCTTCTAGTGTTTTCTTTTTTTATTTGTTAGCACTGAGATTGTCCTGTTCAACCCATGACCTAAACTCTGCTTTGAATTTTGGACCCCTGTGTGGGGGGTACCTGTGTATAAACTGTTCGGGCCTGTTCTGCCCATGACCTCGTGTCAGTTTTGAGTTTGAGTTGAGCAATACTATAAGAATAGCAAAAGTGCATACTATGGATGCCCCGATCCAATCTTCAGGATCGGTATCAGCTGCCGATTGTCTGTATTTTCAAGATTGGAAAAGATCAGCTTCTGTCATGAGTTTGCGCCCATCCAGTTGCTGTGACTCTGGGCCACACTCCAACATGATAGGTGCAGTAAATGCGCCTCAAAGCTGGTTGCCAATCAACTTCCGCCACCCGGACGAAGGAGATAACGCACCATCACCGTGCAGACATGTCCGCGGTGTACTGTGGTGAAGTTAGTTTTTTCACATTGGACTCTGGATATTTGGCTTGCGGCAACAGCGGTTGACTTCCTTTGCTGTCGACTCCTCTGTCATGGTGTTGGGAACTCGCACACTACAAATTGATCTATGACCACGTCAAATGATTAGTCCTACTACTAAAAGTATTGTAATGCCATCCATCCATTTTCTATGCCGCTTATCGTCATTGTTTGGGTGAGAGGTGGACAAATACATTTTCTAACTCACATTCATACCTGTGCTAACATGTATATGTTTGGAATGTGGGGGGGAATCCAGAGTACCCAAAGGAAACCCAAGCGGTCACGGAGAGAACATGCAAATTCCACACAGAGATGCCGAGCAAAAATTGAAAACCAGGTCTCCCAGATCTCCTGACTGTGTGGCCAACATGCTAATCACTCGACCACCGTGCGGCCCAGGTGTCGTAATGGTAACTGAATAATTTGATGTCAGGATTGCTGTAATTCGATTGGTCACTTATTTGCTTGTCAACACAAAGCACTCAGTCCTCCGACAAGACTTACTAGTTTTCTTATTTTACGGACTTGACTGCAAATGCTTGCTCTAACAAGCATGCTGGACCCCATATAACACAATATACCCGGCTCTGCAGTATTTTGCACATCCATTTTTTTGATGGTTTTTCATTCAATTAGGGATAAACTTGAGTTACAAAAATGAATTTGTGAAATTGAATATGGTTATTAATATAGCTCTTCAAAGCATTAAAAACAATGCAATCAAAGGAGTGCTGAATTTACTTTTTTATTACACAGCATGACTACCAATACTGTTTGGCTTTTGTAGCAAACCTCTTTGAGTCCGGTACATCTGGGACATTCCTACCACAAACCCATTAACTTATTTGGACCACAAAAAGCTAAGTCAGTATTTGTTAATTGTGATTTAAGAGTGAGATTCGGTCTACAATAATGAGATGAGATTTTAACAATACCTTTAAGAAAAGTACAATGAAAAAGTATTTTTTAAAGTATGACAATATATTGCAATCTACCAATTTAATTTCTGCTACAATACCTTGCATTGTTCCTTGCAAGGCTACACTCTTCTGCATTCTGTGTGTTTGGTGCCTGTCCTGCTTCCACCCACCGAGACAAAAAGACTGTATGACTAACAGAAGGGCTGACTTCGTTCATGTTGTTCTTCTATGGAACACATGCGTCAAGGTGCTGAAACCAATGCACAGAGTGAACTCTCTTGCCGTCTGTTTGGTGGCGGGAGACAAAGACAACAGAAACGCATGAATGTGGCAATATAATGATCCCGGTAAAATGCCATCCATCCATCCATTTTCTATACCGCTTATCCTCAATAGGGTCGCGGGTGTGCTGGAGCCTACCACAGCTGACTTGGGGCGGGAGGCGGGGTACACCCTGGACTGGTCCCAGTAAAATGATCAAGTTCATTTTTGTTTTTGGTGTGATTAATTCATTTATTTATTATCATCCCAGGCCAAGGGCCACAAAAAAGTTTTTTCTGAATGAAAATTCTTGCCACCTTGCAAGAGCTTGTGACACAAGATCGTCTGGCACCGCTTGTGTGTACATATCAATAACAGCATACAAAAAGGACCAGAAGGATGGCAAGAGAAGAATAATATACATTCAGTAACATTTTCAGGCCACAGTTTAAGGTACATGTTCACAATGTAAAAGACCATTGTCTTTTAAGGCCATAATTTCCACAGATCTAGGCTCAAATACTCTCGCAAAAAAAGCAATCCTAGTATGATATGTTTAATACCTATCTGTACAACAGCATCAATACCATCTTACCCTCTTGGAAATGGTGGGATTTGTAATGAGCAGTTGTAGCTACTGAAGTATCCTTGAGTAGAATTTCTTCACTGTGGCTGGCCTCTAACAGGAAATGTCCTGCCAGATTTCCCACCAAGGACACATTCCACACCAAGTGATGACAAGATGTGTAAAATAAACACCTTATTTTTCCTCATTTTTGCTAAAGACGTCGTTCGTTTTGAGCCATCTGTTTGTTACGCTGTCAGCAGGACAGAAACTACCCGTTTTCTTGTTAAAGTATAGCATGGGTCAGGGAGGAAGCAAGATTCAATCCCCAGAAGAAAAAATGCCTTTTTTATGTGTGTCTTATGTCATAAACAGTAATGTGTGCCTGCATGTGGTAAATTACAAGTGCTATTATTTCCTGGCCTGCTCCGTCGAACATCGGCATCATGGTGTGTCTGTGACGTTAAAGGATGCACTTCATGTTCATGACATCACTAACGATGAGAGCAAGTCTGACTCATACTCAAATGTTATCATTGTATCAGACAGCTCGTCACGGGCCCTGGGCCAGACACATGCCAGGGCTGTGATGTCATCACAGAAAAACACAACGTCAGTGGTGCAAAAATCATCCCGTTTTTGCTTCTGTTTCTTCACACTCATTCCCACACAAATAACACACACTCCTCACATTACTCTGACCTCAGCGTAGACCTGAGTGATTTTATGTGTCTTTGCACTGTTGAAAACCTGCAGGAGCCAGATGTTCACCTAAGAAAAGTGTGCTAGGATTTGAGCATGGAGGAGGATTTGAATCAAGCGCATGTTGCGTAACTCTCTGCACACCATATGGAGCCGGCGGGTTCCATAGATTTTATTGGGATGTAAAGCCCAACAGAGTGAGAAAGAAAGAGCACAGTGCTTAATAGTCCTGAAAATAGACACACACACACACACACACAGCAGAAAGAACAGGTAGAGGCAAAACCGCTGACGAAGACAGCAGACATTCACACACCCACTCACACGCTCGCCATTCACCTAGTTGTACACTTTCCGACTGTGCTGTGGGTCAGGCAGTTGCCAAAAAGTAGCTATTACAAAAGGGCAGCTTTGAATGTGCGTCCCACCCGTCACTGGATTCCAGGAAACAAATGTCCAAAGTTCTCTAACACAAGCTCATATAACAACTTACTCAACCTTCTCCCCACTCCGCAATTGTTCTCCAAGAAAGCAAGAAGGGCAGACTTAGACAATGTGGAGCATTTATACTTTTTACAGTGTCAGAAGCCAATCATCAAGAGACTCAGCTCCAAAGCTGTGGGTGTTATTACCGTGGAACTCAACCTCCTAAGTGAGAAAATGACGCAGTAGAGCTATTGGGTTTACATTTGCCTTATTTCGAACTGGAGCGAGAGCAAGACAAATATACACCAATGGTGGTGTAATAGCAGCATAATTGTGCAACCCTTGCTTTGATACAGTGGGCGTAGCTGAGTGTGAGAGACAAGTTGGACTTGATATAACAGAGGGAAATGGGCGGCGGTGGTGCTTGATACCAATATGACACATGAGGGAGGGCCAAGTGTTGTGGACATGCACAACAAAAACAGTCTGACTCCTGACTCCTGATTAGGAATGCAAAACTAAAGGAAGGGAAGTCACACGTAACTTGAGTGTGAACAAAGATATTAAAATATCTTGCTGTCGTATCACGGATTATGCTATTATCCTGAAACAATCAAAAAAAGATTGTGGTAAATTAACAATTACAGGTGGTTTATTGTTCCTACAACAGCATTGTAATGCACCCAAATACATGAGGGACATATAAAACACGGTAATAATAACCTCAGGTTGGCTTGCACACTAGACGAAGCATCGCAAAGGAGGGAGAAACAGGCTTATTGGTAAGACGTCTCAATAATGACAAGATATCAATGTTAATTATAGGAGCAGATTATTTCATATGTTCAAGGATTCAATCCTTAACCTTGATGATGGTGGCAACAGTCAAACAGCTTAGACCATGCAAGCAGCCTGTTATGTGCATTTTATGATGTTTAAGTTTGCATCACTTTTAATGGAGGTTAACGCGCAACTAGATAATACTCCACCAACTTATTCTTCCGTCACACACTCGTAACTCATTTCCGCTTTCTTATATATATATATATATATATATATTTTAAAACAAATATACAGTATTAATAATATTTCTTGGGGTGCGTCGTAACGGCACGTCTGCCAGTACAGTGTTTTGCATGAATAAAACCTTTTTTAGTTGCTTTTTACTTTGTATTCTGTTGCTTTATTGCCGACTAAACCAATATACCATAGTTTGCTGTCCATATTTTCATTTGCCAAAATAGTGAGAAAATGGTGGAGGAATATGAGAAGTTGATTGCAATTTTAACAATCTATCTATTAGTGAATGGTCCAAGCCTTGTGATTTACCCTAAATTAATTCACTATACCCAAACATAACAATCCAACTCTTTCTTTCTTTCCCACTTTGGGGGTACAGACTGAAGAGCTTATATCTATTAGGGATGGACATTTAACCAAATGTCGTAGATCGACAATGTAGAAATGTTGAGACATTTTATTTTCATAAAAAACTGAGAAAAATACAAACAGTAACTGTAGTAATAACTATCTTTACCTGGTTAAACACACTCAAATCATTTGAGATGTGACAATCAAACTTGTTCTGATTGTAAATAAAATGCTTTGTTTTTACAGCATTACGACTAACTCGATCAAACTATTGTATAATTTAATATAACCCCAAACCTCCTCTTTTTGTCGGAATTGGTTTTTTCTTTTTGGCCTGTGTCTCAGACACACCTTCTATTTTGGTTCAGACCAAAAAGGTAGACAAGAAAGCTCTTTGAATGTGTCCAACTTTGGAACATATTCACATTTATATTCTTTTGGTCCAAAGAAGTTGTAATGTGTTTGATTTTTGTTAAATCTTTACCAAGTAGCCGTATATCTAATTTTCGTGAACGGTATGAAAGCCTAAAAACAGAATGAGAACTAAAGTCTCCAGCGGGACGTTGTTGCTTAAATACCATAAAAAAGCAGCAAACAGTGACGAGTTCCTTACCAGGTACCAAAGAACCTTTTCAGAAGGACCAAAAATGAAAGCAAGGGATTCGGAGGCAGCCGGAAGAGAATGTGACACCAGATATGTGGCAACTGATTACATCTGAAATGTAATTAGGATTCATATTGATTTGACTGATCACATAACGTGCCGTGAACAATTAAAGGAGACCTACAAATGGGAGCACATTTCACAGTGGCAGTCACACTTACCTAGCGTTGTCAAGGTAACGACAGCACTTCATTTGTACTGCAGCAGCAAAAGGAAGAAGAAAGGAGGAAAGTGTGCTGATTTCAATGCGAACTTGTTTGTGTACAGAAATCAGGAACTCAAACTACTTGGCTGACGACGAGGATTTTTCTGCAAGGCTATTTGTTAAAGGTCAGGACAATGTGACTCACCCGACCTGATGATTTGTAATGGAAACAATTCTCACTAGTCTCGCTGCTTTTGTGTGTGAGTGTGTGCGTGAGAATGCGTCAGGTACGCACTTGTGATACTCCGGCTGGGTGTTGTAAGTTGCGGGTGCAAGAGGCTGCTGTTGCCTCCGGCGTCGCCTTGTGACCTCTCTGGGTGATCTGACCTCAATATGAGGGGCTCGGTGTAGGTGTTGGCCACATCTGAAAAACAAACACGCACATTTTAGATGACATTCAAATCATTGTATGAGACCACAATCAACTTAATTGGTGATTCTCATCCCTTTCTGTGTGCATAGCTGCTTTCCTTGGCCATATCTGGATGATTAAGAAGCCGTACGCTCCGCTGGAGTAAACATGCCAACCCTTGTGTTGTCCACATCCACACGCACTTCATTAATTTAAAAAGCAGTCTTGCTGACTTCAACAAAGCAGAAGATTTTGTCTGTGTTGGTGTGCTTTCTGTCCTGAACTTGCATCTGGAAGTCGTTATAGTCAACCCCCTGGGACTGTTCAGGGGTCTATGTGCACGTTTGTGTAACCTGAAATCTTGTGGCTCTAAGAGTGTGTCTGTAAGTGCATGTACGTATGTGTGTGTTAAAATCATAAAGGAGAACACATAATGTACATATAGTACAAAAATATATACAGCATGGCATGGAGGAGTGTTTTATGTGTTCACTGGCACTGGCACCACAGGCTCCTCTAATGAAGCTGTTATTATGCGCGCGCACACACGCACACACATGCACATACACAGCACAGAGGCCTTCAAAGCATGGCAAGCTAGGGCCTCTGAGAGGTGCAGACTCATTCCGAGGCAAATGGGTGCCAGCTGGGTTTGATAAACACACACATACACTCACGTATGCACATACACATGAGCCAAACCACGTCCTGTGCATGGACTCAACACTTCCCGGCTATGTTTATTTATTTTAGCCACTCTAACTCACTTCTCTATCTGTTTTCCCATATCTGTCCCTTGGCCTCTCACCTCCAAATTCACATTCCCTCCACCTTCACTTAAAATACTTTCACTCTAATATCTGGGATAGCCTTATTAATTACAGAAAAGTCTTTGCAATGCTGTCTCGGTTGGAGTTGCAAAAAAACAAGTACATTTAAAACACCTCTCAGTCAGATAAGTAGATAGAGTGATAGATGGAGATGACAGATAATGCAGTGTTTCCCCAGACATTACATGAAGTGGTCAGGGCATCCCCACAACAAAATTTAACTGGAGCAATGGCAATATAGTGGGGCTATGTTGGTGCATTCACATGCTTGTGTATTTGTGACACACACACACAAACATAACAGTACAGGAGCAACTGCATTATATTTGGATATATGTGCACGTTTCTGTCGATCGCCTCAACCTGGGGGAAAGACTATAAAAAATACAAAGATGATAAGTCCTCTTTATTTTAAACGTTCGTTTACAAGTTCAGTGAATTCCCACATCTTTCCACATCAGGATTGGCGACCCTGCATAATCACAGAAAATCTGCCCTTGTGCTTTAAATCTCCGTAATTAGGCCGTTGTTTGGTAGAAAACCCATCCTGTGTATTTGAGTTACACAGGACATAGGCAGAGGCAAAACAATACTTGGGTTTATAAACCGCAAGGCATGCTGGAAAGCTGGGTTTTGCATGTATAGTAATGGTTAAGTGTTAATTTTGAATCTTGCACAGTCCATGGGGTACAATTATATTTTGTGCTCCACATGTGTTACCGTTATTTTTGAGTGCGGTAGATGTTTGGGTTGATTACCTCCTGGTGGTTTGTTATGTGTGGGTAAGAGTGTAAATGTCAAGCTCATGCAAACTGATGTTATGTTCAGTGCCTAGACATAGCAGCATATTCCAGGCTTGATTATTGTCACAAAATTCATTCACCAATTTCTCTGGCCTTGGAATGCAATCTACTGTATTACACTATATCATTATCAGAGCAACTTGATTGTCATGCCTAAATTCATTTTGGCAAAGGGACTAATGCTTTTGTCAAGTGCCATGCCTCCACATTCCACAACAATAATTTCAAGAGAAATCATCAAAATGTACACATAGATCTGGACACATAAAAGTAGGGAAAAAAACAGCACTGTTTATGTCCCACGTGTAAAGTGTAGTGATAGCAGCGAAACACAAAGTACTACAGCAATATCTACTAAAACAGTAGGATGAAACAGCATTCTAAATGCACAAATGTAGTTTCACAGGTGGCCATTTGAGGGTAAGCATAGCGTCAGTGTGGCCCATGGTGAAAACGTGTTTGATGTCCCTGCATTAGAGTGTGCAAGTGTACACAACTACCAGTTTAACACCTGGTATGTGAATATTAGATTAACATGTGCAGTCTATCCTGCATGTCAATTATGTGGTCAGCTGAATTCTTCTATGCACTTGTACAACCTACTAACTCACTCACTTTTGCTGCCAAGGGACTACTATGGGTTAAAAGGTCTTATGACTGAGTTCCTGGGAACTAAACACATTCCCACTGAAGCCCTCACTACCATCCAAGCAGACCCTCAAACCAATTGTTCACTGGCATCAGCATCAAACCACCAAACCGCTTGACCTCAGAGCCATTACTGAGATCTAACAACGATGAGCCTTTAATTCGAATCAGACCAGAGCAATCAAGCAAGGCTGAAGAGACCCGGCTGCTTACACGAGTTACATATGCGCGGTTGTTTGTTCACATACACGTTTTAATGTGTGAGCCCCTGAAGGGAAATGCAGAGGAATCATGTTTCCTGGTAAACACATCTATTAAAGCAAAAACATATGGATAACACACAGAGGGTACTATATGAGCAGATGCAAATGATGTGATTTATCCTAACCCAGCAGCAGGAGAGCACAGCTTCCTGTTCCTCTCACTGGGATCTCAGTTGGCTATAAGACCCCTGCAGCCTTGTTCCTACAACTTCAACAATTCTTAGTTAGAAGAACTTCACTGAGTAGGCACGTGAACCCTACAGTGTCAATAATAATAATAATAATAATAATAAAAACATCAGAATCAGAAAAACTTTATTGCCATTGTAAGTGAACAATTCACGAACTAGGAACTTTCTTTGGCGACTCAGTGCAACG
This sequence comes from Oostethus manadensis, assembly GCA_024372805.1. NCBI lineage: Eukaryota > Metazoa > Chordata > Actinopteri > Syngnathiformes > Syngnathidae > Oostethus > Oostethus manadensis. The sequence goes on from QODF01000029.1 coordinate 2,368,002, forward strand.
TAGAATTCTAAGTAAACATAGAGCATTAAATAAACATAGAACTAACTAAACATAGAACCCTGAGTAAAAAGGTGAAATCACTGATAAGTAAAGGCATGAGGGTGTTTTTAAGTGCAGGTATTATAAGGTGCCAAAAATACTGGTTATAAAGTGAGCATAGTGCAAATGTTATAAAGTGTTCATGAGTTCAACAGCAGCAGGAAAGAAACTATTCTTGTGGCGAGAGGTTCTGGTCCCAATGGACCTTCTGCCAGAGGGGAGTGGCTCAAATAGTCCATGTCCAGGGTGGGAAGGGTCAGCAAGTATCCGGAAAATGTACAGGTCCTGGAGAGATGGAAGGCTGCAGCCGATCACTTTCTCAGCGGATCGCACGATGCGCTGCAGTCTGTGTTTGTCCCTGGCAGTGGCCCCAGCGAACCACACTGTGATGGAGGAGGTGAGGATGGACTCAATAATGGCCGTGTAGAATTGCACCATCGTCTGGACAGGCAGCTTGGCTTTCCTCAGCTGCCTCAGGAAGTACATCCTCTGCTGAGCCTTCTTGATGAGGGAGCTGATGGTCTGCTCCCACTTGAGGTCGTGGGTGATGTTAGTGCCCAGGAAGCGGAAGGAGTCCACAGTTGTGATGGAAGAGTCTGTCAAGACGAGGGGGGGCAGGGGGGCTTTGACTTTCCTGAGTCCACGATCATCTCCGCTGTCTTCTGAGCATTGAGCTCCAGGTTGTTGCAGCTGCACCACGACACCAGCCGGTCCACCTCCTTCCTGTAAGCAGACTCATCACCATCTGAGATGAGCCCGATAAGGGTGGTGTCATCCGCAAACTTAATCAGTTTCACCGAGTCGTGGCCGGAGGTGCAGCTGTTGGTGTACAGGGAGAAGAGCAGGGGGGAAAATACACAGCCCAGTGGGGATCCAGTGCTGATAGTCCGAGTGTCCGAAACATTCTTCCCCAGCCGCACGAGCTGCATCCGGTCCGTCAGGAAGTCAGTGATCCACCTGCAGGTGGAGTCAGGCACGTTGAGCTGGGTGAGCTTGTCCTGGAGCAGAGCAGGGAGGATGGTGTTGAATGCAGAGCTGAAGTCCACAAACAGGATCCTGGCGTAGGTTCCTGGGGAGTCCAGATGCTGCAGGATGTAGTGGAGGGCCCGGTTGATGGCGTCATCTACAGACCGGTTGGGTCTGTAGGCGAACTGCAGATGTCCAGGAGCGGGGAGGTAAAGGACACAGCACCATCTGTGTATTCTTTTCCCAATTTTTCTGTTCAGAGTCAATTCATTTGTACAGTAGCAGCACTAAAGTCAGTCAAAGCACTATACTAACCGTGGCTCATTTGAAGAATCATCAAAATCATTGGGCGGCGATCATGTCAAAGTATCCTTGGTCAAAAGTGGTTTCCCTTGGTCATCAGTAGGTTAATGTGATACCAGTGAACAGAACAGTGCTATGATTACCTTGAAGGTTGAAAAGCGCTATAAGTGAATGTTCATTTACATTAAAATAATCATAAGCATCTGTTGAATACAACTACAATTAATAACCCCCACACCTCAGACACCACCATTTTTCTGGAAAGCTGAAGTTTTCAGCATCGTTTAAAGTAACATAAACCAAAGAACTGATAGTGACGTTGTCAAAATTTATAAAAAACATACTATGATTATTGTTGTATTATTATTATTATTATTGTTAATAGTAGTCATTGTTGATTTATCACATACTATTAATTATACATGAAAATATTTGTGGTACCTAGGTTTTCATCATTAATCAAAATGGTTGGATGAAAACCACAATATACAAAAACATTCATAAAGCATTTTTTTTCCATAGAAAATAATCCATAGAAAATAATCTAGTCCATCACTCTGTCACGTTTAAAAAAAAATTAATTTATTGATAAATCATCTTGTTTCATGTGTTTCATGGTTGAATATGGCCTGTTCAGCAAAATATATTGACAAACAAGTCAAGCTGTACATTTTCTCACTTAAACTTTACTGAAAACTTCAGCAGCAGGTACAATCATCATTATATACTATCTGTTATGTGTCACCCTTTTACTGTTCCCTCTCCAAACTGTGTTAACTAGGAACCTTTACTTTCCAATCCTATTATAACAGATGCTACATTCATACTTTGCTAGGAGTTCTTTCTTTAATTCAACGGTGTTTCTCACCTTCTTTATCAAAGTTCTGGCACTTGCAAGTTTGCTTGGGAAACCATGTTGGGTTATTTTGCAGCCATATTTAATAAACAAGCACCGACTGACACTCAAAAATATGCAGTGCGCTTGATGACGCTTCATCAGCACAGGGAGCACAGAGACAGACACAGAGTTTTTAATCTGTGTGCCTTTTATGAACAGGTAAACCACACACACACGGAATCTGCGGAATGACACGCTGGCAAATGGACCAGCTTATAGGTCGGCTTTACCTTTCACCTTTAGACATTTTGCCCCCTCGCCCACTGAAAGAATAATCGTCTGGAGCCGGACAACAGACGACACTGGCCAGCAACATCTTGATGTGAGCGACTCGCGGGACAGATCGCCTTGTCATGCAGGTTCCGTTGAAAATGAATGGAGCAGAGGCGAAGTCGCCTCCAGTGTGTGAAGCCCATCAATCAGTGGTTGCTCGTTCGCACCCTGCGTGTGCAGGGCTGGATCACTGTTACATATGTAGGTCTACTTTGAAATAAATCACTACTGTTCACAAAGTATTAAATGTTTGTTTTGAAAATGTCTCAGTATCAAACATCTACTGTAGGTAAGGCAGCATCGTGCAAAATTAAACACTCAAAATTTTTGTTGTTACGTCTTGGCATTGTAGTTTTGTGGCCGTGACCCAAAGATGCGAGAGATGAGACCCAAATGCAGCCAAAGTATATATTTTAATTCTAATTGCTGCTGTGCAGTGGCAGGAATTCACAAAGGAAGCAGTAGCATTTACAATCAATGCTCCGACAACGCCTCACGCTAATTGAACTGGCTGACCAAAATAATCCCAAACACAAATAGACAGCACGTGCGTGCGAACAGAAAAGGTAAAACAGAAGGAAACCAGGACGGAGCAAAAACAGAAGTAATACAAAATAAAAGGCATGGAAACAGAACACCCCTCCGTGAACCACCACCTTATCGTGGTGGAGGGGTTTGAGTGCCCGAGTGATGCTAGGAGCTATGTTGTCGGGGGCTTTATGCCCCTGGTAGGGTCTCCCATGGCACACAGGTTGTAGGTGACGGGCCAGACTAAGAGTGATTCAGAAGACCCTTATGAAGAAGAACAAGAGGAGTGACCGCACCTCGTCCGAACGTGGGATACCGGGGTCTCACCCTGGAGCCAGGCCTGGGGGAGGGGCTCGCAGGCGAGCGCCTGGTGGCCAGGCCTTCACCCGTGGGGCCTGGCCGGGCCTAGCCCGAAGAAGCCACACCGGAACTCCCCCCCGCAGACCCACCACCTGCAGGGGCAAGCATAAGGGTCCGGTGCATTGCGATTTGGGCAGTGGTCAAGGGCGGGTGTCCAGGTGACCTGGTCCTTGGCGGCCAAATCTGGTTCTTGGGACATGGAATGTCACTTCTCTGGTGGGGAAGGAGCCCGAGCTTGTGGAAGAGGCGAAGACATTCCGACTAGATATAGTCGGACTCACCTCAACCCACAGTTTGGGCTCTGGAACCAAATTCCTTGAGAGGGGCTGGACCTTGTTCTTCTCTGGACTTGCTGCAGGGGAGAGGTGGCAAGCTGGTGTGGGCTTATTATTAGCCCCCCGGCTTGGTGCCTCTGTGTTGGAGTCATCCCGAGTAAACGAGAGGGTTATTTCCCTACGCCTTAGGGCTGGGGAAAGTACGCACACTGTGGTTTGTGCGTACGCGCCAAACGGCAGTTCAGAGTACCCAGCCTTTTTGGAGTCCTTCAGAGGGGTTCTGGAGAGCACCCCAGCTGGTGACTCCATAATTCTACTGGGAGACTTCAACGCCCACGTGGGCAATGACAGTGTGACTTGGAGGGGCGTGGTTGGGGAGAACGGCCTCCCTGACCTGAACCCGTGTGGTGTGTTGTTGCTGGACTTCTGTGCTCATCACAGTTTTTACATAACAAACACCATGTTCGAACATAAGGATGTCCATAAGAGCACTTGGCACCAGGACACCTTAGGTCGCAGGTGTATGATCGACTTTGTGGTCGTATCATCAGACCTGCGTCCGCATGGTCTGGACTTACGGGTGAAGAGAGGGGCTGAGCTGTCAATTGACCACCACCTGGTGATGAGTTGGATTAGATGGCGGGGAAGGATGCCGGACAGACCTGGTAGACCCAAACACGTAGTGAGGGTGTGCTGGGAACGTCTGGCAGAGTCTCCCATTCGTTGAGTCTTCAACTCTCATCTCCGGCTTCGCCTGCATCTCGAGGGAGGCCCGAGATATTGAGTCCGAATGGGCCGTATTCCGTGCCTCCATTGCTGAGGCAGCCAGTCGTAGTTGCGGCCGCAAGGTGGTCGATGCCAGTCGTAGTGGCAAGCCCCGAACCGTATGGTGGACACCGGGAGTTAGGGTTGCTGTCAAGATGAAGAAGGAGTCCTATCAAGCATGAATGGCTTGCGGGACTCCCGAATCAGCTGACAGGTACCGGCAGGCCAAGCGGCACGCGGCTTCGGCAGTGGTCGAGGCAAAAACTCGAGTGTGGGAGGAATTCGTTGAGGCTATAGAGCACGACTTTTGGTCGGCCATGAAGAGATTCTGGCAAACCGTCCGACACCTCAGAAAGGGGAACCAGCCTCCAGTTCACACTGTTTACAGTGCGGAAGGGAGCTTGCTGACCTCGACTGGGGAGATAGTTGGTCGGTAGAAGGAATACTTTGAGGCCCTTCTCAATCCCACTGACATACCTTCCGTAAAGGAAGCAGAGTCTGAGGATACGTACGTGGACAGTTCTATCACCGTGGCTGAGGTAATTGGGGTAGTTAAATCACTCCCCAGGGGCAAGGCTCCGGGGGTAGACGAGTTCCGCTCAGAATTTCTCAAGGCTCTGGATGTTGGAGGACTGTGTTGGTTGACACGCCTCTACAACATTGCATGGAAGTCAGGAACAGTACCTCTGGACTGGCAGACCGGGGTGGTGGTCCCCATTTTTAAAAAGGGTGACCGGAGGGTGTGTTCCAACTATAGGGGGATCACACTCCTCAGCCTTCCTGGGAAAGTCTACTCCAGGGTGCTGGAGAGAAGGGTACGACCGTTAGTCGAACCTCGGTTAGAGGAGCTGCAATGTGGTTTTCGTCCCGGTCGCGGAACACTGGACCAGCTCTACACCCTTGCAAGGGTACTCGAGGGTATGTGGGAGTTTGCCCAACCAGTCTACATGTGCTTTGTGGACCTGGAAAAGGCATTCGACCGTGTCCCTCGTGGTGTCCTGTGGGGGGTGCTCCGGGAGTACGGGATTGATGGTCCGCTTCTACGTGCCATTCGGTCCTTGTACAATCGAAGCAGGAGCCTGGTTCGCATTGCCAGCAGTAAGTCGAGCTTGTTTCCGGTGAACGTTGGCCTCCGCCAAGGCTGCCCTTTGTCACCGATTCTGTTCATAATCTTCATGGACAGAATTTCTAGGCGCAGTCAAGGTGTTGAGGGAGTCCAGCTTGGTGACCTTAGGATCTCGTCTCTGCTATTTGCAGACGATGTGGTCCTTATGGCCTCATCAGGCTGTGACCTTCAGCGTTTACTGGAGCGGTTTGCAGCTGAGTGTGAAGCTTCTGGGATGAGACTCAGCACCTCCAAATCCGAGGCCATGGTTCTCAGTCGGAAACGGGTGGACTGTACCCTCCGGGTTGGGAGTGAGGTCTTGCCTCAGGTGGAGGAGTTCAAGTATCTCGGGTTCTTGTTCACGAGTGAGGGAAGGTTGGAGCGTGAGATCGACAGACGGATCGGTGCAGCATCTGCAGTAATGCGGTCGCTGTACCGGACCGTCGTGGTGAAGAGAGAGCTGAGCCGGAAGGCAAAGCTCTCTGTTTACCGATCGATCTACGTTCCCACCCTCACCTATGGTCATGAGTTATGGGTCATGACCGAAAGAATGAGATCGCGGATACAAGCGGCGGAAATGAGTTTCCTTCGTAGGGTGGCTGGACTCACCCTAAGAGATAGGGTGAGGAGCTCGGCCATCCGGGAGGAGCTCAGAGTAGAGCCGCTGCTCCTTCACATCGAGAGGAGCCAGTTGAGGTGGCTCGGGCATCTAGTCCGGATGCCTCCCGGGCGCCTCCCTGGTGAGGTGTTTCGGACATGCCCAGCCGGGAGCAGGCCCCGGGGAAGACCTAGGACACGCTGGAGGGACTATGTCTCACAGCTGGCGTGGGAACACTTGGAGCTGGAAGAGGTTGCCGGAGACCGGGAAGTCTGGACTTCCCTACTGAAACTGCTGCCCCCGCGACCCGGACCCGGATAAGCGGAAGAAAATGGAATGGAATGGAATGGAAACAGAACCTAAACCAAAGTGTCACAAATGGGCAAACTCAACCGTGACAGAGATGTTTGTTTTTGTTGATGGTTTGTTAAAAAACATCGCACACACAAAAGCTTTATCTTGTTTACTTGCAATGCATTAAATAAATGGCTGCCAAATTCAGAATCACTAGACTGTCTCATTTCTTACCTTAGCGGCAGAATTTGTAAGCAACTGATCTTTTGCGTGAACAATGAAGAACGTGTTCAGCCTGGATTTGAACATTGCCAAAGTTGAGGAAAAGCAAAGGCGTAATGGAAAAATAATGTGACTACATTGTATCTTTTTTCTAATTAATAATTGGATTTATATTTTCACGTGAATTTTGGTTATGTGGGTATTTGAGTGCACATTAACACAAAAACTCATAGTAATAGATAAGCGTCAGCAGTAACAGAAATAAGGTAGAGCGCATCAAAGCAGAGTACTGTTGAGCAGCAAAGGCTTAGAGGAAACAATGCTGTAGTTTTGGCCTGCCCAGCGTTAATGACTGGAACTGATTGAAACCACACACAAACACTGATGGTTCTGACTAGAACAAGCAAAGAGAGAACACTACATCAGCATGGCACGTTTTTATCAGAATCCAACAACAAACAAACCCATCCTTGCGTGAGTATGCACACATTGAAAAGTGGAAAAGATTGTCTAGCAAACAAATGAACACACACAAACACATGGCAGTATATCACTGCACTGGGACATACCCAAAAGCAGAGATTGTAGCTGATGAGGGAATTAGGCTGTGTGCGCTCATTAGGACTAAACCTGTCTGTCCTTAAAAAGCTTAATTGCATGACTTTGTCTCTGACATTTGTCTGCCTCGAGTGAAAATGCATTCCATTACATTCTGTTTGGTGTTTAGACTCTTTCAGACAAGCACTACTTAAGAGAAGAAACAGCCTTCTGGAAATTGTGAATGGATTTCACTCTCGCTTCTAGAACAGGCCAACAAGCTCCAGGCAATTTAAGCTTGCACTACACCAAACAGAAGCAAATAGTTGACTTCCAAACCTGCAGCAGCAATTCCTGAATTGATGCAACGGCAACCGTGTACACACTGTACATGAGACTCAAGCCTTTTATTTTGGGGGAGTGAGAAAATACATCAATACCCAGACTGCAAGAAAAGCTGTTTCCCTCCTTGGCTCAGGAAGTGAAAGCTTCAATCATTAACCACAGAAAACACAATTCACTGTAAAAGCCTGAAAAATGGGAATTCTGAGAAAAACATCTTTCAGAGCCAACCTGGCTGGTGCAAGAATACTGACACCAATTTAAGGGGAATGAAATAACATAAAAGATGGACATACTATTCAGTAGCATCACACAACATGAACTGAGAGCCGTGCAAATATGAATTTGGTCTGTGTACGAGTCAGGCTTGCTTCTTGCCTGTTGCTTAATGCTGACACACTCTGTCATTAGTTCTCGTGTTTATGTGCGTGTGAGAGGCAGCAGCCGTTTCTCAAATGTTTGCGAGGTGGAGAACGGGGGAAGAAAGCGCACACATTTCAGTACTTCAAATATGCTGTAAAAATGCCCCAAATTGCACCTCGGTTATTTCAATCCTGGTGGGAAACCAAATTAGACCGGCCTCAATGAACTTCTGTGCCTAAGAACAGACGAGCAGGCACACAGTTACATCTAAACACGGGACCGGAGAGACATATTGCGAAACAACATTTCACCAATATTTAGACTGTAGCTTCTTTTTGGAGAAACAAATAATTTGATTAGTAAATATATGTAAATATAATCATAACACATAAACATTTATGTGTTATACCAAGCGGTGATGACTCCATCATAGCCCTGTATTAAAAGTCCTCGCTAATATACAAAAACTGAAAACCAAAATCTGGTTTTAAATTGGTAGTTCTTAACAGAGTATTGGGTAGATCTTAAAAGCGGCCACAGTTTTATGTGCTGTTTGTTTACATGCAAGCCATCACTGACAAAAAAAACATGATGACATGCCAGTGAAGTTAATTTGTATGACAATGTTGTCGTTCTGTGGTACGGTGAAGGCTGGAACAGAAATGGCCTTCCAATAACAACACCGGAAGCATACAATTAGGATTTAGGGGCAACTAGAGAGTTTAGTCCAACTACTATCTACCTACAGGTTAATTGATTAAAAAGTTTGTTTGGATAGTTTTAAGATTTTTGTCCTTGTATATAACCCCAAACACCAACAATTACAATGTGCACTTTGATTATCGCTCCTTCACTATACAGTATTGTGGTTAAAAAAAAAAATCATTAATAAATGATCACTGTTTTGTGGCTGAAGACGGCCTATAATTAGTATAGAAAATATTCATACTTGTGCACATTGTACTTATTCTTGGCCTAAATTCAGCATATTCAAGCATAAAAATGGAAAAATGATCAAACTGAATTATCTGAAATACAAAAACTAGGCAGAAGACGCAGAAGACTTGTGAATTTAGTACCCGGATGGAGTGCAGATCAGACAGCTAAGGTAAAATTAAGGTAGCGCAAATCAGTGAGGTGAAGGTTAATGTACCTTACCAACATAGCGTTAGTACTGATTTTATTTCATCTGCAAAAACACGGGGCTGCGAGTTAAAATAGAAAATAAAACAATTTTAGCTCACTAATCAGTAGCTGCTCATTTCTAGCAGACAATACTGTGTAATACAACAACAGCGTTCTTACTCAGTGATAGGGGCTGTTCAAACAAGGGGGTTTCAAACTCGCAGCCCGCGGCCCATATTTGCGGCCAGCGACTAGACATGGAAGACTAGTGTAAATGTTACAAAAAATATTTTTCATATGCTTTTACTTCATAAAGTTGACCAACCGGAGAGACATTCCAAATGAGTTTAAAAGAGCTTTACTCTTTTTCAGACACTACACTTAAATCCTGTTTGCACTTATGTTCTACTAAAACAATCTTTGTTTTTGCAGCATTGCCGCTTGCATTCTGGTTAAAACATTCCACCCATTTTTTACACCACTTTCCCTTCTCATTAGTGTCATGGGTAAGATGGAACCTGTCCCAACTGAATGCAGCAGAATTAAAATTATGAAATTATATATTTTTCCAGTATCAAATTATTTAATTCAATTAAATGTATTTTGGATTTATAAATGCACAGCCTTCAACATAGTTTAATATGTAATTTAGGCTTAGTAATGTCTTGGTAAAATTATTATTTCTCTCCTTTTCCAAAAAATAGTCGAATAGTTAAATAGTTAATGAATAAATTAATCTACAAAAGCATCATAATGTAGTCCATCAGGTCCCCAAAATACACTTTGTTCTTATGCGCAATGTGAATTCAAAAATAAAAAAGTTGCTTTTCTAAAAATATAAAACCACTTGTTTGTTGATTATTTAGTGAAATGTTTTTTTTTCTAAAAGTGGCTCTTACGTTAATGGGATACATCAATCATCATCACCATTACTTTATAAACTTAATAATCTTGCTCTCTTCCATCCATCCATCCATCTTCTATGCCGCTTATCCTTATTAGGGGCGCGGAGGTATGCTGGAGCCTATCCCAGCTGCTCTCTTGTTATCACTATAATACTTATAGCTTGTCTTCAAATATACTGTCAAAATCCAGCTTTAGACAAACTTTTGGTACATATTAGGAAAAAAATACGTTTTTTGTTGTTTTTTTTACTATTTTTACATCAGGGCCAAGCACCAGGATGAAGAAAGCAGTCAAAACATCTGTTGTATGTGGCAGTGGGCAACCACTTGGTGCATTACTGCCAATGACAGAAGTAGAGTGTATGGGAGTGATCACTTTTGGGTTTTTCGTCTTAATTGTACTCCCCTGTGCCGTTTCAGATTGATATTTTTAAAGATATTCAACAGCCATAATGTGAATCCCTGCATAATCTAAAGTCAAAACCAAGAGCTCTTTTCAAACCCCAAACACAAAATGTATTGCCACAAGATGTGTCGAGTTACACCTGCGCATTAGTTTCTTGATTTTTCATGTTAAAGACAAATACTGTAATTAGTAGTCTCAGCCAAACACCGCGATAAGACAAGACAAGATAAAAATAGGTGGTGAAAAACGTAAAAAAGTAGGTGAAAAACACAGAAGAGGAGAAATTGAAAAAAACAAAAAACAAAGGACAGATGCCAGTGGGGAAAAAAATGAGGGTTTAGCATATGGGTTTCTTATATAAACAGATAGCCTCATTGCATCTTCATGTCGGAGAGAGACGTACGCATTCTCCACAGTGAGGAGCACACATCTGTCAAAACACAGCACCATTTCATGGCCTTGGAGCCACCGAGGGGAACTTCACTTACTGACAGCAGGAAAGGCTGTGAACACATTGAGAAACCAATATACAAAAGTATCTCTCTTCTACACTACTGTGACAAATTCTTTATGAATGAATGAATGGTTTATTGTTTAAAATTATGGTTGTGTCCCCTCAGATGTGTAATTTTGGGTAAATTGTCTTAAAAGCATTGCTACTCAATCACGGCATCACAGCACACAAAGCACCTTGTGTTTGGTTTATATATTTCCCTTGATAGATAGACAGTATTTACACATAGCGTCACTGTCCTATACTGCTTATGCAGGACTCCATCTGACGGGAATATTGTGAGGAAATTGCATTCAGTCATTACATGTCTTATTTTTCATTCTTTTGATGTTTAAAAAGATTTCTCTGTTTCCTATTCTTCAGCTGGATAGGTGTTCACTCAAGAAATGATGAATGAATCAAGAATGATGAATGAATCAATTAAACATACTGTTTTGCGGTTGAATACAACCTATTATTGATCCAAAATATGCATATTTAAAGAACTTTAACATTGTTTTGCCTAAATTAAGCATTTACGCATAAACTTTGCTAAATGAACTAAAAAACAAACAAGACATTCAGAAGACACATTCAAATTGTCGTATGTAGTAATCTACTCTGGTCACTAGGTGTCAGTAATGTTACTGTTTGAAGAGGCACACAATTGCCAGACTTGACTGCCGGAACAACAGGCTTTTATTGCAGGTTTGAATTCTCTCAAAATGGGTATGATGATAACATTATCGTAATAATAACTCCAGCTACTGTAATCCAGCTACAGTCAAGCTAAAAACTAAACCTCAACTCTGAACACCTGACATTGCTTCCTGTCCACCACCCACTAATTTCCCATAGCAACATACACAAGCATGAGTTGTATTTATGTCTTCAATGGCTTATTTTCTGTTATTGTGTCTACCATATTGGGTAATATAAGTGCAAACATGGCTAAAGGGGTGTTACTTCACATGTAGAGGGGTCTGAGAATGTGTCATGTTTTTTCTAACTATGAAAATATTGAATTTATAATATGGAATCTTACTTTGTGGAAAAACACTTAACACGGGTGGGCATGGAGTCAATTAACTGCAGGGATTACTGTCTCGATTATTGGACACTTGTTGCTATTTCTGACAAAATACAACAATAGCCTAAATCAGTTTGCCCTTAGTTGTTTTGTTTTTAGCAACTTAAACCAAACTTTTGTTTAAAAAAAAAAAGACTGCTGTAGTAAAAGACGTGAAAGAAAGGCACACACAATCAACGTGCAATGACCCCCTGCAGGCCATTAGAAGAATCACATGTTAAAGGTTTATTAATTCTGACTTGATTTGTCAATCCTAATGAAACATTATAAAATCTAAATGCATGTTTACAAATATGCTGACGACATAGACCCATTCTTTGTGGCATATTTGTGTTTTGAAAGTGTCTTTAAGCATGACATCATGGCAGTGTGTGAACAAGTGTTGCACAAGTTCTTAGGAAGTCAAAGCGACACGCTGTCATGAGCTGTTCAGGCAAATAGCGAGAGAAAACACATTTAATGTGTGTGCTGGCAAGGCAAATATCTGCTAGATTCTTGTAAGTGTTGTGTGCGTGCTGTCAGATGTGTTTTTCAATGTAGTTATGCGTGTTGTGTTGCCCCGCAGTCCTGCGCTTTCTGTTGGAAGAGGGAGGAGGGTGAAGTGGTGTACTGAAAGCAGTGCCTTGTTGGCCTCACTGCTGGCACTCCTCTTCTCCCCACCCTGGCTCACCTTCCTACCCTCAACACACACACACACACACAACCAGTCAGGCAGACTGGCAGGCTAACTTAAGTCCCAGTTACACCTTGTGATAGATTCCTGAGGGGTTTGTGCAGGTAGAGTCAGCAAAACCACAAGAACATGTTGAGGCGCCGTCCTACTTTAATAATTCAAAAAGGATTCCTTCAGGGATTACCATTTAGTGGTAACTGATTGTGGTCACTAATCCGTCAATCACCACCTTATCGTGGCGGAGAGGTTTGAGTGCTCGAGAGTGATACTAGGAGCTATGCCCCTTGTAGGGTCTCCCAAAGCAAACAGGTTGTAGGTGAAGGGCCAGACTAAAGAGTGATTCAGAAGACCCTTATGATTAAAACTAAGAAGAGTGACCACCCCGCCCCTGGACGTGGGACACCAAGGCCTCACCCTGGAGCCAGGCCTGGGGGAGGGGCTCGCAGACGAGCGCCTGGTGGCCAGGCCTTCATCCGTGGGGCCTGGCCGGGCCCAGCCCGAAGAAGCAGCACAGGAGCTCCCACCCCCACAGACCCACTACCTGCAGGGGCAAGCATAAGAGTCCGGTGCCATGCAATTTGGGCAGTGGTTGAGGGGGGGTGTCCGGGCAACCTAGTCTTCAGCGGCCAAATCTGGTACTTGGGACATGGAGTGTCACTTCTCTGGTGGGGAAGGAGCCCGAGCTTGTGGAAGAGGCGGAGACATTCCGACTAGATATAGTCGGGCTCACCTCAAACCACAGTTTGGGCTCTGGAAACAAATTCCTTGTTCTACTCTGGAGTTCTACCTCGGCAAGCTGAGGTGGGCTTATTAATAGCCCCCGGCTTCGTGCCTCTGTGCTGGAGACATCCCCAGTGAAAGGGAGGGTTATTTCCCTACGCCTTTGGGCTGGGGAAAGGGTCATGACTGTGGTTTGTGCGTACGCGCCAAATGGTAGTTCAGAGCACCCAGCCTTCTTGGAGTCTATCGGAGGGGTTCTGGAGAGCACCCCAGCTGGTGACTCTAAAGTTCTCTAGAAAACTTACCCATGTGAGCAATGGCAGTGTGACGGCCTCCCTGAGAGGGGCTGAGCTGTCAACTGTCCACCACCTGTTGATGAGTTGGATTAGATGGTGGGGAAGAATGCCGGACAGACCTGGTAGACCCAAACGGGTAGTGAAGGTGTGCTGGGAACGTCTGGCAAAGTCTCCCGTTCGTCGAGTCTTCAACTCTCATCTCCGGCAGAGCTTCACCTGCATATCGTGGGAGCACTGGAATATTGAGTCCGAATGGGCCGTATTCTGTGCCTCTGTTGCTGAGGCAGCCAGTAAAATTTGCGGCTGCAAGGTGGTCGGTGCCAGTCTTGGCGGCAAGACCCGAACTTGATGGTGGACACATGGGTTTAGGGCTGCTGTCAAGCTGAAGAAGGAGTCATCAAGCATGGATGGCTTGTGGGACTCCCGGAGAAGCTGACAGGTACCGGCAGGCTAAGCGGCATGCGGCTTCGGCGGTGGTCGAGGCAAAAACCTGGGTGTGGGAGGAGTTCGGTGAGGATATGGAGCACGACTTTTGTTCGGCCTCGAATGCGGACAGGGGCTTGCAGACCTCGACTGAGGATATAGTTGGTCGGTGGAAGGAATACCTTAAGGCCCTTCTCAATCCCACTGAAAAACCTTCTGTGGAGGAAGCAGAGTCTGAGGACACGTACAGTACGTGGACAGTTCTATCACCGTGTCTGAGGTATTTTGGGTAGTTAAAACACTCCCAAATGGCAAGGCTTTGGGGGTGGACGAGTTTCGCCCTGAATTTCTCAAGGCTCTGGATGTTGGAGGACTGTCTGGGCTGACACGCCTCTTCAACATTGCATGAAAGTCTGGAACAGTACCTCTGGACTGGCAGACCGGGTGGTGGTCCCTATTTTTAAAAGGGGTGACCGGAGGTTGTGTTCCAACTATATGGGGATCACACTCCTCAGCCTACCGGGGAAAGTCTACTCCAGGGTGCTGGAGAGAAGGGTACGACCGTTAGTCGAACCTCGGTTGCAGGAGTTGCAATGTAGTTTTCGTCTCTGTCGCGGAACACTGGACCAGCTCTACACCCTTGCAAGGGTACTGGAGAATATGTCGGAGTTTGCCCAACCGGTCTACATGTGCTTTGTAGACTTGGAAAAGGCATTGGACTGTGGGGGTGCTCCGGGAGTACGGGATTGGTGATCCGCTACTATGTGCCATTCAGTCCTTGTACAATCGAACCAGGAGCCTGGTTAGTATTGTCAGCAGTAAGTCGAGCTTGTTTCCGGTGAACGTTGTCACAGATTGCAGCTGAGTGTGAAGCTTCTGGGATGAGACTCAGCACCTCCAAATCCGAAGCCATGGTTCTCAGTCGGAAACGAGTGGACTGTACCCTCCGGGTGAGGAGTGAGGTCTTGCTTCAGGTGGATGTGTTCAAGTATTCTCGGGGTCTCATTTTACGAGTGAGGGACAGTTGGAGCGCGAGGTCGACAGACGGATCGGTGCAGCGTCAGCAGTAATGCGGTCACTGTACCGGACCGTCGTGGTGAAGAGAGACCTGAGCCGGTAGGCAAAGCCCTCTGTTTACAGATCTATCTACATTCCCACCCTCACCTGTGGTCATGAGTTATGGGTCATGACCGAAAGAACGAGATCGCGGATAGAAGCGGCGGAAATGAGTTTCCTCCGTAGGGCGGCTGGACTCACCCTAAGAGATAGGGTGAGGAGCTCGGCCATCCGGCAGGAGCTCAAGGTAGAGCCGCTGCTCCTTCAAAATTGAGAGGAACCAGTTGAGGTGGCTCGAGCATCTAGTACGGATGCCTCCTGGGCGCCTCCCTGTTGAGGTTTTTTGGGCATGCCCAGCCGGGAGAAGGCTCCGGGGAAGACCTAAGACACGCCGGAGGGAATATGTCTCACAGTTGGCCTGGTAACGCCTTGGTGTCCTCCCGGTGGAGCTGGAAGAGGTTGCTGGAGACCGGGAAGTCTAGACTTCCCTACTGAGACTGCTGCCCCCGCGACCCGGATAAGCGGAAGAAAATGTAATGTAATGTAATGTAATGGAATGGAATGATTGTAGCCCACACACGAGAGGCAAACACAATAGAGTAACCATAACACATGCAGGCCCTCCTAGCCTACCCTACCATACTACCTACTGTACATAAGACCCGCTGACCTACAAAAAGTGAACTTTGAGAGGACAGGATGCTTTTCAATTGTGGTTGAGGCATTTAAGTATGAGGTGGACCGTGTTCTGCCAACCACTCCTCATGTGGTCATTCTCCTGAATGTGGTACCCAAATTACAAAAAGGTACATAGCAAGCAAAAGTTTTTTTTCTGAGCAATTTGCATATTCAAATAAAGTATGACTTGTTCTGTTTTAATTTATGAATAAAAACTGAATTTTGACCAAAAAATGGAGAAATAACACTCAAATAATCTGATATTCACAATGGTTTTCTTCCGCAATTGAACTTTAGTTACATTGTGTGAGGACTATGTACACTCAATGTACACGTCTTGTCGAAGTTTGGTCAAAGTGCATGTTTTGGGTGCAGCAAAAAGCATTTGGTGCACAAAGTGATTTTTTACTTTGAAAATCACTGCAGCTGAAACATAAGTTCTATCTTTTTGTGTTATTTTTTTGGCACAAAAAAAGTCACAAAATGGTGATGCAAAAATGGGCTAGAATTGACATCAGATTGTGTTTTATACACAACAGCCCAAAAGAAAATATTTAACACTGTTTTCCTTGTTTATTCAATGCGTTTGCAAAATATTTTTTATTTATTTAGCGCTGCAAATCATCAAAATGATTCATCAAAACGACATACCTTCCACTCAAAGCTGCCGTTTTCAGGGTCTGTAAATGAACACTTTTGAAACCGGGTCCCAGAGTGGAAAGATTTGAAGACGCCATTTTCACGGCTTCGTAGTTACGGCTTTGCCCCGGCTTCTATGCAAACGCTTGTGCCATAGCTCCACCCGTTTACAAACGCACATGCGCTAAAACCTATATCAGGCTAAATAGCCTGATATTTGCCATTGACTGTTGCGTCTGTCACTAAGGTGTCTACTAGGGGAGCTCATTCCCCCAAATCAAGCTCAAGCCAATAACTTCATTGAATATTAGCTTTTTCCGCCCTGGTGGTTAGGGTAGGGCATTGAGTCGTGAGCATCGATGGGAACCGGAACTAACATTCAGATTTTTTCCGAAATCGTTGAAATGTTTTGTATTTCTGTGGCAAGACCAGTGATGTCTAGAGACATGAGATGGTCTAGAGACAGAGCCGCTAAGGAAAAGACAGGAGGCAGCGCTGGAGGTAGCAGAGATGAAGAGTCTGATGTTCTTTTTGGGTGTGACCAGGATGGACAGGATCAGGAATGAGCACATCGGAGGGACAGCGCATGTTAGAGGTTTTGGAGATAAGGTCAGAGAGGCCAGACTGAGATGTTTCGGACATGTCCAGAACAGAGATAGTGAATATATTGGTAGAAGGATGCTGAGTTTTGAATTGCCAGGCAGGAGGCCTAAAGGAAGACCAAAGAGGAGGTTTATGGATGTAGAAAAAGACGACATGAAGGTAGTTGGCGCAAGAGAAGAGGATACAGAAGACAGAGTTAGATGGAGGCAATTGATTCGCTGTGGCAACCCCTAACAGGATAAGCCGAAAGGAAAAGAAGAAGTTCAAATGTTTTTTATTTTGATTATTAGATTTGATGCCCACCTCGCACACTGTAAGAAATAGTTAGCACCAGTGAAGAAGAGGCTAAAAAGTTTGGCTCAATTTCAATAAAAAACAACCGGCCTTCAAAATATATAACCTGTTTACAATGTAAGGTTTTCAAAAAAATTGCTTACACAAACACTGAGGCAGCAAACAAAGTATACAGTAGTACTTTTCAAAAGTAAACACCTTTTGTGAAAGTACTTTAAAAACAAACAACTTTATTACATTAATATTCAAGTGGAATGGTTTGATATGTATATACTGGTTAAAAATAGCCCTGTAAGATATTCATAGTAACGTTCATAAAAAGTTCATATTACAATTCATGGAGAAGTTCAGAGTTTGATTCCCAGCAGGGCCCCAACACTGAGCCACTGGAGATGTCCAGTGTAGTTTGTATAAATGGGAGGGCACTAAGCCAAATCAAACATGTGATTGACTCACTGCGGCACCTTCTGCTGGAAAAAAGCCCCCAAAAACCAACAACTTCGCTTCACAGAATTCAGGTTACTGTCATTAAAACACATTTCAAGCAGAATAAATTGCTTTCCACTAAAAGCCATTATTCATTCACTCCACAGTCACCCACTGGTGGTGGTAATCTACATCTATAGCCACACCTGCCCTGTGGTAGAATGACAGAAACATGACTACCAATTCACGCCATTGACCACCACAAAACAGTCATTACATTTACACACCAGTGTGAGCAGCACTGGTGGTAAAGTGGGTGAACTGTCTTGCTCAAGGGCACAACAGTAATGACTAGGACGGGGTAAGTGGGGTTCCACCCACTCTAAGTGTCCTGAGCCACTGCTGCCACACGTTCACTTCTATCAAGCCCATTTTACCTGGCAACATTTGCCACCAAATTACCTAATTATCTCTTTGCTGATAACTTTCACTCAAGAGGTCGTGAATCCATCCCTGATTCTGATGTTGCAGAATATAAAGAAAAAAAAAGGAAGCTTTTGATCTTACCTCGACTTGCTGTTGAGATCAAGGTTCTATTTTCACTCTCTATCGTAGCGTTTACATGTAAACTGGGTTGAGGGGCTGCTAGAACTGGGTCCCCATCATCCGGTGGCTCTGGGGAGATGGCAGGAACACTCCTTTCCTCATCCATGGACATGGGCCTGGGTATTTGCGAGGGGGGCGGAGGGTCCGAGGCGCTAGCCTGGGGAAAGGCACACGCACACATATAATTATAAAAATAAGTACGCTTGTCTTCCACATGAATAACAGGAACAATGTCTTAATGTCTTAGATCCTAGGTTCCAAAAGTGGGGTACGGTACTCCAAAAAGTATGCCAATCTTGATAAGGGGTATGTGAATAAAAATGAAAAACGCCCAACCTTCTCAATTACAAGTGCACCTGAACTCCTCGCAGTGCGTGGAGAAGCAGAAAGGAGACAGAGCATGACGTTGTTCATTGCTCGGTGTTAAATCTTAGCCTCATGAGTGGACAAAAAAATAGTGAGGCTGTCAACCCCTGTCTCAGGTGGTTCAGGTGAGAGCTGGGAAAACTGGAAATGTCTCATCATTACTTGGTTTCGAAAAATAGCATTCCTCTACTATGAAATGCAGCAATACTGATCAGATGATAATAATCAGCATTTTTGGGATACATATGGCTATGATTTTTGGCGTTATGACAGAGGAGCAATATGAGAATGTGACGATGAAGAATGATGAAGAGTGAAATAAATGTTATTATGGCTCACTGTAAAAAGACTAATAATAATTTCTTTTAGGTGTTAATAATACCTCAGACTGATTAGGGTATTTTTATGCATGTTACTTCACGGTGCGGACAATACAAATGTTATGATGGCGACAGTTGACACTGGAACAGATGACCTCTTTAGCCATGGTGAAATTCGCGTCAGGATACAAGGAAATCCCAGGTGACCAGGAAGAGACTGTCCTCAGCCTCATTCAAATGAAGAACAAATGAGGAAAGAATTTTAAAACTATAAAATGTCAATCTGATGTCAAATAAGATGAACAGCAAACAGATGACAGATAAAGGGAAACAGGTGTAAGTTAACAGAACATTCCATGTTTTAGTGTTTGGATGATGGAGAGGCCAACTAAGACTCATCAAAACATTCAATCGACTACTTACTTATTTGCTGTTTTGAATTAAACGTGCACCCGTAGGTGGGTGCAAAAAAACCCACAACCTTTCTTCTCATAATCGATAGAAACAAATGCAAACAACAAATACACACTTCTTTGTCTGCAGCGCTGACCAAAAGGCCAAAGAAAGTGAAGTTGAGATTTGTATGAAAAGTAAAAGCTGAGTCACGTTCCAGCGTGTTTGGCGCGCGCCCGCCCCTCAGCTGGACAGCTGTTTGCGCGCTCCCGCGGCTTCACCCGCCGACATGCCCGATGACTCTTTGCTTCCGGACAAAAGCCCTTAAGTCCTGTTCGAATTCTCGTACACACTCCCGGAGCCCTGTTGAAAAAGTTCCGCTGGGAAGCCTGAAGAGTTGAAAAGTCCCCCAGAGAGCCGACTTTGAACGCAGCCCATTGTCAACCCCCGCGTACTTTGCCATTTGGCCTCTTTCGGCGGCGGTGTGGACGCGCGCCGGCTTTCACTCGAACCCCACGCCTTTGCTTCGCTAAACGCGTCGCCGCGCGCCGAGAAGGAGTCGAGTAGGGGGGCGCTTCGGCGTGACCGCCGTCGAGGTGCTCTGGTGGCGCAACAACAACAACCACGAAACACTCACCTTGTGTGTAGATGCAGCAGGAGATCTCGGGACTAGTTCATTCTCGGACCTCCCCAGGTGGACTTCTCACCCTCGCGGACCTCCTCGTCCCCCTCCTCTCTTATCTTCCACGAATGGTGTCCACGGAGCACCCGGAAAGGTTTTCAGAGCATTTTCCTGCACTTGAGATCTTCTTTCCCTTCCTCTCCGCCTCCTTCAAAACTTTCTCCGGCTCGGCCCTCTTTTCTCCAGATGTTTGGGACGCCTTTTGGCAGCCCGGTGAGAAAGAAAAGTTGGGACTGCAGCCTTCTTCTCTTTCCCACGCGTGTATTTAAGTGAAAAGGTGACTTATGGCGTGACTTCTTCGTGTATGTGCTGGGTGCTGCCTTCACGCTGCAGCAATTGGACAGGAAACTCCAGTACGAGTCAGCAGTGATTGTGCTTCCTCCAGGCTACAGACTGCTCGGGCTGTCATATAATTACCTCTTTAAGCCAAGCAGACAGCTAACAGAAGGATGAATTATGAGTCCAGCAAGCACATGTTTTTGCATTAATAATAGACTCTGCTTTGCAGGTAGACAACACCAACACTTGGGCTTTATGGAGGAGTCATTCCAGTGATATCTGGTTCTGTTCCTTTCATTAAAAATCTCCGCAGACACTGTCAGGGAGCTGATAATTTAATGTAACATTGTAATTGTACAGTGTCATACTGGGAGGTGTTTTTCAGGATACGTAGTATTTGAAGTCGCACGTTGCACAACAGTGGGGTTAACGGGGGTCGCCCAAAGTCTAGATTGATGCTGAAATGCAGACGGTTTTAAAGGCTTTTTTACTGAGCACAACTGGCTGTGAGATGAGTACTTAAATCTGAAGCTAAAATTGTCATTTTAAAAAAATAGCAAAAATGTAGAAAATGCAATTGGCTGGCGACCAGTCCAGGGTGTACCCCACCTCCCACCCCAAGTCAGCTGGGATAGGCTCCAGCATACCTGCGACCCTAATAAAGTTAAGCGGGATAGAAAACGAATGGATGAATTGAAATATTTACCATGTAAACATTTTTCTTTCCTTTTTCTCGGTCTGGAGGACGTTTACACCACATCATCTCATTTTATTTCGGCACTGGAAAAATACAGACAAAAGCATTTGCTGGAAAGATGTTTGGATGGATGGCATTTCTCTGTGTAGAATAAAAGCTCTAGCTCACAGGTGTCAAACACAAGGCCCGGGGGCCAGATGTGGCCCACAAAGGCCTAAGAATAGCGTCTCAATAAAGCAATTCAGCATTTTCTTTCTCAATGTTTTTGTTCTCTCATTTTGACAGAAAAATCTTCTGAACTTAAATATTATGTGAGATGAACAAGATATGAGGGCAGTCAGAACTTCCATGTGGCCCTCAACCAATACGAGTTTGACACCCCTGCTGTAGCTGAATCCTTGAGATTAAGTCATCATTACACTCTGCTAATGATTGTGTGCATCCAAATGTAACCTGTGTGTTGTTCTATTGTATTTAATTATTATATCTATATTATACCTAACTGGGCATCTACGCAAGTGTTTACATGGCTCGGTCTTGGTGAAAAAAGATGATACATTTCATTTGGTATTTTAGATTGACTAACAAATTAACCCCCCAATATATTACGTATATGAATTATGGTTATTGACCATTTATGTTCCTAGATTAAAAAAAAAAAAAACTAACAGCACACAATGCCGCAGAAGCGCTGTCGTAAAAATTTGCAAATGGAGGAAGTGACGTAGGTCTCGCGCATGCACAGGACCGATCGCGTTTTTGGTACGAATTGTCCAATGGAATGGATTCCTAACTGATGCGCTAGCTGGCCAGCTAATTTGCCATGTGTTTTAATTATCACTGCCAGTAAAACATATACTCCTCACAACACAATATTAATGAATGTTATTGTTGTTGCAAATATGTCACTTTCTCCATGTGTGTTCATGTGCACCTGGTTGCCGGTGTCACCTGTAAGTGTCCTAGACCTGAATCGCTTGCAAAACAGATTGCTGTCTTTCTAGCCCATCTTGCAGTTGATCTGTCAGTTTCAGTAAGTAAATCTGTATTTGATGTGTTGCTGTATTCTAGAAACCCTTGAACAATGTTATGGAGTTTAATTAAAGCAATTGCTGCTCACTCGTTTTATTTTGCAGCGTGGATATAGCTGTCACTTACTGGAAGCCAAAAAAAAATACTTGTGGCCATTTTTTGTGTGTTATCATAGTTATCACAACATAATACCAGTGAATGTTATTATTGTGTTATTGGTGAGAGCGTGTCAAAATCACCACTTCATTTCAGTCCTATTTCATAGATGTTTATTTATGATAGCCATGTGAAAAAAAGGTTTCAATAAGTGAGTACTTTCATTTTGTTATTGTTTTCTTCAAACATCTTTCGGTGTCATGAGCACTGTCATGACAGCCTGGCGTTAATCTCGTTGCCTAACACTGCTCAACTTAACTCTGATCCAGCGGGGATTTGTGGATGCGAGTTGAAGCCCCAGCCAGGATGCATGGCTGAACTGCGTCACGCTAGCATGACAAGACCAACATTTTTCAGTTCTCATCTTATTTATTGTTTGCAAACTCAGGGACTAAGTCCTTGAACATAGGAGAACTTTGATGGCAAAAAAAACAAAGGATTTCAATGAGAGCCAACAGGAGTTTTTTTTTTTTAAATTGAATTATTTTGCAATATTGACTTCATGTTTTTCAAACTATTATTTGTAATAAAAGGGAAAAATATAATATTTGTTAGTATTTTGTTGACACTGTTACATTGTCATACATTTTATTAACAGTATATGTTTTATACAGTGGTACCTTGACTTACAAGTGCATCAACTTACAAGTTTTTCGACATACGAGCCGTTACACGGACCTAATTTTCTTTTTGAATACGAGCTTTGATGTGACTTACAAGTGTACAAACATCTATTAAAACCCTATTGTGACAAAGACAATCTGAGGCTTAAATGCGCAATTACTTTATCAAACCCGCGCTTCATCCATACAAAGCCGGCGTATTCAGGGTCTGTAAACAAACACGTTTGAAAGTCGGTTCCATAGTGGAAAAATTTGAAGACTCCCTTAGCATCTGCATTGCTCCATAGTTACGGCCTGCCCCTAGCTTCTATGGAAGCGCTTTCGTCATAGCTCCACCCCTCCACAGACGCACACGCGCTAAAACTGCAAACACGGAAACAACAATGGCTCCGTACAGCATTGTTTTCGTTTACGACCCTAATAAGGATAAGCAGCATAGAAAATGAATGGATGGATAGAATTATGCAGAATACCGTACATTAGTACAAATACCAAATCTCACTCCGACCTCCTCAACCAATTAATGAACCAATTAATGGCATTTGTTATTTCTCATGGGGAAAATTGTTCTGACAAACGAGTAAATCGAGGTACGAGCTTGGTCTGAGAACGAATTAAACTAGTAAGGCAAGGTACCACTGTATGTTCTTGTCTTAGCTAATCACAATCAACAAATTAAAGGCAACAATCACAAAGTCATTCAATGATTTCAAAACAAGTTCAAGTAAATAGTATCGGTACCAACAATACTGGCCCTGTATGGACTTGGTATTGAATCAACACCAAAATGTATTAACACGCCTCGCCTTTGTTTTGTGTGCCTGTAGCTTTAATGCTAATGATGTGTGTTTGTCCAAGAAGTGCACTTTATCCACTTTTTGCATATACGCTTTAGCTCTGCACATGTCTCATGTAATAGATGCCAGATATCACATACAAAAATGTAACTTTAAGGCAGTGCCACTCAAATCTTCTGTCACGCACTGTGAAAACACTGACTGACGAATTTTACTTGTGAAACATCATTAAAAAGCCAATTTTGAACATTATGGGACCTTTACTGGTTTGCATATAAAAATGCAAACTATACTCATAATATAATTAAGTGTGGCCAGCATAACCGCAAATGCACGCATGTCCTAGTTCTCCTCAAACCGGCTAGAAGTAGTACTCAAACGCATGCAAACATAGGCTGACGTACTCAACGTCAGAGACTCACACGCTCAGTTGAGTGATTGAGAAAACCAATTGGAAAAGGAGGCCATCAAGTTGTTAACAAAAATGGAGGCTGTCTAGAAGGCCGCACAAGATTTGCTGCAGCAAATTACCTCGCCCACACCTTCTCCCATCAATCAAACAGCACATTCTCATCAGTTGCAACCTCCAGGTGTCAATGTGGCCTGTCTATTCTACGCAGAGTTGGTCTCAACCTACCTAAGCTGTTTGTTTTTGTGCAGGCCCATGCTGCATTTCAAAAAATTGCTGTTTGTCTTTTCAGTAGAACCCTATATATTTTAAATGATTAGAAATCTACCAATCACAATCATTCAGATTTCTTCACAATTTCCAGTATTCTTCATCTACTTCATGATCTACTTCCAACCTTGATGATTTGGGGTGATGTCTGATTCAAGAAGGTCATGCAGTGGAACCCCATTTTTTGTCAATCTGTTCCCAAAGGTCAGATAAAAACAAAACCGAGGCAATTTTTCTCATATCTGATCACTCGTTCCATTCATTCATTCATTCATTTCTTATACCGCTTATTCTCATTAGGTTTGTGGGTATGCTGGAGCCTATCCCAGCTGGCTTTGGGCGAGAGGCGGGGTACTCGCTGGACTGGTCGCCAGTCAATCACAGGGCACATATAGACAAACAAACATTCACACTCACATTCATACCAATGGACAATTTAGAGTTCCAAACACCCATAAACAGCAAATATAATTGTAAAAGACAAATGATAGAACTTATTCTTGATGCACATCTGGAAAGATCAAATAAAAAAGTATCTCTCACCTTCTTTATCAAAAGGCTGACAGCAACCTTTTAAAAACCGAGAGCTACTTCTTGGGTATTGATTAATGCATATTTGATACACACTTCTGAAAAAGCCATTTTGCACAATTTACCTTTAAGTATATGTTATAAATACTAACAATCATATTCCCTTCATGTGAAGACATTGATCATGTTAATGATTTCTCGGAATAAATCAACAATGAGTTAAGAAAACAAATACCCAACACTTTATTTCTATAATTTCTCTAAGTGCAAGTGTTTTTCAAAGAAAATTACAATGTCCCATATACTATTACTTCATTGTTCATTGTAAATGTTCAATACAAAAATCAACTTTCAGATTTTTAAGATTATCAAATGTTACATTTCATTTACTCTTACCATTGTAGTTGCCCCCAGTTGAACACTGGAGAGACTGTTGATTATATTAGTTCCATATGTTTCCTCTCTAAGCACAGTTTTAGTAATTACCATCATTGCTTATCTGGCAAATTTCTTGTCCGAAAAGGCCTTTTTAGTAAAGAATTGCATAGCTCTAAATGAGGCTTCGGCTGCTTTTCGGGTGTTTTTAACTGTCTCGTCAAAAAAGATGTGTTTGCAAAATAATATTTTTAACTCACAGGCTCTATTTGCTCGCTACCTTTGGGCCTGACCTTTGAACTATACTAGGTCAGAGTTCATTTATATTAAACATTTTTAAAGTGGGCCGCACGGTGGCTGACTGGGTAGCATGTTGGCCTCACAGTCAGGAGGGTCAGGGTTCAAATCTCCATTGGGCATCTCTGTGGATGTTCTCCCCGTGCGTGCGTGGGTTTTCTCCGGGTACTCGGTTTTCCTCCCACATTCCAAAAAGATGCATTTTAGGTTAATTAGCGACTTTAAATTGTCTATTAGAGTGTGAATGGGAATGTTTGTATGTCTGCCCTGGCGACCAGAGACTGGCACACCAGGCCAGGGTGTACCCCGCCTCCTGCCCGAAGTCAGCTAGGATAGGCTCCAGCTTTCCCGCAACC
Source organism: Oostethus manadensis (assembly GCA_024372805.1). Lineage (NCBI taxonomy): Eukaryota > Metazoa > Chordata > Actinopteri > Syngnathiformes > Syngnathidae > Oostethus > Oostethus manadensis. The sequence continues at coordinate 2,393,886 of QODF01000029.1, forward strand.
CTAATGAGGATAAGCGGTATTGAAAGTGGATGGATTTTTAAAGTGTTTTTTTTATACATGTTGTCATTTCCACTTAACATGGAAGTGTGGATTAAACAAGAATAGCAACCATAAATAAATTCATGCAGCTCGCTGGTAAATGGCGCTCTTTGAGCTATTTTTAGAACAGGCTGGTGGGCGACTCATGTGGTACTTATTGGCGACCTGGTGCCTGTGGGCATCATGTTGGTTACCCCTGCTTCAGTGGATAGGCTAACCGAGCCTGATGTTGCCATTAAAATACACATACCATTTGCACCCTCTATTCCCACTGCTTACTTAGTTGTATGTGCCATTTTGCATCCATTATGTTGGAGCATTGCAGAGTTACTGTAAATTACAGTGGATACAGTGCACAATAGCATGGACTCACCCAAATATTAGCATTAAAGCTACAGACACACAAAACAGTGTGTACTGCATGTTCATTTAAACCAGAGGTGCCAAACTTGTGCCATGGAGGGTTGAGATCCTGCAGGTTTTCTGTCCTGCTGGTCAATACAGCAGGTGATTTTAGTGATCAACACCTCCTTCAATTTGAGTGAATGAGTTCATCAATTAAAGCACCTGCTTTAGTGACCATTTGGGAAGAAAACCCTCAATGGCATGAGTTTGAGAGCCCTAATTTACACCGACTCATTGAGTTATTGCTAATGCTCTTAAAACACGTTTAACAAAGAGGGGTTGTGCTCCTGTGGCATAGTTGGTATGGTTCTGGTTCTCTGTTTGCTTCTGAGGTGAACGGGTCCAAGCCATCCTGCAGCTGAGCGCACCAAGCAGACAAATATGACAGCGTCCCTCCACATTCCTCACCTCCAACCCTTCTATCAAATCATCTTGCAATTATGACTCAGCAGCCACTGTTGTCACAACAATCATTGTTGTAGTATTTGCACAAGCTGGAAGACAAAAATAAATCCATTATGTATCATCTGCACAGTACTGTCAATATGAGGCATGAAGCAATTTTGTTTTTTTTATGAAACTTGGCACATCCAACGTTTTGATCTGTTTTATTTAATCTGCGTTGTTAGTAACATCTTGGTGTTCCAGACTGATTGATGCTTCCAATGTTAAGATGGAAATTTAAAGCTTTGCATAAATAAGTAAATACATTATTTTCGGGCCTTTGTATTGAGTACACATAACATCCCTCACAGAACGCTTTCCAGATTTTTCCAGGCTTTGCTACTTTTCCAGCCGTGTTTCCTTGGGTTTCTTGCCTCCCGCGAACCAGTCTGTGTAATTTACTAAACACCCCCACTTTACTCCAGCCTCCCGACGAGCCCACTCCGCTGTGATTGGTCACACTCCCAGTCGCTCCCGAGTACTTTAGAATTCTGGCGGTACAGAAGTTGATAGTAAAATGACAATTTATCTTTTAAAAATGTCGACTTTTAACAGCTCTCAGAAGCTCCAGACATTGGTGAGCTTCTAATTTGCATGCACGCAGGTAACACCCCCTCCGCTCCCTGTATGCACACTATATAATGCTACACAGATAACCTTTATGTCCGATTACTTACCCAAAATAGAGTTAGTTAGGACACTGACTTGCTTACAACTTGCTCTTCTGGCTCTACAACACAAACAACGTTGGGAAGTCATCGGACTTCAGCAACAGTTTGGTGGATAGTCAAAAAAAATCTAAAAAACAATAAAAATACAACGTGCAGAGCCATTTAAAACTGCTTTCAAGGCTCACTTCCAAATGCACAAATCTCATTGTCTGACACGTTGGCATCATTTAGCATGACAATACTTCATTGTAATATAGATGAGAAAAGAGGAAAAGCATAATAGCGCGCCTTTAACAAAAGCTTTTATGAGTAAAAGTATTTAAATGTTTACTTTTCTCATGAAGGGAACAGAATTTAGGTGATAAGTAAGATCACTTTATTTTTACTTGTGTATGCCAGCTAGGGATGTTAGAAAGGTTGGATGATGGTGACAGTTGGACTATGGAACTGATAACAGATTGAAGATTTCTTTTGGTAAAACCAGGTCAACCAAACTTGCCCTCTATATAAAAGTCACGTTAACATTTTTCAGCAACTCTTCCTGAAATACATATTCAAGTGAAAATTGTGCACAAGGAAAAGCTGCCCTCACAAAAGGGATCCATGCCAAGCTGGAGTATAATTCAAGCAATTCCCCAAAGATGCTGATTGGTGAAACCTCTGCAGCTTTAGAGAGACTCATCAGAGAGAGAGAGAACGTTGACCTAATCAGGAGGAGGATGGAGCAGAGAGCTGCTCTACTGGCCTACAACCTCACTAACTCAAGTCCTGCCTGGCATAAGAAAACATGAATGTTTGTTTGTGAGCATGAAAGTCAAACAAGAGCCACATGCTCGCAGCAAGTGTCAGCTAAGAGTTATTATAAACGTTCAACGTGGATTGCTGGAGTATTTCAGTGCGTTCTGATGGGAGAGGAGGAGGCAGAGGAGGAGGAGGTTGAAAATGTGGTTCCAATCACTCACAAAGATGCTTTTGTTCTGCAGCTGTGGTCCCCCTTCCCTTCCCTCGCCCCTTAAATGGCGAAATGTGTATTTACATGTATGTGTACGAGCTTGACCTTTTCTATGCACGTTTTTTGGTTGAAATTCTATCTTTCTTCTAAAAAACGACCCAATTATGCTAAGATCTTGTCCACATGTGTCCGCTGGTTTTCACTGGGTACTCCCACGTACCAAAAACATGCATGTTAGGTTAATTGGCGACTCTAAATTGAATGTATGAATGTGAGTGTGAATGTTTGTCTATATGTCGCAGGAAATTGGCTGGCAACCAGTTAAGGGTGTACCCCGCCTCCCGCACAAAGTCAGCTGGGATTGGCTCCAGCTTACCCACACAACCTTAGTGAGCATAAGCGACATAGAAAAAGAATGAATGGATGATTGAAGTCAATGTCTGTTTTTTTAATTTGAGCTACTAAACAATCGACTAGAGCTACTTACTATCCAAATACAATATGCTCTCTCCAACTTAAATATGCATGTATTGTGTCATAGTATACTGTATAATAATGGCTGTTAAGCAGGAAGTTAGACCTCAATTTAGAGACAGACATAACATTTTATGATAATATTTATTAACTTAAGGCACACTAATAAATACCAGAAAACGAGTACAACATAAAAAACATACATGACAGAAACGTTGCTGGAAAAAAAAACAATCAAATACAAAAAGTATAAACAAGGAAGGCATAGGTGTAGTTGGGATGCCAGATAGTGCTGAATAAGCCAACAAGCAACAGAAGCTCATCAAATACTTACAGATCCTGGAAGAATGAGGCAAAAGCAGTTGCAAGGCAAGCAGCACAAACGCAAGAATTGCATGAGAAGCACTGGCATACAGGCAACGGAGCATAGGCAGCAAATCTTAAGGTAAGTGCACACAGGTGCGCCGTGGTGGCTCCTCCCAGGAAGGCCAAATAAGGGCACTGAAATATGACAGCAAAGGTGGCAGCCACACATCACAGTGTGCATATAAGAGCCACAATATGTTACCTTAGGCAGCATCTAGGTTCTGGTAACAATCAATTCTGGTTCTGGTCAAAGCACTGTTAAACCAAAGCACATGTTAAACTATTTGTTTCTCTGAAGAAAATGTCATCTAAATCAAATACCAGCCGAATCTGTTATGCTAAAACACAAAATCAACATTAATACATTCTGCCTTAACAGAAGCCCAAACTGAACTTTGCATGTATGAAATGGTTTAGTGGTAGAATTGACTGTACTTAGTTTCAATATTTTGGTACATTTCTTCTTTCTTCTTCTTTCTTCTGGTTAATTTGTTGTTTTCACAATTAGAAACTTTTATTATTATTTTTTAAATTGACCTTAATTGGAAAGAATTTTGTACTTTGTTAGGGTTTGTTGTTTGTTCTTGATTTAATCAAATTTATTAATATCATTTATTACTCAGAATATTTCTTTAATGGTTCAGTTGCTATAAAATACCGTGTTCAATGTAAGAGATTTGCGATTAATTAATTTCTTATCTTTGTTATGCAGCAGCATATCATTTGGTAGACCACAAGCGTTTTGTTTAAGGTCACAAAAATCCTCTGGCTTTGATAGGCCATGCAAACTGGCACTTATAGTAACTCATAGAAGTGTGAAAAATGGAGAGGGCTAACTATTTCTGGAATCTGTTTTAGTGCATACAAATTTGCTGGCTGTATCCATTGGGCATCGATTGATTGGTAGTGCCTTTTAGGTAGGGCAGTTTTGCCAACTTGGTGACTTTGTCGCTAAATCTGACGACATTCTAAACTTAAACCAATTCTAAACATTCTAAACATATTTTCTCAAAAGCATTCATTCATTCATTCATTTTCTATACCGCTTATCATCATTAGGGTCGCAGGTATGCTGGAGCCTATCCCAGCTGACTTTGGGTGGGAGGCGGGGTACAGCCTGGACTGGTCGCCAGTCAATCGCAGGGCATATATAAACAAACAAGCATTCACACTCACATTCATACCTATGGACAATTAAGAGTCACCAATTAACCTCACATGCGTGTTTTGGGAATGTGGGAGGAAACTGGAGCTTAAAGTGCGCTTAAAGATAATCAATAATACAAAAATATACGAATGTAGTCATATTGCAAGCAGGTATCGTGTGATCGGGTATTGACTAGTCACTCTGGCAGAGGGACCCGTCCACAACAAAGGCTGTAGGCTGGTCCTTGTGTTGTCATTGCTTTTACCAGCTAGTGTTTTTTGGTTTTCTAGTATTTGGGAACTTAAAATTGAAAGCAAGTATTGATCTGCAGTTTTTGTTCTCACTGAGCAGTCGTGGGGGTTGATGAGTCGTCCGCCCCAAAGCCCTAAATGTCACACTAAGTGGGACCAGGTACAGAGCAAACACAATAGGCCCAAAAACTGATCCCTGGTGGACTCCCCAATCAAAGGGGGCAAGTCCGGATGTGGTTATTACAATGTCTATAATTTGAGAGGCGCTGGCCGTGATAAAATATTATAATTTTTTTATTTGATTAAAATTATTTGATTTTGATTTGTCAGTTTATATTCATAAACTAGGAGTCAAGTTTATTTGTAGTTGTACACATAATTCAAATGTTTTACACACTTTTTTACCCACAGTTGGGGGCAACTAATCGCTGTATTTTCCTTTTTGCACTCAACATTTCACCCGTTTGAAAGTATATAATGGATTAATTCAAATCTGTAGATCCAATCTTATTGGTGTAGTTTGGGCAATAGTTTATAGTTATATTTTTTGATTGTGTAATTTTGCTAGCTTCTGCTAATGTTAATGGTCGAAGCTTTCGTTGCATGTAGAGCATAACACTGATGCGTCACCTCGCAACGATTAGCCAACTATTGTTGATAAGAGTTTTCACTAATGACTGCTAACCAACATTAATGTGATGCGATGGACAATGGAGTGTATGGCAAATGTCTTTTGACCCTCACATAATGCCGTAGAGTCCTTGGTAGGCAGGGAGTGGTCAAGTAAATTAGGTAGTGACACCATTTACAGACAGTTTGGCTAAAAAGCCAGTGAATAAAACAAAGCACTTGAGGTAAACAACTAGTGACTACTACCTTCAAAAGACTGGAAGACAACTACGAGACAACCAAGGAAACCAGACTTACACAGGACTGCTCGCTCTGCTGCGAATGAATGGAAAAGAATGAAGTACGCTGTGGGGCGGAAGTCTGTCATGATGGTGAGCAAGAGAGATGGGCGGGGCTAGGACTGTAGTACACCCTGGACTGGTCGCCAGCCAATCGCAGGGCACATATAGACAAACAAACATTCACACTCACATTCATACCTATGGACAATTTAGAGTCACCAATTAACCTAACATGCATGTTTTTGGAATGTGGGAGGAAACCGGAGTACCCGGAGAAAACCCACGCATGCACGGGGACAACATGCAAACTCCACACAGAGATGCCCAACGGTGAGTCGAACCCTGAACCTCTTGACTGTGAGGCCATTGTGCTACCCACTCATTGTCAGTACAACTGATAAACTCTAACCTAAATCGTCATCATCACTGGCTGGTCATGAATTCAACTAATCACCCAGAGAAACAAATTAGCTTTAATCTACCGTCTACTGTATGAGCGTCCCACACAATATACACTTTGTCAGTCTTGTTCACTGTCCTGTTTGTTTACAACAACCAGTGTTATTAATAACACATAACTGTGGAACTGACAAATGTGGTCCTTTGGACCGTCCTATTAGAGCAATCATTGGTTGAGCAGTGTGTAGAGGACGTGTTTACAATGCAGTGTTTCCAGATTCTGCTCACCAATATTGTGGCCAAACCTGAGCAGGGAATACTACGGAAGTGGAATCCGAGTCGGCAGTCCTGTCCTTGGTGACACACACCAGCTGAAACGGTGCATTGTGGGAATTGTAGTGCCAATAGTGCCTGGGTTACACAGAATACTAAGTGGTTAGTTCCGACAAAAATGTATTTTGTGGTCATCTGCTTTTTTTTCGGGTTAGAAGACAGTAAAAAATAATACTCAAGCGCATATAATGGCTACTTTGTCCATCATGCTGAGTGTTGTTCCACCACTTGCATCAATTGTTCCAAATTGCTGATATTCTACATTATATTGGATGAATGTGTTGACAGTTGCAGTTGTAGATACACACTTAATGTTGTGTTTTTAGTGAGTCAACATGCTGCTTGGAGCACAGCCCAAAGGCGGCCACAGACATGGAGGGGGAAGAAGAACGGGTGAGAGGACTGAATGACAGGGTGAGTGAAATTGGGAGAGAGCAGAGAAGAGATGTCTGTACAGTACATTTATTTAGTGACTCACAGGGTCTGCCTGGACCTCAGTGCGCTCCATGATGCTTGGGCCGTTTACACCACGCAGCCACACACAAACACACATCACACGTACCCAGCATTGCACATTCAAGCTGATATGTGTATAAAATGAATATAAAAGCGCACAAGCAGGACTAGTAAAGTATCCGCACACCTCAAGTTTACTCAGGCCAGATGAGCGTTTAGAAATAATGCCAGAGCTGCACGTCGCCAAACACGACAGTGGCACGCCAAGAACAACTTTTTTACGTGTTGCTTCGCACCCTGGCTCACCTTGTGCAAGCATATGTCCTCATAATGTACCTTATACCTGCCGCTTAGTTTGTACCAGACTCCTAAAAGCAAAAAAAGTCAGTGGGATTTCATGTTAAGAGTGAATTTCCTCCCAAGTTCCCACAAAGCAACGGATTAAACAAAGTTTTAACCCCCCTCCACAAAAAAATAAAACATGCAGCCATTTTTTTCTCCCAGTGGCATCACATGTGCTGAGGTTCAAAGACAAGCTGGAGGGCATGTGCCAAAACTGCAGCCCTGAAGAAGCACAAGGAAAGATGGAAAGTATAGCGCAAGGTGACAAAAACTAGTTTGAAGCATAAACACCTCCATCAGCCCTCTGTGTGCTTGTGACTTCACTTGATTACGCTTGATTGTGCAAGTAAACCCAGCCTCAGCACACACTCACTGAACTCTCTGGCGCACCCTGTCGGCGGGACTGTGCAGTGGATGTTTGTTCCTGTGTGCTGTTTGTGACCTGCTGCTTGTGTTGTCTGGTTTGTTTACTCCTCCTGGTGGCTGCTTTTTGTATCACAGCACAGCCAGCATTACACATCTCACACATTTTATTTGGAAATGTGATGATGTCATCAGGCCTGTACATTTACTGATCTATAAGTACATACTTCAATCTGCATAACTAGCTTAAGCACACATTTCAAACTACTGTGCAAGTATTATATAAACATAATAATGGTAGGTAGTAGTAACTAAAATACCTAAATGAGACATTTACTATTTATATATATATATATATAGGATGATTCATCCGCTACCCTAATGAGGATAAGCGGTATAGAAAATGGATGGATGGATATATGATGATTCTGTGAAATCAGTACTTCCACAAACGGTATATAGTATAAACAGGATGCATTATTAAGATAAGAAATTGGCGGTTAATATTTGATTAAATGTATTTTCTTTGTTTTACCATTTAATAAAAAAATAGTCTTTTTTGAAAATAGTTTTAAACAGCTGTAAATGTGTTTTTTAAAATAATAATTAATAATATGAAAGAAGAAGAATGAATATTATATCTAAAAGCATATTTATTAACCATAAAATTAATGTAAAAGACATTGACGCATTATTACATATAGGCTACGGAGCTCATTCACTCAACAAGCAACATCCTTTCATCACCTATAAGTCTTTATTCATTTATTTATTTGTTGTGTATTTACTGCACTGATATTACTGTAATATCCATCTACAAATCGTTAACGTTACTGTTATTATTATATTAAATATTGATTAAACACACCAAGTGAAGACATTTATTACTGTAGCAATATCTGTGATAGTGGTAGGGGAGAAGGTAAGATTGACAAAGCTCTGATTCTTCCTGCTCCTTTTTGGACATTGTTGAATTGCATAACTGCAAAACCTTGTATGCACGGTCGAAATAAAGGGATAAAATAAATACAATTATCTTTAATAAAATCATTAATGATAGCACACTAAAACACGTATTATGTCATCCTTTTGTAAATACAATTAAATGAACTATCGATAATAATAACAGATCTGAATCAAGGACACAGCAAGGGACAGTGTAATAAGTATTTTATTGCATTTTATAATGCCATTGTCAATAATTAGTACAGATTACATGCAACTAGACCTACTGTACAGTTTTTTATTGTCTGCATGGACAGACACAAGAAGATTCAGGTTACAAATACACAGATATATGTATGTGTGCGTGCGTGCGCGTGTGTGTGTGTGTGTGTGTGTGTGTGGTGTTTGTGTTTTATACAGCATGAACGAAAGGGCAGTGACTGGCATTAACATGGCTACCCGGGGTGGGGGCTCCACTCTGTGTCTTAAAGCCACCACCCAGTCCCGGCCTCTTAAAAACTCTGGCGACACTTCCAAATAACAAGAAATAGCAACAGAAAAAAGCAAAGCATAAACTGAAACTAAGTAACAACACAAAGAGCCACTGCTGAAAATGTACACACATTCCTAAGGTTTAACCAGAGGAGAGCTAAAGTGGTCATTCTGACTGGCGAATAGTCCCTCCCCCCTCTTTAAATGATGCCTCAGAACTGTCCAATCACACGTCAGGATTCAGGCTCCTTTTATCCGTCGGATGCTCGTCCAACGCTGTCCACCGCACAAACGTACAAGAGATAACAGCTACCAGTGAAAGTGATCTGCAAGTGAAGTCAATGGAGGCTTTTGGAAGTAGCTCGCTTTCTGTTTGGTTAAGGTATCGGTTTGGTTACAGTTCAAGAGTTTGGACTTTGGTCGTCAAGATGATGAGCTGGATCTCACAATGCCAGTCCACTTTTTTTTTTTTACTGAGACTAAGCACAAAAGAGGAGGAGCATCAATAATGCAAGAGGGTCAGCGTTTGATCTGCCTCTGCCGGATTAAGAGAGGAGGTGTGTGACTGGTCACGCCCTCATCCCGCCTGCAGATAATTGACAGCTCTGCAGGCCAGAGGTCAGCTAAGGAATGACAGAGGTCAGGGGTCAAAGGGAGCCGGGACACAATATTGGCACCTGAAAGGACCAGCAAAAACTTCACTCCATATTTTTTTAAAGCAAGAGAGAGGCTAAATATTCTTACACTCTTTTCCTTTTCAGAGGTTTTGGTCCTGTCTTTGAGAAAAAAAAAGTTCTTCTGAGGTATCAATACATAATGAAGTAACTTTTTAGTTTATCCATTTGTGTTTTTTTTCCTTAAAAACGCATCAATGCAGTACAGAGACAAAAAAAGTATCAAAATAGACCTAGCTAAGATAAATATACAAACAGGTCTTACCTAAAACCACTGATCTAACTTTTATTCTTTTAACTTGTTTTCTTTAGCGATAATACATTTAAAAAAAAAAAAAGATTGGCGTCCCAGACGTTTTTATGAAAAACTGAAAACATGGAAACAAATGAAAACTAGTAAAACCAAGATACCTGCAGTACTTAATGATAAATACATATACTTCAGCATTAGCAGTACAGTATAGCAATCAGAGCTGCAAGCTTTGCAACTGTTGGACAGGTGCAGGAAACAATAGGAAACCGATAGGAAAGAATGCCCTGGAGAGATAAGTCAATCATTAATATACAAGAATACATCATGTTATGCCAAGAAATGTTACACGGTGACCTGTGAACAATCTTTATAAAACAGCCTTGTTTACAGGTGTACCTTAAAGCACAAGATCATCTACATATACGACTCAATGCAGCAGTTCCTCTTGGTCGGTGTGTGTTTTACTGCTTTTTGGGGGTCTTTGGATATTTGCTCAGAGCCTCTATTTGCACTAACCCATGCAGCCCTGCTTCAATGCTTGTGTGACACCCCATATGTGTGTGTGAGTAAGTGTGTAGTAGAATCAATTCGGCCTATCATCACAACATGGTAAGAGCTCCCTGCAACAGCACATTGGCCAAAGAATGGGGGACTCTCATTGGCTCCCATCATGCTTCACTTCAGTGACAGCATGCAAGCAGCGCTGCAGGTTCGAGCTCAGGCGAGGTAGTCTTTGCAGTTAGTCATGTATGTTTTGGGGCTGAAGCAGACGTGTCAGGGAGACCAGATAGAGACCAAAATTTTGGCATTCAATGATATTGAGGAAGGGTCCAAGGGGAAAAATATCAAAGACTTCCAAAAGGAGGTAGTGTTTTTTTTGGTCTGTCTTTTTGCTCTTTATCTTTTTAAAGAAATCTGTTCGATTAAATAAGAAAATGGTGTGAAGTGCAAAAGTTAGGAAAATATGAACTTTTAAACATGACGTCCCTTGGTTGATGTCCTCTTACGTTGGTATAGTCTTAGTATTGTTTGTATTTGTTCCCTCTTCATGGAAAAATTCCTCGCTACACATATTTGGAATGACTTAGTCCCAGGGTTGTGTTTGGAACACACTTTAGCCTGAGCATGGCCGAGACAGGCTTTCACCTGTAAGTGCTTTTTCTTTGTCTTTTTCAGAGGAACTGTGCATGTTGGAACTGCTTGTTTGTACTAGGGAGTATTAGGGGCCCACTGCAAAGAAAAATATATATACAGTGAGAATAAATGTTTTAAATAATTAGCATTTGCCAGTTTGCCAACGTTGCATGAAAACAGATGCAATTTGTAAGAATAATATCCTAATACTATAAGAAGTATCTGTACTTTTGGCGGGAAAAAATATTTGTGAGTGTTAATCTTAACAAAATAGTCGGACACTTTTGTGAGAAAAAAAAAAGTTATTTTATGAGAATAAAGTCTAAAAATTCAAAAATAAGAAAAACAAACATATTTTTTGTGGAGAATGTTGGAATTCATACGAAGATTTAATGTTATGTGAAAAAAAGATATTTTTTATGAAAACTAATTTCATAAAAAAGTTGTAATTTATAAAAATAAAAATGTCACATTTGTAATTGTAATTTACTAGAAAATAAATGCATTTATTCTCTCTGCAGTTTTAATGTGTTTTTTTCTTTTCAGTGTAATACTCCATTGTATATTTGGCCTCATACCTAATGAGTGCAGTTTGTAACTGACAAAAGCTTCCATGTCCAATTTTTAGTTTGCATCTACACTTTGGTTTGCGGAAATGGTGAGCACTTTAAGTCCTGTTCAAATTCCAAACAATATTAAAAAACTAAAAAAAGATCACAATAAACAAAGAGCTCAAACTCCTGGTTTGTTGTCTTTTGGCCAATTCTTACAGAATAAAAGGGGGTCTCAATTAATAATAAGAAAAGAAGGAGGTCAAAATAAAGCACAGGGTTTTTGGTTTTCTAAATATTTCTTTGGTTACCTGTAACAAAAAGAACGTGGGAGTGAGAAGCAGATATTCGAAAAAGAAATGTTCAATTGGTTATGACACTATGAAGACGGAATAAAATAAAAACAAAACCGAAAAATGTCACGTGCTATTCATTGAACAAATAAGCGCACAGTGAATGCTCGATAGCATAGCACAGTAACTAATCACAACCGTACAGCTTTGAATCCAGCCACAATTTGGTGTCCCACGAAAACAATTCCCCCTTTGTTTCTTGTGAATTTGGATCTTTAGTGGGATGAGGTATTCTATGACTGCATTAATATATATTTATACATTTCTTTTAAAGCATTACTGATATCTCTCAACTAAATAAACGACCAAAATAAGTGAATGAGACAGAATTATCCAAAACAACATAAGCAAAAACCACTGGTATTAAATAATCTGTCTGGATGATGGTAACCTTTTAAGTGCTATTTCCAAATTTCTAGCCTGCTACACTTTGGGAGTGAAAAGGAGAGGGGACAATACTGCGCTTTCTCTTTTTTTTTCTTTCATACCCTTCAGGAATGGTGTGGAAAAAAACACAATAGAAAAATAAAACAGCATCCTCAGCAAAGATACTGTACATCAAAAGATAAACACCACCATGGAAATAATGATCGTCAAAAATAAAGAATGATAATGACATCACAAAAAAAAGGAAATGACAAAGAAAGCTACCACACATTTTTTCTTGTTATATTCCATATCAGCGACACCTTTTTTTTTTAGTCACAATATTTCTGTAGACGCTTCCTGGCGATTTTCTTCTATGAGTGTTCCAAGCTCATCCCTCCATCCCGAAGCGGATGCTCCATTTCTTGCAGTCTTTTTGGGTGGTTGGGACAGTGTCTCATTTTTTGTTTTTTTGATAACTCACTTAAAAGCTTAAAAGATGTCTGTGAGTAAGGGGCTGCCACCTCCAACACTCCCCCTCTGGTCCCTTCTCACTGTGGGCTCACAGAGACTTGGATGTGCCAGAGCACAGTTCGAGGTATTCTTTGAATGCATCCATTTTCTCTTCCCATCTTGACGTCCAGAAGTTTTGTGTGGATCCGGCTGAAGTAATTGAAATGATTGACTCCATGGGGGGGGGGTGGAGAAGAGGTATACTGCACTACCCCCCTGGCAGATGCTCCAAATCTATTTACACATGATCCTGGATGTGGGCCTCGAGTGAGGAGGAAAAGAGGGTCCAACCCTCTTTGGGTCTCCACGGAGAGGAGTTCAGAAGGAGGAGGCTTTGACAAGTAAAGATGTGGGCCAGTGTTTGTTTGTGTGTGAGTGTTTTGAAAAGAGACATGGAAAGTTAAAGCAGTGCTCCATAGAGTAGTTTTTGCGCCTAAAGGTGATGAAGGTCTTCAAACCCTGTTTGGAGTTTCTCAATGTCATCCTTGGTTGCTTGCTCATAACAACAAATATATAAAAAAAAGAAATAAAACATTCTTGTTATTTTTCTTTTCGCTATCGTTTCTTCTTCAGGACTGATCTGACTAAGCCCCGCCCCCTGGATCCATCTTACTCCAGATCCTCGGTGGGGAGGTCCTCCTCCAAGTCGCGGTCGTCGCACGACAACTGCAGGTTGTGTGTGACCCCGGCCAGGAGGGAGATAGGCCGACCGTCCTCCTCGATCTCAGTGGGCTCCTCCTTCACGTGCACCGGGTGGCTGCAAGAGGCACACAGATGCAGATGCACAGTGAGCTACACTACACACTCCAAACACTCCTGCCCTTATTGATGACACTAACTTGTCGTCATAATCATTGTTGTTATTCTTAAGTCTTACCTATTTAAATACAAGTATAGTTAGCATTTGGAGACATTCAACATAAAAGGGGTGTAGTCCCTGAATGATAAATATCCTAAAGATCAAGGTAAATATATGATTACAAATCCACTTAAATAAAAACTGACAGAGTACACTTCAAAAGACATTATTAAGGTGCCTAAAATCACAATGACTGAAACTTTCACTGCCCGAATACTTCTGGAAAGATGTGCTGAATGGTAATAATAATAATAATAATAATAATTGTTCATAATAACAACAACAATAATAATGATTATTACTGCTACTATTATTATTATTATTAATGGTATTAGTAGTAATTATTGTTAATAATAATGTACATTATTATATCAACAATCATAATGCTTGGCATAATTATATTGATAACATTTAATGACTATTGATACTTTCATTATTTTATAAGAAAAAGATAAAATAGGCAATTCAAATAAATAACTAAAACATCTAATTATTACAATTAATTATTTTGACATTATTATTGATAATTGGAGTATGGTAATAACACAAAAGCAATGCATTTATCGGTTTCATGCCTTTTCTTGGAACTAGTTGTTTGAATGATGTTAAATTTTATAGTATCAGTCAAATACATAATTCAACTAAATAAATACATGAGTGAGATACCCCTTTATGTAACACAACGATCGTGAAAAACATAATATTGCTATGAGATTTAGAAAAAACATGGATTATTACAACAATGAAGTTATATTTTTACAAGAAAAAAAGAATGCACAGCTTTATAGGCCTTGGGTATAGATAAGTTGTGGTGTTAGTATATTTAATGTATTTAATATTTTCAGAGTAAGCTGCAAGTCATGCTTTGGCATGTAGAAATCGTACTTTACAGGATGAACGCCGATTCAGATTAAAGTCAATGCTGAAATGCTGCCAATGAAAATACGTTGATCTTTAGTGTTCAGGACCATCTTATCTGAGCAGTTGCAACCTCTAGTTGTGTGATGTGTGTGATGTGTACCTGTACTGCTGAGGGCTGAGCGTGGGGCTGCAGCTGCCGTTGCTGTTGACCTGCTCCACCGTGGAGCTGACATCATCGTGGCCCACATGCAGCATGTTGAGGCTGGCTGCAGATGGTGGGGTCACTAGGGGTGGACTGTTGAGCAGGGACAGACTGCTCTCTGCCAGGGCTGCCTACAAACAGTTTTACATCCACTTAGTTGTTATTTCGCCAACATACATGAGGATGTTCTTCTAGACGTTAAATCATTTCTCATTGGTGTCTTCTTGTTTGGAGCTGGGTACTCGATAAACCACTAGGGGGCACTTATACACAGTATATTACTCATCAGGCCTTGTGCCTGCACATGGAGGAGCCCATCAAAGCGTCTGAGTCTTCACCCAAGAGTCTCAACTGGCATGCTGAGGGTAGACCGAGCAGCAACCTCAACATAAACACACGCGCATAAACACGTGAAGCGTCTGTCACTGCTACAAACACACTTGCATCCAGCTGTTTTTTTACGAGACAACTTGGACACGTAACGCACAAAAGAAGACAAAAGGTGTGGGAATTCTCAGTGGCTCAAAGGCTTTCCTTTTCTGCTGCCACTGGTAATCATTTTATGCAGTAACCTTAATTGACAACTACTTGACGCTTTGTCGCAAAATTGCATGTGGCAGTGCTGAATCTGGGTAGGTGTGCGTGTGTGTGTGTGTGTGGAGGTGGGGGTGGCACACGCACGAGAGAGTGAGGTGGGAGGTGAGGTTAATGTGGGAGAAAAAGGAGGTAGTGTGAACGTCGTTAGGGAATCTGCTAATTATAAAAAAGGGAATTGATATTAGTGTCCTTGACTGTGATTGGCTGCCGTGTGTGTGCGTGTGTGCGTGCATGTGTCCCACAAAGAAAGATGAGAATAGGGCATTCCTTACCTGGTAGCTGGCGTTCAGGGATCCAAAGCCCAGGCCTGAAATCATGTTTTTCACCAGAGTCGGACTCCTACACATTTGCATTCAAACGCACACACAAATACACACAGACGGAGAGAAATTGAAGAGGAGAGCGATGACATAGGAAACGTGAAAATGCCATGAAATCTGACAAATATGTTCTTTTAAGTAGAAACATGCTCAGACTGTAAACAGATGCTTGAACACACACATAGCAGACTGTTTGATAGCTGACGTGCAGGTGTGTGTGCGTGCATGTGTGTGTGTGTGTGTGCATACAATTAACCCCAGTTTCTGTGGCAATTGGAGAGAACATCTGTTTGCATTCACTAACAAGCTTTGTTTCTCCTGTGCATCTCACACAGCTGCGTAGTAATGGTGTTGACTAACAGGCAAAACACACACACACACATACACCATGTGACGGTCCATTTAAGCAATCATAGTGCCAGAAGCCATAGGTTCACGCTCACATCAACCTCAAGCAGCATCAACGTGCGTGAGAGTGTGTGTGTGCCTGTGTGAGCGCTTACCCGGTCATCTTTGGTGGTCTCCTCTTTTGGTATTCAACTTCGTCCACGGTCCACACGGCCCCCTTCACGTTCTCAACCCGAACAAAACACTTGTGCAGACTCAGGTTGTGGCGCACAGCATTCTGGGGAGGAAAATAAGCGGGGACATTTGTTTGATTGAATGTACTAAATGATTATGGATGGATTATACTGCTTCACATAACAAAAGCAAAACTAGGAAAGCAACGCATGGAGCAGACCTGTGACATATTTAGGGTATGGCATGTATTTTCATTGGTAAACATG
Organism: Oostethus manadensis; assembly: GCA_024372805.1. NCBI lineage: Eukaryota > Metazoa > Chordata > Actinopteri > Syngnathiformes > Syngnathidae > Oostethus > Oostethus manadensis. The sequence continues at coordinate 2,410,347 of QODF01000029.1, forward strand.
TTTGTCAGGTAGATGGCAGAGTGTTGGACCACGTTGAAAGTTAAGTCCAACTTTAAGCCTTCCGAACCGGATAGAAGCTGCCACACAAGATAAAGGGTATGTAGGATATTCATTCACTTCAGTATCTATCTGCAGAGGAAATTTCCTGAAAATCTGACACAATTTGTAGTGTGGCGTGGAAACGATACCAATATAGGCAGCAGCTCAACCCTCATGTTGTGTAATGTTCACATTAAGCTTCTTTTACTGTGATGCCAATATATGCATTTTACAAATTATAGGAAAAGTGACATTTATTTGAATCATTTAGTCGCGAGAAAAACAACATGTTCTGCTATGAGCATGTCAGACAGGTTAGTCTTAAGACATTCACAATGATAATCTAACTAACAAATGCTGACGACCGTGCCGTTGGGAAAGCTGCACATTTCTAACATCCGCTTAAGCACAAACTAAAGTGCAAAGTGTGAAACGCTGGACTAATACAATCTGTTTAGCATCACTCACTATTTTGCCGCAAGCACGCTAGCTGCATGGTGTGATATTAGATTAGAATTATTACTGTGTTGTGCACAACGTCATCACTCCCGCTCCGGTATCATTATCGATACCGATGTCAACCGATATCTAATTTTTAAGCTAAAAGCACTGCATTGAGTTGTTTGAGTGTTTTTCGCTTGCGTTGAGGTTATAAACCTCAATGAGCCAGGTTTGTATTCAACGACAAGCACATTTTTTAACGCAACTACGTGCAGGTGTCAGGCACCGGCACACAGCCTCATTTTATCTCACAGTTTTGTAATCAGTCATCATCAAGCACTCACACACTCAGGCAGACACACCGCTATCTTCGCCCTCCCCCCCGAGGGACAGGCCTCCCTTTTCAACTGCCATTTGTAGTGTGTTCATGCCCAATTTCATTACCAATTTTAATTTGTCTATAATTAAATCCTGCATATTCTCTCTGACATGCTGTTCTAAGCCGAGAGGGAGGGACAGGCCAGGCATGCATCACTCCTCTCCGTAATTACACACACACGCACGCACACACACACATCCGCAAACACACACACATAATTACACGAGCCATAATCAGCGGAGGAACACTCTCTCCTCCGCATCCCTTCAACCCCTGAGCCGCGATGCTAAGTTTTGTAAATGAGTCTGACCCCAATCTTCGCCTGCCACCCTGACGATACACACTCTCGCATACACACGCGCACAAGCATAGGCACACAATGGACACAGCGGTGCCATGAAAGTGTTATTTGCATTTGTCTCCGTGATGAAAGCCTGATTCTCCCAGTTAAAACATTAGGAGTCATTTAGAGAGGGTCACAACATGCATGTCACTCATCTGCACTCCAGCCAGCCCAGAGGGCCCAAATTTTTCAAAAGATGATTCCATTGTGTGCATGGAAAATACCATAAACTGGGAGCAAAATCTGTAAACTTTGTAATTGTTTTAATAATTTTTCAAATTTATTAGGACAGACTAGTGATTTATTCTATTCTATAAACATTTCTTTTTTGACTTTTCTATTTAGGCCCAACCAACTGTAAGCACTCAATGTTTTTCAAAAAAAACCTCTTTCCTTTTAGGAGTCTAAATCATCCTGCAAACATATCAAAGCATTGTTCCTTCTTACTCATCACTGCTCATCTTCCTCTCTGGCTGCGTTTCGCTGATCTATGACTTCCACTCACTTGACACTGCAAGTCTCCTCATGAAATTTAACGGTGTATTAAGGGACACACATCTCCACGGCCCTGTTTGACTCGCTGAGCTTCTGTATAAATACATGAGCCCATGCAGAGCCATATATAAATGCTTACATATTTATAAAGGCTATATTTAAAGATGAGACGGCATCTTTGCTGCCCCTCGCTCTTTACCCTCTCCATCCCCTGCTCATTCTAGCCTCAGTTTTGGGACTATGAGGAAAGGAAAGTCAGGGTCTCTCCACATTCCTTTTCCTCCACGTCTTCTTTCTTTGCTCATTCGCTCACTCTCGCTCTCTTTTTACTCAAACTAGCAGTAGCGTTCTGCAGAAATAGGTCAGCACCTCCAATGGTGGGATCAGTGTGAATAGCGTGTGTGAGAAAGAGTGCGCGACAGTAAGGGAAGTGTGTGTTCTAGTTATGTGAGGATGTGCTGTGTGAGGTGAGACAACGGTGGAGGCCTAAGAAGAGAACTCCGAGCGCAAAGTGTCTCATCAAGGACACAAAGAACCAATAACTGTCAAATCAGTCATGTCTTTAAGGGGCTCAGCTAAGTCTGAGTGAAAGTGTGTGTTGTATAATTTAGTACCATGACCCTAATCAATATCCTCTTTAAATTAAAGCTTCCATGTTGGATTTGGGCCATTTCTTATCTTTCAGTAACACTACAGATGCCACACTTAATACTTCTGCTCTTGATTCACTTCACTGTTTAGGTGTGGAGACCACAATCATTTGGATTCTTTGATGTGCTAACTGACGGGGGTGACTAAGAAAATAGTATAATATTATACTAATAAGTATACTGTAATAGTATCAAGCAGAAATGCTACACCAGTACAGATGTGGGAAAAGGTTTAAATATTACGAGACTAACATTGGCATTTTACAAAAAGTACATTTTAGGTGTATAAAGTTGTATTAGAAGAATCATCTTATGAAAACAAACATTCCAAATGACAAAAAAGTGTGTATTTTTAGGGAACAATTTCATTACAACTTTATTCTTGTAAAATGTTCTTTTACAGACGACAACTTCCGACTTTGTTCTCGCAATTTTGTATTTTTTTTCTGCTCACTGAGATCCTAATACATTATTCCTGAGTGTTTATTTACTTATGTATTTATTTATTGACAATAAAATTACAAAATCATTTCAACTACATTAAACACAGGTATTATCTTTCCTGGACAAAAGATACCCCACCAAACCAGACCTAAACATTTTATAAGAGATAAAGCTCAAGGAACCTGTCTAAAGAATGAACAAATATTACCCACACAGCTAGATAAGTCCAGCTGCATGTAGTGTGTGTGTGTGTGTGTGTATGATGTGCCTTTACCTTCCATGTGGCTGTGTTTCTCCTGAAGTAGGCAAACTTTCGTGTAAACCAGTTGTAGATCTCGTTCAGAGTCAACTGTCTGTCTGGGGACTCGAGAATGGCCTGGGGGTGCGAAGGGACAGGCCAAAATGAAGGAGGAGAAGTCAGACAGACACAAGAAGGAAGAAGTGTGCAGACTTACATGACGTATAAGGGAGGCGTAGGTGAAGGGGGGCCTGACATCAGCGTTCTTGTAGAACTCACAGTTCTGAGCCAGCTCTGAAATGCAATTCATATATATAATACATAATATTTGTATTCCTTGTTGAATGGCAAACAGAAATAGTGTTTGCTGCATTGGCTTATAGAGAGGTGTGTGACATCCATATTGAGTTAAAAAACATCAAGGGCTACTAATAGATAGATACTTTATTAATCTCCAAGAAAAAGTTAGGTTCCAGGAGAAATGCAGGTTAGAGTTGACAGCTTTCTTCAGCTTTGTGTGATTTCGGAATTAAAATGTATGTCTGAAAGAATATTGGGTGGGGAAAATAATTTTAGTCCAGTATACGTGAATAATTAGCTTGTAAAAAACACAAGCCAAAGAACCAAAACCAGAGGAAGTGGTGGGCCTACCTGAGGCGATGGGTGTGCAGTACTTGTCGGAGTTGCGCCGGCGTATGGGCCCAACAGCATGTGCGTGGGAATGGGAGTGTGAGTGTGTGTGGAGGCTGGACGAACTGATGACTGAGGGTCCCTGGCGCAGCGGAGTGATGGGGGTCGCAGCTGAGGTCGGTGGGTGAGGAAGGCCCTCTGGGTAGGCCTCGCTGTCCCGCTTTAAGAGAGCGCCGCTGGAAGCCAGGTTCAACTGAGAGACATGGGGATTTAAAAAACAGATTTTATACACCAGGACTGTACCGCTTTTACAAACAAGCTTGTTTTTGAGTGGCATTTTAATGATCACAAATGACTGGTGGCCCTAGCTTCATCTGATGTCTATCTCTATGCACAATTAATCCCATGATGTTTCATAGCACAGACAGTTTTTTTTTATTTGCTGAATCCGTGTCATTGCTCTGGAAATAACTGTGAGAAGGTGTGATATGTTCCAGAGCAGGGGTTTTCAAACTGTGGCACAGCCTCCCCTCAAAGAGTATAATACGGATGAGGCTTCCCTAATTACATTAATTTTGTAAAAAAAAATATTTTATGGAGTTTTCTGATCACTCCAGATTCAGCTAAATTTCTCACTGCAGGGGCTAAGAGATGTTTTTCTTTATTTTTATACAGCTGCTCTGCATCCTTAAGTCTTCTGACATCTCTGAAGAGAATGGCCGCCTCGCACTTTGAAAACCTGTGGTCTCGATTGCGCCTGAACGTGACTAAAATTTTGCTATGACAAGATCTTGGATATTATTTATTTTTAAAAAACAAAGAAAATTGACCATCATAACTTACAGTATTCTGCCACATCCTTGTGTCCTTTCCAGAAATTATATTGCTCCACAAATAATATAACTCAAAATGCTGTAGAGAAAAAATGTTCTTGGCTTACCTGTACATGTTATCTTTTCACACACACAAGTAGTCACACACTACAAAAACGCACATATTTATACACGCAATGGTGGTGCAATTAACCCCGCTTGCAAAACAAAACCACATGACAGAAAGTTTGTAACGAACACAAACAATAGCTGCGGTGGCGAAGCCTTCACGGAAGGAAACAGTCCAATTAGGCCTTGTATGCACACAAAAACAACACATACACACAACCACTACCCATAGTCTCTCTGGGACAGTAGTTAGGACTACTAGTTTAGGACTAATTAAAACCTCTCAGTGTGTGCATGTGTGATTTGCAATGTATGCCAAACGTGTGAATTGCCTTGGCTTTCCCCTCGCTCCCTCGTGCTACCATTTAAACTGACTCGAGGGGGCGGGACTGTTTAACAGGTACTTCATTAACGCTGCGGCCCTGCCAAATCACCACGGCAACAGTCCAACCCTGTTAATTGAGGCCATGCTTTGTTTCTATTCCAGACGCCCCGCCCTCGCCCCTCCTTCTCCAATCCGTGACCCGCAGGCTCATCTCCAGCGGTGACTAAACACGCCTCTTCCTGATTTCCTATTAGATGTTAATGGCGACTGATGCCCCTCTCATCGCCTGCCTACAACACATCATCCACAGAGACACACACACACCACTCAGCTGCACCATTTACATCAGCTCAAATTATGACACTATTCCCCTAATTGACAATTAATTTCAACATCTTCATATTTTAATAAGACTCTTCGTAAATCTGAATAATGAAATATTCATTAGACAGATGACTAATAACAAGCCCGCCAAGCACACACATTCCATCCAATTTCTAGCCCTCATCAAGTCAACCTGCTTTAAACCTCTACCTTTTAAATATTGCATAAAATGAAAGAAAATCTCTTATTGGAGCAGAAAACTGTTTAGAATAGTAACCCTCATTGGTCAATAGAGGGCGCAGCTTGCAGGCTACATAAGAAGCTTCATGGACAGAAACCCCACACTTTATACTGCATTTGTAGCTGAAAGGGCTGCAGGTAGTGGAGAAAAATGTCATTCATATAATGGAAGTGGCAATGTGAACTTACAGGTTGGTTAAACGGCTTTGGCTCTGAGGGGCGCATGTGCAGGTGGGTCATCATGGCCTGGAGTCGCTCACTCTCTTTTGCCAGCTGGGAGAAAGAGAATGTAGGTTACGGTCATAAAATGCACTTTTATCTGACTGTACTTGTAATAACGTTGTATTGACACAGCGATACTGCAAGTGCAAGTACCCTGCGGGTGGAGTGATACATGAAAGCCCCCGCAGTGTACTTTCACACTAGCCTGCAGAAACACTTGTTCCCTTTTGACATTGTTGACTGCATTTAAATGGGTGCTGTTATAGCCTGTAGATATCCTTGTGTGTGTCTGTGTGTGTGTGTGTGAAAAAAAAATAAAAAATAAAAACTATATAAACACAAAAAAACACAAAAAAAAAATGAAAAAAAGTGAAAAAAAAAAAAATAAAAAAAAAAACAAAAAAAGTGTGTGCGTGTGTGTGTGCGTGTGTGTGTGTGTGACTGCTGAGGGATGATATGTCAGTAAGACAAAGACAGACGTCTTGACGTGATGTGACGCTGCCTGCTCCTCTTGTCACTTTGTATTCCCCGGTGGAGGTCTCAGCAAATAAATGATGTTTATCACCAGCGCTGGGTATACAAACGCAACACAATAACACAAAACAATACCTTTAAAAGTTATGGTGACCAGACACTCTTTTCTCGGGAACATATCCACTTTTTGGAACTGATGTCTGGAATCAGTTGCTTATTTTATTTATTTACACACACATCCATGAAAATAGATCATATGCGCTTCACCCCTACACCACTTCCAGATTTTAATGTGTAAATATTGCACAGTTTAAATTGTGAGCCTCAATCAGTAACCTCTGACCTCACAAATATCCCTGATGGAAGAGTGGAAGCCGTTATGCCAACTCTGTTACATTTTCACTTCCCCAGGCCACGTGTCCCAATACTTGTGTGGATATAGTGCACATAGTAATACAGCATGTTTCACTGTGGGCTGTCTTAGACCAGTGCTGAACTTCCTAAAGCCTTTACTGGAGCATTGAAATGTTTCAAGAGTGTTGTGTGAATGAACCACTTTGAGGATAAGAGAGGCCATGTAGCATGCTCCTCTTGTTTTCTCGCTCATGTCTCTTTTTTTCCCGTTCTTCTTTTCCCTCCTCCTCTTCACCGCCTCGCTCGCTCTCGCCGGTGACCAGAGCAGCTTTATAATTGGAGCGGCGATGGCAGCTTCCCTGCCGACTGCTCCTTTTAAATTACAAGCTCCGCTGCTCTCCATAAACACGGCTCCTTGGCCCACAGACGGGTTACCGCCATTGACTGGCTTGAAAAGACCCAGGACTTTGTTCGGGAAGTGGGGGACAAATTAAGTGTGCGAGGGGCCCACCTGTATCTCCAGTTGCTGTACCACCTGCATTTGGACTCGGCACTGAGCGGTGCTGCGGTCGTCCAGGGCGTGCTCGTTGTTCAAGTGCCTAGAGAAGAGGAATATTAAGTAATTTCTGGAGTAAAAAAATCCTTCTAGATTACTTCTGGGATGTGTTGAGCCATCTTGCTTTATTCAAGCTGGGAGTTATGCACTGTGGCAGAAATGTCCTCATAGTTTATTTTGTCTGGTGAAGGACACAGCAGCTGTGTTCCGCGTGTGTGTGTATACTACACTGGTGCTAAGTGAGCCATGTTCCAAGACAACCACCTGGATGTGAGATCATGTGTTATCGCACAAAACCTTATCTTAAGACGCTCTTCTTGCTAAACTTCACTCCATTTAATATGAATGTGTGTGTTTGTGTGAATGGTGGTGCTGTTGGTTTCCTCCACTGTGGGAGGACCTGGGACCTTCTGATCTTTCCCACTGCACCCCTCCCTGTCTCCCTTCCTCCATCCCTTTCTCTGCTCTCTGTCATCACCAAGGTTATTCACAGGTTGCTGCTACCCAAACACTGTGTGTGTTTGTGTGTGCCAGTATTCCACATGGACTTTTTTTTTATAATATCAAGCGTCGTTAATCCACAGGAAGCACTCATCTAACAGTTTTTGTTTGTGCAAATGCATGTTGCACAAGAACATGCGTGTGCGTATGTGTGTGTGTGTGTGTGTCCGACTTAGACATCGGAAAGTTAGGCAATATCAGAGTGAGGCTTGAAACGAAAACAATGATGTCATGGTATGGATAATCCATGGCTCAACACAAGTGCACAATAATAATAATAAAAACATGACTTCACTTCTCTCACTCATTTTCCCACTTTTCACTTCTTCTGTCCACTCTCCCCTTCCACATCTCCCTAAATGCCAGTGATTCACTCTCATTCCAAGCCCTCTGTCTGTAGATGGGACATAAACAGTAGCAGGTTTTCTCTTTGGATGTGTCCCACAATGAGGCTCTGTTTACTCCTCAGAGTGCTGGCAGACAAGACTTTAACCCACATCATACCCGGCCCCATCAACCACAGCCTGAATGTTATACCAGAAGACTTTGACGGGGGAAGAGGGGTTTGGTGGGGGAGAAGACAGGCTGAAATCGTGCAGCGTCCTGCTCTGCCTCTGCTGCTTCCCTCACGGGGCGATGACAAAAGGCAGGCTGGAAGAAAAGGGGGTGCATCGGACTTACGGGCATTATCTGTCACCACTTTTGTTTTTCATCTTCCACTCTCCATCTCTTGCACACTTTCTTTCTGTCTCCCCCCCACTCTTTCTCTTTCCATCCATCTGCCCTGGGGCTATGTGAAATGAGACACCAAACAACAGCTTTTCTCTCCAAACTTTCCCAGCCTGCCTGCAAAGCTTTGATCTGCCTGTCCGATGCCATCACAATCACCCAGCACACTTTCAAGATAATGCCTGTGTTTCACGACCTATTTCATCACCTTGGCTAATTAATATCCCTCCCTCCTTTTTCAAAAAGCTAATAGTTCCATATAAGAAAAATAATGACACTGACATTTTGTTTTGAGGGCTTCATTAAGAGCATTCGTTAGCAGCCATAGTGCTCCTGGAAGTCCACCGTGTGTGAGCGTGACAGAGGAGGAAGTGGCAGCATGTCAAGGCCACACTTTTCATCCTCAATTGACTTTAAACTGGCTAAGAACAGCCAACAAAGACATTGAGAGGAAGGGCACGTAAGAACATAACATGGATGAGGGTGGGGTGAAGCTTTAGCTATATGACACGAATCTGCTTACTAAACACCTGATGAGGGAATCAAGGTTTAAAGTTGAGGTGCAATCAAAACTTTTTTTTTGCAGTGTTCAATTACTCCCCTCCGTGAATCACCACCTTATTGTGGTGGAGGGGTTTGAGTGCCCGAGTGATCCTAGGAGCTATGTTGTCAGGGGCTTTATGCCCCTGGTAGGGTCTCCCAAGGCAAACAGGTTCTAGGTGACAAGCCAGACTAAGAGTGATTCAGAAGACCCTTATGAAGAAGAACAAGAGGAGTGATCGCTCCTCGCCCGGACGTGGGATACCGGGGTCTCACCCTGGAGCCAGGCCTGGGGGAGGGGCTCGCAGGCAAAAGCCTGGTGGCCAGGCCTTCACCCATTGGGCCTGGCCACGTCTAGCCCGAAGAAGCCACATGGGAACTCCCCCCCGCAGACCCGCCAGCTGCAGGGGCAAGCATAAGGGTCCGGTGCATTGCGGTTTGGGCAGTGGTCGACGGCGGGTGTCCGGGCGACCTAGTCCTCGGCGGCCAAATCTGGTTCTTGGGACATCGAATGTCACTTCTCTGGTGGGGAAGGAGCCCGAGCTTGTGGAAGAGGCGGAGACATCACCTCAACCCAGAGTTTGGGCTCTGGAACCAAATTCCTTGGGTGGGGCTGGACCTTGTTCTTCTCTGGAGTTGCTGCAGGGGAGAGGCGGCGAGCTGGTGTTGGCTTATTATTAGCCCCCCGGCTTGGTGCCTCTGTGTTGGAGTCATCCCCAGTGAACGAGAGGGTTATTTCCCTATGCCTTAGGGCTGAGGAAAGGGTCCTGACTATGGCTGACTGAGGCCTGACCTGAACCCGTGTGGTGTGTTGTTGCTGGACTTCTGAGCGAATCACAGTTTGTCCATAACAAACACCATGTTCGAACATAAGGATGTCCATAAGTGCACTTGGCACCAGGACACCCTAGGTCGCAGGTCTATGATCGACTTTGAGTTGAATTAGATGGCGGGGAATGATGCCGGACAGACCTGGTAGCCCCAAACGCGTAGCCAGGGTGTGCTGCGACCGTCTGGCAGACTCTCCAGTTCGTCGAGTCTACAACTCTCATCGCCGGCAGAGCGTCGCCTGCATCTCGAGGGAGGACCGAGATATTGAGTCCGAATGGGCCGTATTCAAGCCTCCATTGCTGAGGCAGCCAGTCGTAGTTGCGGCCGCAAGGTGGTTGGTGCCAGTCATGGTGGCCAGCCCCGAACCCGATGGTGGACACCGGGGGTTAGGGCTGCTGTCAAGCTGAAGAAGGAGTCCTATCAAGCATGGATTGCTTGCGGGACTCCCGAAGCAGCTGACAGGTACCTCCATCCCACTGACATACCTTCCGTAGAGGAAGCAGAGTCGGAGGATACGTACGTGGACAGTTCTATCACCGTGGCTGAGGTTTGTGGGGTAGTTAAATCCCTCCCCAGTGGCAAGGCTCCAGGGGTAGACGAGTTCCGCCCTGAATTCCTCAAGGCTCTGGATGTTGGGGGACTGTGTTGGTTGACATGTCTCTACAACATTGCATGGAAGTCGGGAACAGTACCTCTGGACTGGCACACCGGGGTGGTGGTCCCCATTTTTAAAAAGGGTGACCGGAGGGTGGGTTCCAACTATATGGGGATCACACTCCTCAGCCTCCCTGGGAAAGTCTACTCCAGGGTGCTGGAGAGAAGGGTACGACCGTTAGTCGAACCTCGGCTACAGAAGCTGCAATGTGGTTTTTGTCCCGGTCGCGGAACACTGGACCAGGTCTACACCCTTGCAAGGGTACTGGAGGGTATGTGGGAGTTTGCCCAACCGGTCTACATGTGCTTTGTGGACTTGGAAAAGGCATTCGACCGTGTCCCTCCCGCTGTCTGGTGGGGGGTGCTCCGGGAGTACGGGATTGGTGGCCTGCTACTACGGTCCTTGTACAATCAAAGCAGGAGCCTGGTTTGCATTGCCAGCTGTAAGTCGTGCTTGTTTCCGGTGAACGTTGGCCTCCGCCAAGGCTGCCCTTTGTCACCAATTCTGTTCATAATCTTCATGGACAGAATTTCTAGGCGCAGTCAAGGTGTTGAGGGAGTCCAGCTTGGTGACCTTAGGATCTCGTCTCTGCTATTTGCAGACGATGTGGTCCTTATGGCCTCATCAGGCTGTGACCTTCAGCGTTTACTGGAGCGGTTTGCAGCTGAGTGTGAAGCTTCTGGGATGAGACTCAGCACCTCCAAATCCGAGGCCATGGTTCTCAGTCGGAAACGGGTGGACTGTACCCTCCGGGTTGGGAGTGAGGTCTTGCCTCAGNCTCTACCCTCTGGGTTGGGAGTGAGGTCTTGCCTCAGGTGGAGGAGTTCAAGTATCTCGGGGTCTTGTTCACGAGTGAGGGAAGGTTGGAGCGTGAGATCGACAGACGGATCGGTGCAGCGTCCGCAGTAATGCAGTCGTGGTACCATACCCTCACCTATAGTCATGAGTTATGGGTCATGACCGAAAGAACAAGATCGCGGATACAAGCGGCAGAAATGAGTTTCCTTTGTAGGGTGGCTGGACTCACCCTAAGCGATAGGGTGAGGAGCTCCGCCATCCAGGAGGAGCTCAGAGTAGAGCCGCTGCTCCTTCACATTGAGAGGAGCCAGTTGAGGTGGCTCGGGCATCTAGTCAGGATGCCTCCCGGGCGCCTCCCTAGTGAGGTGTTTCGGGCATGCCCAGCCGGGAGAAGGCCCCGGGGAAGACCTAGGACACGCTGGAGGGACTATGTCTCACAGCTGGCCTGGGAACGCCCTGGTGTCCTTCCGGTGGAGCTGGAAGAAGTCGCCGGAGACCGGGAAGTCTGGACTTCCCTACTGAAACTGCTGCCCCCGCAACCCGGACCCAGATAAGCGGAAGAAAATGGAATGGAATTACTGCCACAACCTAAAAATATTTAAACTATAACTATACATTGTTAAGTTCATGAAAAATAGTGGCAAATAAAACCTTGCACTCTCAAAAAATTCATGTCCATGATAACAACCGTGATGATTTGATACCACTGTTATATATGAACACATAATTAAGTTCATGTTTTATTCATGTGGCCTCATAACTAAAGCCTAGTTTCTTGCTTTGCCGTTGGTGTTCGAAGCAAACCAGAAGGCGTTCAAGGCAATTCCCATTTTAACGTGCATGATGGCAGTTCTTGTACTTTGTCAGTATTACTTGTCTAGCAGAAATTGTGTGCGTATTTTGCAAACACTTCCACTGAAGGTCATTTTACAGGATGCAATTACAGTTAATATCAGACCCACTCAATAAAACCACAGTGTTCGTGTCAGGTTTTTGTTTTGTCAGAAAAAAGTGCACCAATTAATATTCAGAACATTGTTTCTCACAGAGATCAGTCATCTGATTTGAAAGGTTAAGGAAACTTTAATAGTCCACTGGCAAATACTACTAGGAGATGTTTTTCTCTGTCTGTTTGTGGGGTTAAGATGTGGAATAGTCTGGAACCCAAACAAAAGCAATCTCAGAACATACGTTGTTTTAAATGTTTTATATAAACAAAACATCTTCGTTACAATACAGAGACATGGAAGCTTAATTATGGTCTCTTTATTTCTTAATTGTGTACTATTATATAGTACTTGGTTTTCTGTTTCTGGTAAAAAAAATTACCAATGTTAATAATAATAATTTATAATTAATTGGTTTGACTGAAAAGAATAAGTTAACATAGAACTGGTGCATGTTGAATACAGGAAGTGAATATGTGTACTAGCAATTGATGTGCGATGTAGGGGGGGTAGGACTGAATAAGCTCTGCTTCTTACTGTTCCTCCTCAGACATGTGAATAGTGAATTGCGATGTGAAGCACTCCAAGTAAACCCTAAGTAAGTTTGAAATAAAAAATTTAATCAATCAGAAATCCGTCAGAAAATGGATGGATGGATGTGTAAAAACGATGTTATGCTTTTTGAGTCTTTTTTTATTTTTTGTTATTATTAACATAATTACAAACAATATAAAACATATTTAAGCAAAGTTGATCAAATAAGTAAATGCACTTACTTATCCCAAGATACACGTGTGTTGATGATACAAAAAAAATGGCTTCTCCTTTTTAAGTTTTTTATTATTTTGAACTGATTGAAGCAACTTTAACTGATTCCCACTGTGGTCACTGGGATACAATGTGGCCATCTATGATCATGTATTTCTAGTAATCCATTTAATGTCAGTAAAGCGTACTGGCTTAGTGAAGGATTCATGTGTGAATGTACACCCATGTAAAGGTGTGTCAGCCTAAAGTGATGCAAGCGATTGCAAGCGATGACATAGAGAGGAAGTGAAATACATCAGTGGTGTGTTTGACTGACACGCTACATTACACTAGGGTTTTACTTCATCCTCCTACAAGTGATCTCAATCAGAGAAGATGTCATGTTTCTTTTAATACATGGATGAAATTGGGTCCCTGGGTTTTTTTCAATGACAGGCAACGTGTAACAATTCAAGATGGAATTAAGTCTGTTTTGATGCGGTGCGTAAAGTTTGTGGTTAATGAGGACAAAGTGTTCGCCTGCCATATTTGGGGATAATAACCAAGAGCACTTGGAAATGAGGCATTAAGGCCTTAAGCTTACAAGTTACACAAATAGTGCAAAAAGACAATCGGCTTACTTGATGAACTGTCCCATGTCCTCACACAGTGCTTCACAGCCGGGCCACTTACACTCTCCATGGCCATAGAGAGGATGGGAACCTGCGTGCTCCTCATGACTGCGAGGAGAGAGAGCGAGAGAACTATTAAGCACTTGCACCACAAAACACAGTCAATAAAAGCAAGAATAGAGAGCAGAGTGTCAATCGACCACACAATCAGACACATGAATAACTGTTTGCAGCAGCAGCAACAACACAGCACATCTGAGCGTGGTTAGCTCGTGCGGTTCTGTGAGCCAAGTGCAGCCAAAGGATGATAGAGAGAAGAGTGGGGTCAGTTACAGAAGCCAGGCAAATAAGGGAATTGCTCCAGCAACCTCAGAAGCTCTTTTTTTTTTAAGTCCACGACCTGTCTTTTTGTCCTTGGCGTGCATGTGTAGCATGTGTGTGTGCTCCCTTAGCTGTCGGTTCTTAGGTTTCAGGGCTTTATGCGGAGTCCAACTCCTTCTATGACAGATGCTCGGCAGAGGCTGCCGTCGTAATAGGATGGTTATTCTGGCAAATGTGTGCTTACTGTGGGTGGCTGAGATGAAGGAGGACTCATAGTAAAACAAACATTCTATATATATATATGCTCGTGTGTGTGTGTGTGTGTGTGTGTGTGTGTGTCCAGTAGCAGATGTGGAGCTAAACTTTGTCTGGAAACCGCTATCTCCACATATATACATACAGGGTTGTGTGCACGTGTAAGAACTGCAATGTGGATTCTACCAAATCAACATCAATAGGTTGTCTAACAAAAACATTTGTCTTAGTCCCTCGCCCTTTTTGTGCTTTTTAACCCCTTCCTGATCTAATGTGCATGCTGAGGTTGGAGCAGTGTTTGTGTGTGTGCGTGTTAGATGTGGTTGAGTCAACCCAGAAGCAGCTCAGCAGCAGCCGTGACAAACTGCTGGCAACCACATTTTCCTCCACATCAGCCCTGCTTTAGCTTAGTAGGCTAACGCACTAATGCTGCGTCGTCCTTCTTCCCGGTGTCTTGGACAACCCTTCTTAAGTGCTCTTGTTAGGAGCAGGCCGAGTAGTGAATGAGTGCGTGTGCATGCTACTCACTGGCTGGTAGGGGGTTGGCTGCCTTTGGAGTAAGGGGGGGCATGGTCATCTCCGCTGTCTGCCTTGGTGAAGGAGGAAATCCACTCAAACAGTCTGGCTCTTAAAAACGGAGACAAGCCCATGAGCAGCCGGTACGGCCATGGGACAGCATCATCGCAATCGTATGTGTGCGAATGTAGTACTAATACGGGTGCATTCAACACATTGGTCGTGGAATTACCTCCATCCTTCTATCCATTCATCCTCTCCTCTATATCATATTAGCATGTGGCTGCAGCATACTGGCAGTACTTACAGAACCCAACCCACATTTCTATCACATGAACGTGCTGTGTGCCGTGTTGCATAGGAAGGGAAGAGCAGCAGAAAAGTTAAAAAAGGGAAGGCAGGGAATTGAAGTGTGAAGAGAATGTGTGTATTAGGAAGATGACAGGTCACGAAGTGACCGACACTCACCAGCCACAACAGCATCTACAGCCGACTAATGCAGATTAAATTATTAATTAAGCTTAACCACAATAATCATGGTGTTATGAAATGACATTATCAATCAAAACAGAGCTTTCTCACGTCCGTAAAGCACCGCACGGGAGGTTATGGTTTGAGCTGTGGATGTGTTAAAGGGAACTTTTCACCAAAAGCACTCAAATCCAACATAGTTCTTATTCTTTCAGAACAAAAAAATTCTGAGATGGCAACGTAACAAGCCACACAGTTGAAAATGTGGTTCCCACGGCGACCGCCTCTTTCAATCTAAATTTCCCTTGATATTTTTGTATATTTGAATAATTGTTTTCCATTGCATCTGATTAGACTGATAATCGGGGGACCTAATGTTGTGACTGGTGAGTATAATCAGTTGCCATCACTCTACCTGTCTCTCTTTGGGGTGTGGCTCTGTCCATTGGGCAGGCTGTGCAGAGGGATGTGTGCGCTGGCCGCTTTGGGGAAGGCTGAGGTAGAATTAGAGCTGTTGGTACTCAAGTCCAGCCCTTCGGCTTGTTTCAAGGCCTCCTCGCTACTCGGCACTCCTGACACCTCCTTCCACAGCTGCTGGAGGTCTGACGGACACATCGCTGCAGAACAGACAGTCAAGAAGATCAATGGCGGAATCCCACACTGGAAAAATGATTGCAATTAGTGTATGCTTCAGTGAAGAAGAAATGGGGTTGATATAACTGACGAGCTAGAGAGACAGGCTGAAATGCCTTTTCTTATTTCTACTCATTGAAAGCACGATGCAAGTGCTAAGGCCGCTGGGATTTATCCCAAGAGGACAATAGCACTAGCTGAAGCTAACCTGAAGGTAATTTATACATGTTTAAACCTTTCAACTATTTCCATGAGTCCAGCAGCACCAGTGCGGCTGTCACCAGCACTATTTGTCTGAACCAGGTTGTGGCACACAGCTTTGTTATTTCTGCTCCAATTTCAAACAGCCAGAGAGATGCCTAAAATACCACAGTCCACTCCGATGTATCTCAAAAAGCACACACACGCACGCAGCTGCACGTGTCTGCACATACACATCCATGCACAAATCCAACGACCTTGCAGCAATCCAAATATTATGTCTGCTTTGTCTGCATTCTCCAGTTGATCCCGCCAAAACAAAAGTTCTCACTGTGGAGGAATGAAGTGGCTTGTTGGTATAGCGTTCTATGTGTGCGTGTGTGCGTGCTTATTAGTCGCAAAGAAACCTGATCAATGTGTGCATACACCCTCAGACCAAAAGTGTGGACTGTTTCCTCCTTTTAATTTATCAGACTGGCTCCAACTTTAAACATCCACTTTATGAAAATAAAAACCTTCCTTGTCAGCAAGTGACGAGTGAAAAGCAAGTTAGGCCCAGACGCATTAGCAGAAAGAAAGAAGGATAGTAAATACAAATAATCTAGGCATACGAGCTGGCCACCATTAGGGGTGACATGGTATGTTGCTGTTCATTGGAAAGTACATACAAAAAACACTACTGAACCTAAAAATGGGTCTGTCTAATTTAAATATGTGGTTTTCTTTGGACAGCAGCATACATTTCCCCCCAAATTTCCCCTCTATTTATCTATTTGTTTTTTTATTTTATTTGTTATTTAATTGAACATTAAGAAACAGTTAGTGCTATTGTGGATGTAGTGGCTGACTCTTTTCAGTAGCCTCAGTAGTCCTTCTGCATGCACTTTTAATTATCAGTGCCTGTGATGGGGGAATGTACAGTACAGTATATGGCAGAGCATTCAGTTGTCTTAACCAAAAGTGTATTTGTTGAAAGTTTACACTGACGAGACATCTTAGAGCATCTCTGAAGGCGCCCTCATGTCTGCTGTCCACCACCTACCAGCCGGACACAACAGCCTTTTGAGGCGCGCCACCAGTGTGCTCATTTGTGTGTTGTTGAGTGAGTGTTTAATTACACACATTTGTGCACAAGTGTTTGTGTGTGTGTGTTTGTTCGTGTGGCATGGCTGGTCAGAGGAATGCTACGGTTCACGCCTGGCTGAGCCGTCACAATGGACCGGCTCTTTCACACTGCAGGGAAATTCCACTCGCATATAAGAGGGAGAGGGTAAGAGCGGGAGATACGGAAGCCCACAGTCTGAAAAAGTACCTTCCCTCCTAAAACAGGGGTGGTGTCTCTCTTTCAGTATGAATGAAAAGTTGACTGTATCTATTAGTGAGACATTCAGGATGGCAAATGTATGTGTGGGCTAACATGAATGTCCAACACATGTTTCATGTGAGCATCAGAATAAGAATCAGCTTTGTTTGCCATATCTGTTGCCGCACTAGAAATTTGACTCCAGTCAATATCGCTCTCTCTTAAAAGTACAACAATAATAATAAATATACATAGAGAAGAAGAGAATACTACTATACATATATACATGGGATTCATATATGTATTATTATATGCATGATATACTGATGATGATTATGGTATTTACAATGTTGCAGGTTACAATGCAATTCAAAGTGTTAAGTCCAGAAAGTGTGTAGTGCAAATGATCATGAGTACAAAAAATAGCAACACAAGTAAAATTCACAGTGTTAACATCCAAAAGGTAGGGAACACAGGATGTAGTGCAAAAGCTCATGGGTACAATAGCAGTGGTTGGTAATATAAATAATGTTGGGGGGAGGGTTTTTAAGAGGGTTGTTAGCAGTCGACTTTTATCAAGACGGAAACCTTGCAGACAAATTGAACGGATTGCGGTAAAAAAAAAAAAAAAAAAGGAAAATGATGATGTTCCTAAGTAATTTTATATACATGTGCACACACCTCCAAGCGGGACGCTAAGTAGCATATTTTACCTATTATCCCAATGAGAGCCTTCCACAAACCCCCCAATAAGGGTTGCTTTTATCTTTTATGGCCTGATTAACTTAACAGGCTTCACATGTGGGAAAGGTTGCGAGGTGTGGGCGGCCTGTGTGTGTGTGCAGTCATGAATTTGTTGTGTGCGTCATACGCATACAACTGTGTGTGTGTGTGTGCTGACCTTGCTGCAGGGACTGCATGGCAGCGGTGGGCTGCAGGGGCACCAGGCCTTGTCTCTGCAGGTTGAGGATGTGCTGCTGCTGCAGCTGCTGCATCTGGATCAGCTGCTGCTGGAAGGCCAGCTGCTTACTGCCTAGCTGCTGGGGAAGGAGGGAAAGAGCAAAAGTTGGCTATTATACTTGACTGCTGCCTAAAAGCCAATGTTGGATGACTGTTTCAGAAATGGAACCTGTAATGTAGTAGGAGCAGTATCATTTGTAATTTAATCAGCTAATATTTGGAAAACAAAATTTACAAAATGTACTAAAACTGCACCTATGCAAGAAGTCATGCTTGATTTCAGTGTGCCTAACAGGAGCTCACTTCAGTTAGCATCCAATGCAAAAAAAATGGGCCATATACTTCTGAAGTTGTTAGAAATAAGCAGACTCACATTCAAAGATGCAGGACATGTCACAAGACAAGTGCTTTATTTTGCAGTAAACTTTTTTCAACACTTGTTTGACAAGTAAGAAGTTAAACAATGAGATATAGAAGAGTTTGCATTTTAGTTCCGTCACTAATATTTGGACTGATTGTTTTTACATCTTTTCTGGATATATTTCTTTCTTTACTTTGGATTCGAAAGTTACCTCTGATTTGTATCCCCCTTTTTGGGTTGGGGAGTTCTGTCCACCTCTTATTACTTCAGTCACATCTAATAAATTCAAGCATAAAGTCCCCGAAAGAAACGACATACATGTTCTGTGTGTGTTACATTGATAAATGTTCCCTTTCCTGCTCTCCCAGGCCGGACTAGAGCTGCGTTTGAAGTCCCCACAGCTAACCCCAGAGAGAGACGAGCTTTATCTCTTACAGATAACTTTGGAAAAATAGGAGTTGAGGGCCTGCTTATTGTGCGTCCATGTGTGTGTGAGTGAGTTGGCAGCATGGAACCCTTTGAACATTGAGGAACTCACAGGAAGGGCAGCTAGGTCACTTCCTATCAAACTGGAGCTTGGGGAGACAATGTGAGCTGGTAGTGCAACACTGCACACGGGAAAACTCTTATGTGCAGTGTTGCACTGGCTAAGGGAAAGGACGGCAGAAAGTAATTCTGAATAGACATAACTGAATAGCAATATTTGAATATAATTCACTGCCTGATTGTTTAATCACTATCATCGTGAAAACATAATCCAGTTTAAATATGTATGCGTTATTTTTTCGAGAAACTATTGACTATTTGTTGGATGGTATGTAGTTATTTCCTCTCTTTGTTAGAATTCAATTAAATTACACACCTGATCTGTACTGAACTTGAAACTGAAACCAGTGAAATGCAACAAAATGCAGAGCAGTGAAGCAAACAAGCCCATTTTAGAGTCAAATTGCATGCTGAGTACAACAAAGTCATACATATTGGCAGGTCTGCACTAATATGGCCTCTCATCCCAGACAATTCACAGGGGCCCCACAGGAGGGCCTGCACCAGTATTTGAGAAGCACAGCACTACACACTGATAGTGCTTGTATGTATAGTTAAAATACCACAGAGACCTAGAATAGCATGGTGTTCTAAAATTACAGAAATGTATGGGAATTAATAAGAATTTTTTTTTTAACATTTGCTAAAGTACAGTTTTTATTTTTTTTAAAGTCAACCCACAACTGGGTCGCACGGTGGATGAGTGGTTAGCACATTGGCCACACAGTCAGGAGATCTGGAAGACCTGGGTTCAAATCTCCGTTGGGCATCTCTGTGCGGAGTTTGCATGTTCTCCCCGTGCGTGTGTGGGTTTTCTCCGGGTACTCCGGTTTCCTCCCACATTCCAAAAACATGCATGTTAGGTTAATTGGAGACTCTAAATTGTCCATAGGTTTGAATGTGAGTGTGAATGTTTGTTTGTCTATATGTGCCCTGCGATTGACTGGCGACCAGTCCAGGGTGTACCCCGCCTCTCGCCCAAAGTCTGCTGGGATAGGCTCCAGCATCCCCGTGACCCTAATGAGGATAAGCGGTACAGAAAATGAATGAATGAATGAACCCAAAACTGTACATCCCTTAGTCCCGTGTGGAATACTATTGACACCCCCATCATATGGAATGACTCCAACTTAGAATATTTCCAAAATTCCTAAACTTCTTATCTAAAGTTTCTATGAAGTTTCCAAAAATTAATTCTACATTTTCCACAGAAAACATCTGTGTGACTAAGTCAATTCCTATCCAAAAATAATAACTTAAATGTATATTGTCTTGTTATTCAAAAGCTACATTTGCCAGATATTATTAATATTTACTCAATTCAATTGATGATAGTTTTCTTTCACCCTGAGAAAACTTCTCTCTCTCTTCTTTGTCCAGCCCCACTGCCCCCTTTTTTCCTGCATGTCTGTCCGTTGCATTTGCTCCTGGGCCCCCCTCTGTCTCTCATTCTCTCGTGAGATATGTCCTTCTTTAAAGCCCACATTGTGTGTGTGTGTGTGTGTGTGTGTGGGTCTGTGTTCTGTTTACATTAGCTGTGGCTGAGTGGCCAAAGCTAGCGCTGTAACAGGCTGTCAATGTGATTTATGGGCACATCACACACTGTCTGAGCCTGCCAGTCACACAGATGCACACGTATACACGCACACACACACGCACACACACGAGATGGTCAGTCACACACTTGCACAAATCTCTTGCGATGCTCAGGAGTCACTTCATTAAGTGACTCCTGAGCAGTCCCAAATGTGCACACACACACACACAGACACGCACGCACACACAGACAAAACACTTTCATAGTCATGCAATGCGCAACATAGCAAAGAGGAATGGCCAAAAATGGAGGAAAGGTCATCAAGAAGTCGCAGCCGCTTGAGCACAAAACTCTGTAGACATTAAAGGTTTTATCCTCCCTCTGCTCACATCTATGCTTCCTTCTTGTTAGCTTCTCCCACATGTATCCTATCACTGTCAAATCAATCCTATTATGTAAGATTTTTGCTTTAGCACACAAAATGCTCAACATGACCTGTCTCCGTCCTTCTTGGTGTTTGCAGCAACCAACATCACATAAGATATGTACAGCTCAGTAGGAAGCCATATTCCCTGAGTGTATGCGTTTGTGCAGTGACCCACCACACATCCAGGCTTTCCCCCTCTCCCTGTACTGTATGTGTGCTCGTGTGACTAGTGATTGCACTTGTCTACTTGTTACAGGACAACAAACCTGAAAACTGGGACAGTGGCAGGGAGGAGGGGGGGGACCAATTCAGACCTCTCTCAACATGGGAGGCGACCACAACTGTTTTGCTTTGGTCACGCTCGGCGTGGCCGGGGTTTGTCAGGAAGGTGAGGTGTGCTGCTGCGGGCCCTCTGGGAGAAGAGTCGGAATGTAGGATGTGTGATTCTGTCAGGATGTCTCAGCCTGATTTGTTTCTCTGAGCTGCTCGTTCATTTTTATGCTCTGAAGTTGAACACAATCTGGACAACCTTTAGCGATCGTAAATATTGCATCTACTGTATAAGTAACGTTTTAAAATATGATTCCCAACCGTCTGCCCTGCAATTGACTGGCGACCAGTCTAGGATGTACCCCGCCTCTCGCCCAAAGTCAGCTGGGATAGGTGCCAAAAAAAGCGGCACGGAAAATGGATGGATGGATTCTTAACCGTCACAAGTGTAAAAAGAAGTTCTCAACCTTAACTTTGGTAACGGCAAATAGAAAGAGGATTACAGCATTCAAAGTCATTTTACAACCCAATGTAAAAACAATAGATTTGTTCTAAATCTTAACTTTGTAAGTGAATAGCAAAGCCAGAAAGTGTACTGGAAGGTGAGTTGTTTTGACTGATGACTTTACCCAGCATAGCTGCACATATCGTACTGAGCAGCCAAAAATATAAAAAAAATTATATATATATATATATATATAAAATATAATAAAAATGTTTCACAGAGGTTTATTTTGATTAGCATGCATCGGAATCACTTCTCTGCCTTGCTGGCAGTGTGTGTGATTGTTCACATCTCAATCTCATTCCACTGTCTGGCCAGCATCTAGCTCGCTTGCTTTTGTCATACGAGGAAGCTACAAGTGTCCATTTTCAGTTAGTTCATGGATACATCAATCATTGATCATCACCACAACTTATTTATTTGGATGTGTCACTTTAAAATCTTGCTGTCATCATTATAAAAACATTTTGGATTGTCTTCAAAACACAACCTGTGTGTCGTTGTTCAGTGGAACACGTAGTGTGTCCAGCTTTAGACATTGAGGCAACAGTATCACAGGCATCTCCAACAGGTAGGTCAGTGGTTCCCAAACTTTTCTTGCAGTGCCCCCCTTTTGAAGATGAAATGATTTTCAGCAACCCCCGCCCAAAAAATAGGGTAATAATGAAAAGCGTTTGTGGTAGCCCCATGCTCCACTTGTAATAGTCCCCCCCCCCCCCCCCCCC
>QODF01000029.1:2432857-2585502 GCA_024372805.1 Oostethus manadensis
CCCCCCCCCCCCCCCCAGTTTGAAAACCACGAAGGTAGGTCGTAGGATAGCTGTAGCTCTCCAGCTGATTTTGAGTAGTTCACCAAAGAATATTTGCTTCACCTTTTAGTATGTGGTCTATTCAAACAGGCATCAAAGTCAACTTATGTTTGTGTCAAATAGTACAAAATGTACTTTTGTACTAGTTACGTAGTACTATTGGACTAAATAGGTCAGGTAACAAAAGGAGGGCCCAGTGTTCTCATCAACTTTGCTTTTAAATAAACATTTTTGCAATGTTCTTGGTTCGTCCTCCGCCGGTCGTTGAAAAAAGTTAAATAACTAAGGTAACAACAAAGTCATTACAAATCGCTTTGTGTCATTAAAACAAATGCAGACGTCTTGGTTGACCTGATTCATGATGAAATTGATACCGCTTTAAACCTTAGCGATTCCACTGTTTGTAAAACTGCACACAAACACAATCATTCCAACGCACGCAAGTTACGACAAGCATGTCCTACGGAGAGCGTCATCCTCATTGTCTGAGCTGTGATACTCAGAAGCATTCCACACCTGTGGTTAAACCAGTATGTTTATGTTTTCCTACGCACGAGAGAGACACAGAGAGAGAAAAGGAGGGCATGCTGGCAGCATTGAGTGAGGTTAATTGACAATTAAAAGAGAGGCGGACCTTATCTTACAACGAGGTTTCACCTCAGGCTCACAGGTGGAGGCATATAAATGAGTACTTTGGCAAAGTAGCCAATGGCTTGGCACTGCACACTCCTACACTGCTACGACATGGCAGCCTTGAGGAGAAAATGACACTCACTGAAGTTTGTCTTCAGCCAACAGTGAACCACAGAGGAGTTATTGATGAAGATGAAGTCATGCATGGTGCATTCTATACATTACACTCTTTTGCCCTCCTGGCATGTACTACAGCCACTTTTTTTTTTCAGTTAGAGAACTTGTGTATTTCAGAGTGCACTTGAAAAGAGTAAGTGTGCACTCTAAGTTCACCTCTTTTGCTGCTTGCTTTCCAGCCTGTTGTTGCTGTTGCTGTTGCTGCTGCTGCTGCTGCTGCTGCTGCTGCTGCTGCTGCTGCTGAGTCAGAAGCTGCAGATGCAACTGCTCCTGCTGCTTCTTGTAGTACTCTTGTAACTGCAGGGGTGAAGGACAGACAGGGAATAAAAGAGTTACTGGTATGCTGAGGTTTACTTCACTTTTGTGCAACTGTCTATGAAGGCCACACTGTATTGTTCTGGTGGTGTGTGGTTTATTGACAAACCGCAACAACAATCATAACACTATTGAAGATTGTTATGAAGTTATTATGGTGCGGTAATTGTGTATGAGAACATCATGGCTAGGAACCAAACAGATCTCCAAGATTTAATAAAGGATGTTAATCAAGTATGTATCGATCTATTTATCTCTCAGATATGACTATGACTATAAAGATGCCACAAAGGGTGCCAGATTTCATCCTTTACATGCATCCAGAGCGTCTATGCCACTGTGCAGGACCACATCCCTCTGAGGGGAATTACACGTAGACAGTTATTATCTACACCACTTATTCATGAGATCACTGTAGGGGGCTGTAACTGATCCCAGCTGACACTGGCTGAGAGCCACTAGTATGTTGGCTCAATCGCGGCACTTGTACCTACTGTATGCTTTTACTCTGCTCTAGCTGCGCTGTGTGGGAACATGCAGTTCCTTTTCTATACATGCAACTCAGTAACTCAACTGACATACCATTATTTGGACAACCCCTTACAATATTTCAAAGATAGCGTACTCTACAAATGTAAAGATGAATACAAATGACAAAAACCTCTATTTACAGTGTTTACTATATACTCATAACATAATCAGGGGAGCTGCCGCCCAGTGTGTAACAGCTTGGTTAAAAGGAATGACGTAACAAAACAGAAGAGTATAAAAGGAGTATCACCTTATGAGCTGAATAAAGTATAATACAAAAAATAATTCAAGTAATAGATAGATACTATATTATTCCCCAAGAGAAAAGGCTGCACGGGTGTAGAGGGGCGTGGTCACACAGGCCACCGGTGATGTACGTTTTGTTACACGTTTACTTTCCCGTTTCTTATGTATTTTTCATTTGCTTTGTCACGTACCATATACTGCGTCATCTGCCATCACTTCACATGCTGTCCCGGTTTGGTCTCATCATTATAATTAACTCACCACAAGGTATTCTGTTTAGTGTCTAAATTAAGCAAGTCATCAAGACGGAGGACCCATTCCGGCACTCTCAGCGGCAAAAGGTACTAGTAGGCTGCATCACTGACATTAATGACATTTTTCTAACAAATCCTCATGAGCAGGACACTGACTTGCAGAGTCCAGCCACAGAGCACTGTCTCTAACACTAGCAAGAGGCCCTTAAAAAAACAATGCCAGTCAACTACAAGACTGACACACATGGAGACAATTAATAGTCACACCCACTAGTCATTTTGTGTTGCCAATTAACCTCGGGCCTACATACAGCTGTAACCACTACACCACCATGCTGCCCACACACTCTCTATCTGATTTAGTGTGTAGTGCGCTGCTAAGATGCACTGAAAAACTCGAAATGTTGAAAACCCACATACAACATAAACACCAGGCCACGTCTCTGCTGACTGACCACAGCCTGTCTTTGTGTGACTTAGTAATCATTCATTTAGGCAGGACGCTCCATTACGATTACAATCTAGCACCAGAGGAGAGCAAAGGCAGGCAGGGAAAATTCTGACCACAGAGTGTGTGTGTGCAGGGGAGAACGGTTCCTATATGTGCGTTCCTTTGCAGTTTGTCTTTGTTTCATGCTGCATCAAATGTTCAAAGAGGCTTCTCGGAAGAGAATGACTTCACAGAGCAGCCAGTTGCTGCAGTCTCTCATCCGTCTGACCCGAGAGCACACTTAGATGAGACACCCGTGAACATCCTAACTGAGCAGTGTAATGCTCTTTCTGTCTTTGTGCAATATGCAATTTTACAATTTGACTTTCAATCTTAACCCGGCTATAGCTTGCCTTTTGTATCATTTACTTTGCATTTCAACAGCGATGTAGCTTCTTATCTTGAATTTGTTTTAATGGAAGACAGAAGGTTTTTTCCTGATTCTCCTTCTCTCCCATCTGTCGTTCCTCCTTTTTTATTGTTCCTTAGGCGGGGGTTAATATCTCTTTTCTGCCTCACTAGTCCTGATCCCCCTCCTCGTCAAATACATATGCAAGCACACACGTGTGCGCACACTCGGCTGGAGAGTGGAGAGTTGGGGGGAATAATTAAGTGATAATTAAGGTCTTTTAATGATTTGATTCAGTGGCTCTATGCATTAAGTGTATAGAAGTGAGGCACTCACCTCTTCAGCCTATTACCATGACCTTGGCTTAGGAACAAACCAGGAAAGAAAGGCTGAGCAGTTGTAGCGTACTGAAAGGTTACTTAGGAAACTTAAAGGTTAACACACACACACACAAACTCGATGTGGCAGTGGGCCGTAAACCTTCCTTTCACTCTCTACAATAGTGTATTGCCATGGGGATATGAAATTTAATGCTCCGTTGAGTGATATGTTGGCTGATGTCTCTTTGTGTGTGCGTGTGTGTGTGTGTGTGTGTTTAAAAGTGCCTGGCTTGCAGATATAGACGACAAGTCCATAATGTGGTTAATTAACTGGGAGAACCATGTTAAACTGAGTGGTTTTATTATTCTAGATTAAAATATGTAGAGCTCACTTCTCTATTTTAAAGACGGCGAGAATCTTTCTGGATGTTTTTATGTTCAAAAACATAAAAGGCGTAATTTCAGCATATCGCAAAACCTCCATGTCCTCTGCTCATCGAGCATCTGAAGAAGTAACTCCTTAAGTGTCTTAGCTTAGCCAAAAAAAATATGATGAACTGGAAAATGAATTTAGTGATTACTCTGACTCTGTCCTGGCTGCTCAGTGCTAAAGAAGCTCGCAATGTACTCCCACACAAAAGGCAGCTGTGATTAGTCTAAATGCAAAGACGCCCAAGCACATGCAGTAATCTCTCCATCATCACAGTATAACAGTGAGTGCTGCTTTATGCTTTTAGGCTTTATTTATAGTGCTTAACATCTTTCTACACTTGTATGACAGCTATGAAAAGTGAGTCACCTTGCCATTGCCACCTCCTTAAACAGGATGCCTGTGTCTTGTGTCCTCAAAGGATGTGTGGATGACAGGAA
Organism: Oostethus manadensis; assembly: GCA_024372805.1. Taxonomy (NCBI): domain Eukaryota; kingdom Metazoa; phylum Chordata; class Actinopteri; order Syngnathiformes; family Syngnathidae; genus Oostethus; species Oostethus manadensis. The sequence goes on from QODF01000029.1 coordinate 2,437,082, forward strand.
TAGTAAAATATGAACTTAAAACATTGGCTTCACAGTTAACAAATGTATTAGGGTGATAGTGGGTGTGTGTTGCTCTTTGTGACAAATGCTTAGAAATTGCGACTATCTTCATTGAAAGCGACACAAAGTCACGTGGGGTTGTGGCGGGACAGGTCTTTTGGAGATGAAAGGTGTTTATTTGCTTGTTGGCTGTCGACATGGTAACCCGAAGCCCTCCTGAAACACTCGGATTCACTGGCTTAACCTAAAAGCACAAAAGTGTGCACGTGTGCATGTGAGTGATTAGTGCATCTGCGTGCCCACAGGCGGGCTCGCGCACAGTTCCGTTGCAACAACTCTAAAGAGGAGAAACATTAACAAAACGTATGTATGGTTCAGAATGCTTGCCCCTGTTCACCTTTAATGATACCAGAGCACTAAATGAATGAGATGCTCGCACAACCTGCTGGTGTCAGTGCACACTGAAACAGACACATCTAAACTTGTTGCTGTGGGAGTGAGTTGAAGCACACAACACAGCATCACCCCCAGTGAGTGTGTGTATGTATGTGTAGGCTTGTGTGTTTCACCTGTGATAGCATGAGAGCCTGCTGCTGTTGCAGCAGAGCCTGGAGCTGAGGAGGTGACAGGATCTGTTGCATCTGCTGTGGAGTGATCATCTGTGGGCTCATCATAGCCATGGATACAGGCACCTGGACACAGCACAGATACATTTTATTTAAAAAAAAACTCACTTTACACTTCCAACATGGCTATGCCTAAAGCGTCCTTCCATCCCGAAGTAGGTGCTGCCTGCGTGGGCGTAAGTTTAAAAGTACATAGTCTACATTGCCCGACCACAGCAACAGCTCCAGCTATACACTCTGGTTCTCCCGACATCCGTGGATGTAAGGCGCCTGCTCACATAGCGTATCCGAAAGGAATGCACCTTGCCCAGCCATGGTGGGCGCCTCTCCCTAAAGTACACTCTGGTTCTGCCGGTCCCGATAGCAGTAGGAAGCCAGTAAGCCCATCTAGCAATCGAAATGAGAAGAATGCCCACACACATACGTCCCCAGTGAGTGAAACGTACGACAGCTTTACATGAAGAGCCCCTAGCATGCACAAGTCGCACGCTGTACAATCTAAAAGCTACCAACAGAGGGCGAACGGCAAGCACATGGATGTCACTTTGGACTTGCTCCAAAAGTACGACCCACTTGCAACCCCTCTGATACGGTACCTCCTCTACATGCTGGCCACAGCCAACAAATTTCCCCAAAAATACAGAGCCTGTGCATGTGGCACCTATGTCGGGATGTAAGGACCGCTAAAAATTGATTGTCCTGAACAACTGAAACAGTTTTAAATCTGGCGTTTTCATATTTTTAAAAAAAGCTGAACCGAGTAGTATTTTAATAAATAGCCCTGAAAAAATGCATATTTTCTCACTAAAAATTTCAACGTAAATAAATTGGACTATCTAGAACAGTTGCCCCCAAACTACGGCCCGTGGGCTGGATGTGGCACGCCCCCACATTTGGCCCGGCCCCCTGAACAATACCAGAGATGCATTGTGATTTTTTTTCAGTCTGGACACACAAACAAGACTGGCCCTGTATACACGTAGCCATAGTTCTTGCAAAAGGGAGATATTTTCTGTGTTTTGCCCTGTCATCCACACGTCCCCGGGTTTTTTTGTCATTAAAAACGAAGATTTCGTATCTCCGGCTATTTGGTGAGGGGAGTATAAAGAACGACTCTCCCAAATCCGCTCCTGCGTCCGTTATCCACTGCCAGGCGATATTTGCTTCTTTTAGTCTTCATTTTTGTTGTTAGGAAAGCCCAAGTTATCTCTCCCCTCACATGCCGAAACTCAGTGGTTTGTGTTGTCGCTGTTTGTTATTGTACGTTGTGTTTGTCAAATAAAGTTGTTTAAAAAAGTTGCCTATGATGCAGTTTTTTTAAACAATCGAGGGAGTGTGGACAGCCATTTTTGCTACACAGAGCTGGGGGAAAAATATTTTTTTTAAAACCTTGCCTACATGTGGACAGGGTCAATACACCCAATATTTTCTGTGAAGAACCCAGGGAAGGTTATTTGGTTATTATTTATTTCATAAATAGTATTGTTTAATTTATTTATTTATGTATTTCACTTTTTTCCTATGAAGATCCTGGAAATGATTATTAATATTTGGTTATGTATGGGCAGCACGGTGGTCGAGTGGGTAGCACATTGGCCTCACAGTCAGGAGGTACAGGGTTCGAATCTCCGTTCGGTATCTCTGTGTGAAGTTTGCATGTTCTCCCCCTGCATGCGTGGGTTTTCTCCGGGTACTCCGGTTTCCTCCCACATTCCCAAAACATGCATGTTAGGTTAATTGGCGACTCTAAATTGTCCATTAGAGTGCGAATGTGAGTGTGAATGGTTGTTTGTCTTGGTTTGTCTTTATGTGCCCTGCGATTGACTGGCGAACAGTCCAGAGTGTATCCCGCCTTTTGTCCAAAGCCATCTGGGATAGACTCCCGCATATCCGCGACCCTAATGAGCATAAGGGGCATAGAAAATGAATGAATGGTTATGTGTGGCAATACAGTAAATGTTTACATTTAAGCAGCCCTGCGATCGTCACACTTCTTCTGTAGAGAAATGACCCCGGACCCCCATCAGAGAAGGGAAAAGTTATGTGGCCCTCACAAAAAGTTTGAGGACCCCTGATCTAGAAGTGATTGAAAGTGTTGTTGATGTCCAAAGTGTTCAAAACTGACAAAAAAACCCAGCAAATGTAATAAAAAGAGCAAAAAAGGCATAACATAGCAAGAAAAAGTTGGTGATGCTACTCCTACTGGTGACGTTACTCCTAATAATACGCTTAACAAAGCTAAGATCCAGGATTTTTTCTTTGAATATATATCATGTTGCATTGGGTTTAGCCTGTTTACAAAACTCATTTTCATTGAGGGTCACGCCGCAGTTATGGCTGCCCTCCGAGGGCCACATGTAATTGTCATGCATTTTCAATGATGCTTAATCCTGATTAGGATTGCAGGGGTATGCTGGAGCCTATCCCAGATGATTTACACAACACTACATTGACTTACATTGTACTCACATTCAGAACTGTGGGGAATTTAGAGAGTTTTTGGAATACCCAGAGAAAACTTACACACGTACCAGGAGAACATGTCAGCCCTACTTGGAGATGTCCAATGGAGATTCAAACCCAGATGGTCCAAATCTCCTGAATGTGTGTCCAACATGCGCTAGGGCACCATTGTAACTGTCAATATACTCCATATAAATATAAATATGAATGTTACCTCATGATATTAATACTACTGAATGAGAAATGAGAAGGGAAGTGAGACTTTCAAGGTGTCATGCAGACGTTTATTTTGCTTGCAATACATTTCTGCATAATCAGATAATATTCAAATTTAGACGAACTTTACACAGCACATTTTTTTCTGTCACAATGAAAGAATAAAGACATTCTGAAGAAAAAGGCTGAAGTGTATGATTGACACACATTATTCCCAGGCTTTTGCAGGCCACATAAATAGATGTGCTGGGCCACATCTGGCCCCCGACCCTTGCGTTTGACACCAGTGGTCAAGGACAACGCTATGCACTAAGTGACACACTAACTGACAACACTACACTATACACTATACTATCAAACAGGTTTATGTTTACACCAGTGAACCTGTATCGTACTCTGCATTAAATATAAAGTAGATATTTTGCTACAAGACAGAACAACATCTGTGCGAATTGCGTTTGTGTTTAGTATAGTTAGTTGAACCATCTTCACAGCCATGGAGAGACCGTGTTATCTACACTTTCTTCCACAGCACTGCCATTGTCAAACTTAATTTAGACAATCTTGTTGTAAAAAAAAGAAATCTTATCCGCTTCAGTAAACACATGATTAGGGCAACGTCTGATTCCCTTCCACATATTTAAGCCTGGCAGAGGAGAGACAACAATATAGCAGGCTGTCACCATGAGATGTCTATCTCATCAAAAGCAAGCAAAGACACAGCAAAGAGGGGGAAAAAGCGGCGAGAAATGCGTGCATGCACTCCACGCATAGATAATGCTAATCTGATTACAAACAACACAAACTGAAGGCAAACATCTAATTCAGAACGTGAGCCACAATGGGCTGTGTGTTGATGCTGACTGAATTTGTGTAACAAAACAACATATTGAATGAATGGACAAATGATTGCAATTAAAGGAAATAAAGGCAACGCAAATGACAGATATTTGGGAAGAAGCCAGCGAGCGGGAGTGTCCCAGAGTGGATATATTGTCTCAGATAACAGGCTGAGGGATGACTCGCTCTTCCTTCACTGCCTACACGTCAATAAACTATACCGCTTTACTACAATACAAATAATCCTGCCTGTTAAGTAGTGATGGCGTTTTTATAGAAAAACACAAGCAGAAGTTATCACCTCGCAAACTGGCCATTTATCTACGTTCACTTGCTGTAGAAATGTCTGTCTCCATCATGGTCAAGCTGTGTGTGAGTGTGTGTGTGAGCGCTTGTTTGTTTGCTCATCACCCAGCGGATGATTGGTCAACTGTCATTCATAATAGATCAATTGGATAAATTGGATTCTATAAATTCGTTGTCTCTACGTGCCCTGGCGACCGGTACATGCCTCGTACCCAAAGTCCACTGGGGTCGGCGCCAGCTGATCAGTGACCCTTAACTATTTCGTCCCATTCTTTTGATTTACTTTATTCCAGCTTGATAGTTTCAAACTGTATCAAACTGACTTGATCTAAACTGATGCAAACATGACTTTGCAGTGCGATCTGACGGCGAGTTAAGGATGTACAGTGAATTAATAAGCTGTGACCCAAAATATGCAATAGAGCTCAGGGCATTAATGACACAGTGGGGCGAGAAAGGGGAGTGGAAGGGTCCAGGCCCTGGGGAAAGGGAAAGCAAGAGGGGAAGGGTTTGTGGAGGTGGTGAACAAGGTGGGAAGCAATGATGGCCGCTGCTTGGCATCACGCCAACGTGCCCCCTCCACCGGGCCCTGTCATTCTGGGCGGCCAAATGAAAAGCTGTAATTGCTCTTGTGCATGCCGTTCTTGCGAGCTGACAACTCCTAACGCTGTATTTTATACACACGGCCATTGACATTTTCAAGTCGGAGGCGTAATAATTATTGGAGTTATGGCATCTTTTCACATGTCGGCTCAAGCCCTGCATGTGTGCAAGAGCTGATATATGGAATGTTGTTTGTGTGTGCGTGTGTGTGCGTGTGTGTAAAGATGTTCAACGCAGTGGCTGCATTCGTGTGTGTGTGTGTGTTAAGGTTTAATGCCATTAATTGCCCCTATAATCTAATATCACAAAGCGTGGTGATTATGGGGCACGCGATGCCATCGCCATATGACACCGCCAGGCGGTGAGCGACGACACAAAACAAAAGCCTCACCATTAACGATTTGACGGGCCAGGACAAAAGCGCCTCACAATGCGGAATTATATTTTCATTCGGCTTTGTCTCTCCCCGTGAATGATTTCTCCCCTTTCATTGGGCTGTGAATAGGGGAGGCTGAAAAGCGTAGCGATTTGAAGTCAGCCATTTATTAAATGTGTTCAATTTTTTTCCTGCTGACACCCCCACCACCATCACCAACACCACACACACCTTTTTCCATGTTGCATGTTAATTTGAAAGAGAGATGTGTGTGTAGATTGTGACATAAAGGTGGAGTTGGGGTGCCCGGGAGATAGAAAAGGAGGAAATCACTGCTGCAAAATGTCTCATAAAGACAGTACAAGGGAGAGCGGCCAACGGGTAGTGGTTGAGGAACCATATTTTTCTTAACTTTACAATTGAGGTAGAATATTTTTGTACCTGACAGTGAAGACAATTGTGTTGTTTCTACTCACATAGATGTGAAATAGTATTCTACTCCAAGCTAAGATGTTTCTCTTCATTACCATGCAGGAATCAGTCATACGTGCACACTGCTGAGAGCTTGCTGGTTGACAGAGGTCAACCCCAGCCATAGAGCGCGGGGGCTGGGGGGATGCAGGGATGAGAGGAGAGGAGATGCGAGAGACAGCCCTGTCGTTTACAGAGAGTTGAGGAGTAATTAGAGGGGTTGTTTGAAGAGGGAGTTTAACTGATTAACAAAGGACGAGAGGGAGCGCCAGAAAGATGGGAAATAGAAGGAGGAGAAAGACACGGAGTCTCCAGAGGGGCCAGGAGAGAGGCGGGGGGGATGTAACTTACATTTCAATGAGGGCTCCATCTTTCTCTCCTCTTCTCCCTTGATGACTTTTCATTTTAAAAAGAAGAAGAAGGAAAAGCCCCACTTTCCATTTCACATTATGGTGAGGAGGGCTGATATTAAACAAGTGGCTCCCTCAGAGAGGGAATTGGGCCAGCGCCGTCTCCATGTTTATATAGAGACCTGCTAGTTAAATAACTGCATCATGTCAAATGGAGCAGTGAACTTTGCATACCTTCTTCACCTTTCAACTAATATAAACAACCACAACACAGCTCCCTCTCCTGAGCCAAACAAATATTTAATATATGTATGGTTGGGTATCATTCCGGGTCCGGTTTCGATTTTTTATTTTTCTTTTGAGCGTGGCTCCTAACGGTACGCAATTTCAATGCTTTTAAAAAGCCTTAAAGTTTGCACGGTTGAATTGAGGGCACTGCTAATCAGAGTTCTTTTTGAATGAAATGTCTGAACTGAAAATGTCTTCTTGCAGGAGTACACATTCACAAAGGTACCTACTTTTGAAAAGTTGTATACTTTGTTTATTGACTCAATGTTGGTGTAAGCAATTTTTTAATACACCCTTATTTCGTTAACACAGGTAAACAGAATATAGCCCGAAACCGTCTCATTTTGAAGGGGCTGAAAGTGTGCACTCTCCTTATATGCACATATATTTAGAGAGAAAAGTATATGCAACTAATTTGCCCCGTTGATGTAAGTTCATGTTACCAAACCCTTTCTATGCTTCCAATGTTGAGAGAACATCACGGGGTAAGCAGCGTATAACAGAATGGTTAATTATTTTGGTGTGGATGAACTTTAATACCATGTTTAACCGATGAGTGCAGAGTATCGAGGACCTCTGACCTCGCAAATGGACATAAAAATCCCACAGACCCACGCCAAAATCTTTTAGTGTGTGAGAAGAACTGAGAAATCGGAGCGACCAACTATTCATCACCACTTTCTGTTGATGATTGTGAGCTGTCCCAATTCTTTTGACCCCAGAAAGCATGTTTGAATACGTCAAACTGTCCTGTGTGTGTGTGTCCATATAAGTGTGACAAAGAGAAGGCGAGCTGCCATAATCACAATCTAAACAGGTTATGGGTCTAAATGATATGCACCTTGCCTCGGGGTCTACGGGGACACATAAGAGAGAGGGAGATAATTGAAAAAATGACAAGGCAGGAGGAAGAGAGCGGCTGACACACACCTCAGTATGAGCAACCCCCCTTTCCCCCGTGCTGTTTATCCTTGTCACTGAGCATTACCACCTCACCCTCTCTGGTACTCTCCCTGTCACACACAAACCTTGATGTGCGTGAAAACTCAACTTGTGCATACAACATGGACACTTGTGTCGTTTGCATGCATGCATGCATGACCCGCCTCTGTCACTGTGTGGGCTCCATTCCAAATAAAGTCTGCACTACACTGTACTGCACAACGGTGGTCCCTCCCTCTACCAGGATTTGTTTGTTCGACAGCTCTCGCTCCCCAGGTAAACAACCTGTCTGTTCCTCTTGCCATGTAATGAGAGGAGGGCATGGTGGGGACTGGGCGGGGGTCTTGAGAGCAAGTGGGCTCCACAAGAGAGAACTGAAGAAGAAAGGCGCTGAGAGAAAATAAAAAGAAGTGAAGGAGTGCCTACTGTGCAGAGAGTGTTTGGAACTCAGGGTCAGACCTCTACTGGAATTAAAAGGGAGTCCATTGTGTGCAGTGAGTACCCCTCCTTTAATAATCCACAGCAGGGCCAGGGGGCCACATTACTCAAAAGCAAAGTGGAGTTTCGGATGTTCTGAGTATCTCATCACCTCTGATGCCAAATACTCCCTTCCCTCAGGAGAATGCAAACAACTCAAGCTGGCATGCACCAAAAAAAGTCAATCAAAGCGGAGGATTGTGTTTAATTAACATCACACGCATGACAAATTTAAACGACATAAAACAGCACATACTGTAATGTAATGTAGCGGAAAGCACTGCTTCTGGTCGACCCAATTAGGGGATTTAAGGAGAAATAAATAATTTAAAACACACACTTGGTTATACAAAAATGCAATGCTTTGCTTGTTTTTCCAAGTTTACATTTTTGAGATGTTTCACCTCTTTTAAATTCATTCATTCATTCATTTTCTATACCGCTTATCCTCATTAGGGTCGCGGGCTCTTTTAAATTTAATTGGAATGAATTTCTGTATGTTGCATACATGGAAGTAAGCTAAAGTGGAGCCTCTCTTTTCTCATATAACCTTTCTTGACACATAGAATGTTTTAAGCATACATTCATACAATATTAACGGTCATACACGTTTTTTTTGTAATTGTTCTAGAGTGGAGCCTCGCTTTTCGCAAGAGTTAAGATCCACTGCTATCGGTGAATGTTAAAAGTAATTGATATGCCCATGAAAGGATTTATGTTTACTACACACCCTGCTGCTACCCCCAAAAAAGTTCACATTACCACTTGTAGTACATACTTCTTCTTTTGTTAGAACTAAGCAGCCAGGGAGGGGACACTTGTGCCACTTGTCCACATTACAATAACTTACATTTCTGGTGCTATGGTTATTATCACATTCTTCCTGCATCATTATGTGGTGGCGACACAAAAAAGAAAACCTTGGAGTTGAAATTAAACAAGACATACAAAAGTATTACACTGTTGTATAATTGTACTGTATGTGGTTTTCAAATTGTAGGACATGTTTGGAGGTTCGACTGCCTTTACTTTGAATTGACATATTGCTCTTAGCTGGCAGGCAAGTGTTAGATGATGACAGTTGGGTTATTAGTTAGTTTTCACATGCTCTTAGTAAAATATGCTCCATATGGCATTATTAAACACACACACACACACACACACACTTGAAAGGTGGTCCAGACGCAGGCCTGTGTACAAAGTACAAAAGAATGTGGAGGATGGTAGATGAGTGCAACACATGAGAATGGATGAGCTGAAAGATGATGGAGCAGGAGGAAGAATGAGGGAGGCCATAGTGGAGCACGGTCTGCTGAAACTTGGGGTCTCTACTGGCCTATCATCAAGCTGGGAGGGGTGTTGTTTGCTGTGGCCGTACACACACAGACACACACTCATGCCAAATACTCTCTCTGACAGGGCCCAGACAATGAAAAAAAAAACTTTAGAGGACAGTGACAGACCATCAAGTTCAAGTGGAAAATCTACCCGCTCCTCCTCCCCCATCTCCTCCCCCCACTGTCCATCTAACGCCCCAGTGCCTCAGAATAAAAATGGCAACCCACTTCCAGAAACACACACGCAAACACACACACGCTCAAGCCACTTCGTTGGGAAGTGTGCGGCGTGGCTGTTATTGACCATATTTCATTATTGATTTCACTCATGTTTCAAATCACAAAGTAAGAGTTTCACACTCCAGCGGTCACAAGCAGACCCTTGTCTCCATCCCGGCCACAGTCCAGCCCTGTATCCCAACCTCTTACCATACACCCTTCACAAACTGTCAGGACCCCGCGTACCCCCAGCTTTGTTCCATACCCGCCTGTCCAACTCGCACATACACACACTCCCAATTCCCTGCACATCAAATAAGAGAAACTGTCGACTAAACACTTTCAGTCAGTGGACAAAAGCAGTGCTTTGGGAAAAACACTTTAAAAGGAAATAATGGAGAAGGGGAAGAAGGGCTCCTTGAGTCCCGCTCTGAGGGGTAAAGCACTCATCTTTTCACATACTTTTGTTGCTTACTATAAAGACTTTCAAACAATGTCTGCTCGAGTTTCTCACTAATCTGCAGTGGTTCAAACCAGATGATTTAGGACTGCAACGTGCATCACAAAAGGGTTCACTGAAGTAAAATCTTTGCTTTAGCCTGACATGACTCCTCTTGCAACCTGCCGTGCTGGTGCCAGGCGTCTTCAGAGCGCAACTGATTAACATACCTCTAATGAGTCTTTTCACATTTTCCCCTAATTAAACACGCTCCTCAATAATGCATGAAAACAGGACACCTCGCTATTCAATTACACACGTATGGGCCGCAGCCAAGCACGTGCACTAATCTGTGTGTGAGTATGCCAAGTGGCAGCGTGTTAAGTGTGCCAGACGGGCATCTGCCAAGTGGGTATGTGGTGTATGTGTGCGCCACCCGCCTTATGAGAATGTGCAAAAGAGTGGCCATCGTGGACGTGCGGCAGGTGATTGAGGCTTGCGACACATCATACAGGCTAATCCGTCATTTGTCACTGTGTCTGCCAACTGGGATCCCCCCCCCCCTTTGTGCCACCAGCAATTAGGACACTTTAAGCCCAACATCAACTACATGATCTGTTTCACAGGGTGGGAATATCTTCAAGTGCCATTCTATTTTTGTAGAATATTGGATTCATTGCATAATAGTGTGCCTGCTCCTTTTCCAGAATGGCATCATGCAATTTACTTTATATCAGGTCCAAATGCTCCAGTTAACGCCTCTATTTTAATTACCTGCCGTGCCTCCTATAATCTCTGGGTGCGTAGTCTACAAAACCAGTACAGGGTTTTTGATTAAAAAGCATTGCCAATAACAGATGTGGCTGTAGACAACCTCCGGACATTCTTATTAAACTCCAAAATCTGAACGTGTGCTCCATCCGTTTACACAGGCTTTAAACCTTTTTGTGCTACTCTGTTGGTGTTGGTCTGTTGTTTGCGATGAACTCATCATCTGTGTCAATGCTGGCAGATTGCTCCATTGGCTCTATTTTTGCTGTGTTGTGAATAAAATGTAACAATTGTATATAAGATAATATAAAACCCTAAAATAATGTGCTCAAAAGGAGCTACATTTTCATGTCCACTTTCTCATGCACTCAAAAATAAAAAAAACGGGTTATATATACTAAGTATACTATATAATGAGATGATTAGATTGTATCAATATGAAAGACTACTTGCTTGCAGTGAAGAAAACAATTGAAACCCTATGGGAAAAAAATTATGTAACCATATGACCTTTGACTCCGGCAGGACATTTGACTCTATTTCTGAATGATTTGGGACTCTGATGGCATTCTTAATGACACTTATCTCTTCAAACACGAAACCATGTGATTGTGCTTTTAATGCAACTGTACTTCCTTTAGACACAACCAATTGTTCCTGCAATTGCCTGTCTGAGAAAGCCATTGTCAAGTTTCTCCTGGATGTGTCACACAAACACACGTACACGCACACACGCGCGCAAAGTGGAGTGATAATATCTCACACAACCAAACACAAAGACCATCCCTGAACAACCAATCACAGAACAGATACAATCTCTGAGTCTCTTTCTGTTACAGTCCTTGCGGTCTTCTCTCCCTCCCATTCCAAACGGAGAGAAGGAAGAGAAATATGATGGGGAATACGAGGGGGTAGTATTAAGAGTTCTTGTCAGCATAAACCATGACTTCAGAGAAGTCAAGTCACTAGCAGTGGTTCCCCCCTCCTCTCTCTCTTGCTTTGTCGCTCTCCCTCTGAGAGAAGCAGGAAAAAAATCTAATTATCAGGCTCCTAAAGATCTAATTATTGTCTGACACTCATTTGCATGCGAGAGAGCAACCGTGTAGGAACGCCATTTTGTGCCTTGCTTTGGCGTGGACCACAATGCCACTCTGACACCTTAGATCATATTCTTCCTAACTACAGATCCTTTTTTTTTATATTGCTACAAGTGGCTCGCTGTGATATTCTTAGTCCAAAAACATATAATTGAGAAAATATTTCACATTTTCTGTGAATCATCCCATATAATTGTTTGTATCCTGATGCTGCAATTAGGAAGAAAATTTGCATTTCATCTGGAATCTGCTACCGTATCCTGCTGTATTCATCACAAGTATAGACCTCAATTCAAAGTGCAAATTTTTAAAGTTTGCATTTTAGCTTAGCAATAGCATCTATCAGCATTCACACACAACACTTAGCTTCAAAAATACAACACAGACTAAAATGCAGGACAAAAAGGAAAACAAATCTTCCATCCTTGTTTACTTAAGACGCAATGGCATCTGCTATGATGCTCATACATCTGATACATTCTCACGTGTTAGCTGTCTTTTGACACTGAAATGATATTTTAATTGCAGAGAAATAATCCATTCATTTGCGTCATGTCATTTTTGAGCCCAAACCTCAGCAAGTCCCCATGGGTTTAAAGGCTACAGGAATGATCTTTTTTCTGTTTTTGTCTGTTTACTAGAACTACGCCTAGAACAAATCTTAGGAGACAGGTTTTACATCAGTATTTCCACCTTGCATGTCCAGTTTACCATGCCGTCTAGCAAAGAGCACACAACAGTTTTGCTACACTGGTGTTTATGCTTTGTTTCTGCTCAGTGAGGATACAAACACACACACGCACACACACACACACACACATACTGCCAGCACACATCCCAGAGTGTGTTGGCAGGATGTGTGTGACCATTCAAGATGACAGCTGAGACAACAGAGATGTAGCCCGGGTGCCCTGGATACTGCATGGAGGCTAACGGGCCAGGAACCAACAAACAAGACAAACAAGACAGAGATGGAGAGAGGGGAGGAGGCAGAGGAGGAGAAGGGAGAGGAGGAGCTTGGTGTATGTGTGTATTAGAGAGAAAAAGTGAGGGAAGGAAGTGGAAGGTAACACCCCACATCAGAATGTGTACAAGAGGCAGGTCCACTCAACGTGAGTTCCAGCCCCTCCCAGGTTTTAACATTATTATCACTTTTAATATCTAAACATGAGTGGGAATGACAGAGCAATTCTGTCTTTTCTAGAGACACAGGCTCACCAAAGCAAATACATTTCCAACATGTGCAAAGGAAGATGATTCAAATGAATGATGCCTTTAAATGAAGCAGTAGTGCAGATTGAAACCATGTGTGGAAAAAGTTATAAGGGGACGCACACAACTGCAGCTTGGACAGCTACAAATGCAATGCATTGATATCATCTGCTTATAGAATTATTTCTTATGATGTACTGTATGGCTGCGGTAATCCTTTATATGACACTTTCAGCCGATGATCTTATTTATTTTTTATTGTTGTAAATATTAACTTTTTTTTGATTGAGTAGCAAAAAGGCACCCAAACTAAATTTTGTATTTATTTTTTTATAATATAATTGATTTTTAAATATATCATTTTATACAACTCTAACCAATGTTTCCACCATCCGTTTGTTTCACCAGCTGCGTCTTTATGGACGGAAGAGCCTTATAAGAAACAGAACTACAAATCAAACTGCTCCAAAGTGACTAAAACAATAAAAAGGAGGAAGTGCAAGCAATAAGGAAGAAAGGATTGGTGCTTACACCACACTGGGTAGTTGACATGGACACACACCCTGCACATCTGTGTGTTTGTGACTATGGGCTTGTGTGTGTAAGTGTGTTCTGACCTGCACAGGGCTCTGCTTGACCTCGTTGCTGCCAGGGGAGTTGAGCCCAGAGGCCTGCTGGAGGAGGAACTGTCTGGCTGCCTGGAGAGCCTGTAAGCACAAGAGCGAACATGATGGTAACATGCACACTGGGCCAAATAGTGATATACAGTAGACACTTTAAAGTCAAATATCCCTCAGGGGTGTGCAATGTGTTGGATTTCAACCAATATTTTAGGGAAACTATTTCTCTGAAGTTGCATAAAATGTCAGTGTTTGAACTGCGGTTAATATCAGCTTTGGAGATTTTAGCATTCTAAACAAGACCTCAGTTGGTTCAGTGCCTTGCTTTTGTTTTTACAAATTTTAAAAAAATAATTTCATCCTTAGCATATGGCATTAGCACTCTGTTCAGCAACCATCAAAGCCTTAACTTTGTGCATTCTTTTATCTTTTTACCATAGCTATTTCAACAGAAAGACCAGTTACTATGTGTGGTACACACGCACCTTTGCTACTCTCAACACTCTGTCGCAACCAAGATTGTATTGTAAAGTTTACCTGGGTGTTTTAAGGATGAGAAGGTGGATGATCAACCATCTTTTTATTGCAAAAACAAACTATTCTACCGTTGGCTGCAACTACGCCAAAACAACATCAGCAAACTGCCCTCTGCATACAGCAGACCTTCAACCACATACACTTTCCGGATTCAGGCTGTCATGTTCACAGTCAGAAAAACACATACACTAAGCTGCTAGGTTGCTACAGTATCCTTGAGCATGTTAAAGGATCTGCTCCCATGAAAGTAACTGTAATAAGCAGTGTAGTGTTTTTTTATTCATTCATTCCTTCATTTTCTATACCGCTTATCTTCATTAGGGTTTCTCTCTTTTTTTATGTTTTTTTTTTTTAAATTATTCATTTGTGTTTTTTATGTATTTTATGTCCTTTGTGTGTAAAGTGTGAGTGGCTTAAGTGTTTAATTTGGGTATGACAGAATAAGACTAAAATTCAAGGCGTCGTTGGAACGGAACTCATTCGTAACCCGATGACCACATATATATTTAAATATTAATAAACACTTTTACAAAGGCAGCAGCCTGACCCTAGGCTGGATTATTTCTATTTGCATTACATTCTATGGGAAGAATTGTGTGAAATACAAACATATAAAAAACAAAATAAAAAAGCATTGTATGTGTGTGTCCTGCACCCTTCTTTTTCTGTGTGGCTCCTTCCTTACGCCGTTCAGAGTGGGTTGTCTACATCCTCTGAGGCAGAAGTGTGTCAGCACATCTTCATGTGTGTCACTTGCACACTGTTTCTATGTGTCAGGGTGATGTAAACCAACCCTGATGCACGCTGAGGATCTTGACTAATAGACATGAACCTCTTTTTTCACCCCCTTCTATGCCCTCCAGCGCTGTCCAGTTTTACCATTACTAACACCAACTTTAGATTTCTCTTGCACTTGCAAGTATTTGGATGATTAAACAAGTCACCAGTTGAAGTAGTAAAGACTTCATAACGTGCTATTGTGAAGACAAATCCATTCCAGAGGCAAAGGTCTTTTTGCTGGAATGTCTGAACTGTGCCGAAAACAAAACAAGAAAACACCCATTTCATAACACAAGAGCTCTGCATTTGCACACACCGACACACACAAGCACAACCTCATGACGGAGGGTTACAGAGAGGAGACAGCAGGATGCACATTTGCTTCCTCTGGCTCAAAGGGGAAAGGTTCCTTAGTAAATATTGATTTATGAATGTCTGTGTGTACGTGTGTGCGTGTGAGCGTGCGTGTGTGAGCATACACCACAAAATTAACGGCCATAACTTGTTAGGATGTTGTTCATTGTGGAAGATCTTACGCAATCGCACAGTGCCAGAAATGACTTGTAATGCATCATTCGACAACAAGAGTGAAGTATTGTGTAAGAGTGCGGCACACGGTTACTGTATAATGTGACAAAGTTAATGAATTGTCAAATTAGACGCTGTGGCACATTAAGTAATGTCTAATTGCAAAAACAGAGAGGGAGATTAGAGGGAGACTGAAAGAGACAGAAATGCTCTGTGCAGTCACGATGATGAAAACCATCTGGATGGAGCACACTCGCGACTTTTGCTGAGACCGCAATTAAAACACACACATACACAGATGTGGCTGCGGACGCGCCTGTATACATACACACACATGAATTTTAACACTTGAACAAAAATCTCGGGAACCCCCCTCCCATTTACTGGTTTGACCTCAGCATTAAAACAAGCAGAGACACACAGACACATATATACACACACACAACCGCCCAGTTTGTTGGCATGTGGTGTGAATTAGGCCTTGAACACCACGTCTACCCAAGTGTGCATATGTCTGTGTGTGCGTGTGTGGGTGTGTGTGCACGTGTGTGTGTTGGCAGGAGTTGGGAAGCCATGTCTGGCAACAATAAAGGACAATTCCACCCAAATTACCACCCTGATTACCACTATATTAAAGAAGCATTTATGGCTTTCATAAACGCTAGAACAGAGCAGAGGTGATGCCTGTCTCCTCTCCTACGCCTCTATTCATAGATGTGCCTTTGTGCATGTGGCAAATGGTACCAAAAAAGCAGAAGAGCTGCTTTACATACTGAAACAACGTCAAGGTATAAATGATTTAGGTGACAGCTTATGCAAACACACCACAACGGAAATACAGAATAACATTTTTAACACAGAAAACAAAGACATGCATGATCATATATTGCTTATTATCACTTACAAAACTATTGTAAATATTTTGTTTATTCACTCTTAACTTGAATGGTCATCCTAATATTGTTAAAAATTTACTTAGAAAAGTGTCTACCCATAAAATGTATTGTTTTATGTAATATTACTAACTTAAAAGATAGTGTAATATATTTTTCATAACCTTGATCTTTCCCTCATTAGTTTGCATGGATAATGGTTTAATTGGAATGATTACATGTCATCATTTCATCATAACAGCCAGTTAAGCTGTTGCACAGGGCAAATGTTTTTCCACACAAAAAGCATACATAAGTGAGTTCGAAAGGGGAGTGTACATCCCCCAAGTCCCAAATTCCACAGTTGTAGAGGTGTGACAATAAACAGAAGTTGACTATAGAGATTTAATGGATATGTCTACGCTTTTAGTGTTGGCAAACAGCCCAATGACGCACTGCTAAGTCACTTATTAGAGCCCTGTGGCTGATTGCATACTTACAACCGCAGCTTAAAGATGCAAGTAATTAATTTTTTTTTATTTAAAAAAATTAAATTTAAACATGCACGACATCAGAAGACAAATCAGCAAATTGTGTAGGACTTACATGACTGATACCATAAGTGTGTTTTGCTTTTGCGTTGAGGTTTTGTGAGTGGGTTTTTTAAAATAGTTAACACGCAACTTTGATTAGCCTAGTGGTTAACTTCTTTTTACACTTGTAAGGCAATTATCAAGGTAAAGGAAACACGAGCCTCCCTTTTCACTTCATTGATTGTTGGTCATGTCATCAGAGGGTGAGTATCTTCTTTTCATTTTTAGTATATGAGCGTTACCAATATTGCGGCTGTCAAGTTCATATGTCATAACAATGTTGTATAATAATCATAACCTTATATATTGATGTGCACAAGATACTGAAGTGATAAACAAACACACACACACTCATTTCAACGTAGTCAAGAACATCTCCTTGTCGTTGACCACCTTCTTTCATTGCACATCTTCACCCTCACTCCCTCTCTTCTTCTTTAGTGACCTGGCTGAGCTGCATCATTCTAACCACACATACACACAAATCAGCTCCTCCTAAACGCCTCCCCCCAACCCCAACTGTTCCCCTTGTGGCATTCCTGGGGGCGCACTGCACCTTTAAAGAAAATATGAGGGAGGCCTAAGAGGGAGGCCCAACAACAGAGTCTTTGTGCTGCTGAGAAGTGCATACACACACACACACACACACACACACGCAAACATGCACGCATGCAAACACACACACACATCAGTGGTGTCAGACAGGTTTTATTAGAGCGAGAGAGGTAGGAGGAGGAGGAAGGGGAAGGAGGGGTGAGGAGGTCAGTGCTCAGCTTGGAGGCCTGTGAGCACACAGAGTGAGTGAGTGTGAGTGTGTGTTCTTCTGACTTGTCATCGCTCTCCTCTGTAAATCATCGTCTCTGACACAGCCTTTAATAACAGTGGATTTTTTAATTCAGCAGGGTCACACACACACACGAATATAGCTATGGTAAAGACCACTCTATCCTTAACAGCATTCAGAAAAATGGCTGATAAGTGGGTTTGTTTTACGTGAGGGTGCAAAAAGGGCACACTTTGTTTAGCACTATGTGTGTGTGCTGCAAACTTTCTACCTGTTTGCTTGAAATCTCCATTGCGTGGACAATTTGTCTGCTCCATATAAAATAACTGCTACGATGATCTCCTTTTGCCCCATTAAACTGTGTGTGTGTGTGTGGTTCAAGTTGCTAAAGCAAACAGGACTGCGTGTGCGTGTGTGTGTGTGTGTGCGTGTGTGTGTGTGTGATGTATCTGGCCTCTAATCCATCCAGTGTGTTTGGGTGAGACAGGGAAAAAAGAAGCAAAGTATTCTAAACAGAGTGAAGTTTAGAATGAGGAGGGGGCATCAAGGAGAGACAGGTGGGTACCATATGTTGGAGTAATCCGTCAGCACTGACTGAGCTCCATTGTTGATGGCCAAAACAAGACAAACTTGCCTCTCCCTTACTCCTACTATTTACTCCTCATCCCACCCTGGACGCCTCTTTGCTCCCTTTCTGGGAAACAGTCCCCGGACTGCAGACTGTCCTTGGGGGTGGAAGGAGGAGGACAAGGAGGAAGGGGTGATCGTGGAGAGGAGTGGGGTGCAGGTGGTATCACATTTCTTCACAAGAAGAATGTGGAGAAGAAAAGAGTGAGAGGCTTGTTGTTTCATGACTGAGGTAGCCTAGGTTGGACTAAGCAAGTGCAAAAAAAGAGAAAAGTTTGTAATACACGTCTATCCATATATTGCTAAACCTCCCCCTGGTGAGAGCAATAGATGGGGAGAGAGAGAGGATGGATACAGGGTGAAGATGCAGAGAAAAGCCCGTCACACCCAGCTGCTCCTCTACAGGCCTGCATGCTTTCTGATTTTGGATCGGCAGGAGACACCGGGTACACACAAGGGAGGGGCGGGTCTTATGTTCTTCACTCTCTTTCTGTCCTGTTTGAGGGCTGTCATTGAAGCTGAAAGTCGAGCTGAAAGCTGCCCTTTGCTCCTGGGCCAGCCCTGTGATCCCTACCCTCCCCTGTGCGCGGGGCGTCAAGGATGCACCTCTTAACTCCACTTTCACTTTGACTGACTGCTTTTGTAGTTCTAGGCTAAACAAAGAAAGTTGAATTTTTTGTTAGCTGTTTGACTAACATTAACACCAAACAATAAACATGCCCGATGCCTTTAGCATTTCAACAAAATACGTCAACAGTGTCTTTTCTGGCCTACAAAATGACTGTAGCACATTACTATTATATCCATAAATGGCATTGTACTGGTATTTTTAGTATACAATTAACTAAGCGTGTCTCCTTATTATCATTACTTGCAGGGTTTGACTTATAGTAAAGTTTGAGGCACACAGGGTTCCTTGCCTATTGGAGATTTTCATTTAGTGCAGTAGGCTGATGCTTTTTTAAAAAGCTGGCAACAAAGTCAACCGTGGAGCGTTGGAAAATAAGTTTGCTAAACAGCTGGCAGCATCATTTCGTGTTGGAATGAATCTGCCAACAGCCAACTAACTGAAACTCAATACAGTTGAATTTTGTGTTGTTATTGTTGCTATGGTGCAGACTGGTAAGAAAACGTTAAGTGGATCAGTGTTTCCTGGAGGTGAATATATACGGGTAGGGTGCAGACGGAGTAAAATCTTACTAAAGCCCCCCAATTTTACAGTGAGTTACAAACAGACGAGGTTCTGCCAAGTTTTTGCCCCTTTCACTCTGAGTCTTGCTCACTTTGAGCTTCTCTTTTTCTGGAATTAATCATCTCCCTTCCAGTCTCCCTCACCAGCTTCGCAGCCATTTGTTTCCACTCAGAGCAACTTCAAACTGGCGGTTCACCTCTAGAACTAGAATAGCACCTCAATCTCTTTTAGGCCGCCGCTGAGCTGCAGCTATCTGGGACACCTTCAGACGCACCATCCAGCCGCAACGCTCCACGGCTATTTAATGTAATGTTTCCGCAATATAAAGGCTCAGTTGGAGAGCTGAGGTTTTAAAATGGCTGTAGAAAGCTTCTTTGGGGCCCAGACTGACCATTAAAGAAAGGAAAGACCGTGCTTCAGAGCCAATGCAATAAAAACTCACAAACTCCAAAAGAACATCAAAATATGCTGTAATCCTCGCCGATTTGGATTTTTTTTTTCACGTCCTATTTTTCACAAAAGCGACCTGTTCAAAACACCAGGGAACACGTTGTTTTCCAGATGGTTCTCTTCAATGCAAAACTGTTTAGCGGAATGAGAAAACCTCGCCTTCCTTACACTCATCTAATGTTTCTATTGATTCACAAGGGTATAGACATAGGTCATAAAGGCGAGATGACTGAATACCCAGGGCTGCTTTATATCGCTACATAATCTAGACTCACAGCAATAAAAATCGTCAACTTTTTAAAAAGTAACCACAAGAAAAGACATGAAAATAGAGTCAATTCAAGAATTCACCGAGGTGAGAAGGAAATAGAGAAACTCCCTTTCTGGCGATACAAAAAGTCCAGGCAGCTAACTGATAGATCTATAGCAGTTTCCTGACACATGCACGTCATACTTTATATAGACATATGCCGTTTCCCTGCGGTTTCCAAAACAGCTCGTTTGGCAAGAGAGAAGGAAGGTCTCACTCCAGACAGTCCCAGCCCACAGCGGAACACACACACACACACACACCTACAGTCTTCTTTTACTTTGCCCTCATCTTGTATAAGCCAGGACAGTTTAGTAGTTTGGTCTTGATCCAGAGAAGGAAAAGGCCACAAAGGTGTTTGCTCAAAGGTGTTTGGTTGACCTCCAGAGTTTAAACTGCTCTTCCTCCCTAACAAGAGGAACCCCTAAGAGGTGAGCCATGATGAGGATAACGCTAGCCTGGCAACCAGGCTGCACATATGGAAACCGTTTGACTGTTATTATTAATAACCAAAAAGAGAGTGAGAGAGAAAAAAATGAAACTAATAACACATGCAAGAAACTGCCAAGACCTGGATCAGGAGACAAGAATGAGAGCACACACATATACATAAACAGATGACACACTCATGCACACACACACACTGGAAGACAAATGGACACACAAAGTCATATTGGTTAAATAGAAAAACACACTCCTTTGCAGTGGCCTGTAAAAGTACTGTGTTGCCTGCCTGCCTTGATGGAAAACCTCTTTCATGTTTTTGCTTCAGAGGCTACACCTGGTTGTGGCTGTGGGGCTGGACACACCCTCACACCCAGCCCCACATTACACATGCAAACACCGGAAGTGGTCTTTGGATCAACACTGGCTGCTGCACAAAACCGATGAGCAAAGCAAAGACAATTAAGCTTAAGATGCAGGGGTAGGGTGTTCTCTAAAAAGAGGAAATGGTTACATCTAAATCAGGCACACCAATCTAAAAATGTACACTTTCGAATGCAAAGTGTATTTTTGATACACGTCACCTTTGACAACTTAACAATTTGACCAGTAGACTTATGCTTGTCGCGGGGGTCACCCCCATACAATGTATTTTAAAATGCTTTTCTTTAACCTCCAATTTTGGATCAACTTTTGCAGTAAAAGTTACTCTTGCAATAATCCATCTCCTTCTGTCTGTAATTGTCTATGGTGTACAATGGTGTGCAGATCCTTGCAAGATGGGATAATACATTATGGAAATAGCCCTTAGAGTACATAGAAAAAGTTTTAGATCTGAGTTCAGCTCATGGAAAATGGGAAGAAAACCTCAAGTGCTGCATTTATTTTTTTGGAGGGAGTAAATAGCAGTTTTAATCTAATATAACCGTAGTAATCATTCACACAGTTGTATTGTTATCATAATGAATATCATAGTCTTGGTTAAATTATACACAAGATTGTCAGCATACAGCAACTGCCTCCAAATTTTATTCTACATTTTCCATGAGTTATGGTGCTTTAACTGTATAGATAACAGACATAATTCCAGAGAGTTCCAGAGAGTCTGAATATAAAAAAGGCGGGGGGGACTTACATTCCTCCCCTTCCCTGTTGACTCTAATCTCTTCTTTAAAATTGCTCACACAAAGAGCCGGCAAAGACTAGCTAATTAGCAACACTTTAGACCTCGGCGGCCATTGTGTGCATGCTGTGTATATATGTGCGTGTTCATTGTGTGCATCCTGGGTTGTTTCCAGGGCAACTACTTGTCTTCGGTGCTTTATAATTGTCACACTTTCTGTCTTAAAGTTCTCACTCCTCTCCATGTCCATCTCTTTGTGGGTTTCTGGAGTGTCCAAATGAAGGACTTTAAGAAGAGAGCTGTGGCCTGCAGCATGAATGGATCGCAACATATGACCTTTGTGAGTGACTCATAATGCGAAAGATGAACTTTAGTCATCGTGCTACTGCTTTCTCGCCTACTAAAAAAAAAAAAACACCACCCATTACCGACTATACACACCACAACAAGGTCACTAGCTTTGCTCACTGACCCCTTCAAAATGCCCTCTACAGATTAACTAATCCTGCCCCGCCCCACACAAAAAAAACCCTGACAGTTCTGCAAGTCTGCCCCTCGTTGTGCATGTGTGTGTGTGTGTGTGCGTGTGTTATTTACCTGACAGCACAGCCAGGCTCTCTGAGCTTAAGTGCTTCTAAACACTCCCATGGCAACCAAAGCCGACCTCAGCACTCCAGGTGCCCGGGCAAGTGTGTATAACTCAGTCTCCACAACAAAGACGGGGCAAACACACACACATCATTTTAGCTGGTTTGCTATCTGTTTTTTTTCTTTTTTTCTCAGAGCCTCTTGGCTGACTGGGTCAACCAACCGTGAATGTGTCCATGCCGGCTTATCTAGCCTGCTGAACCATTTCTACAGTCCGTGTATGATTTATCCATGTAGCCTTGTCGCTGGATTGTAGACTCACCAGAGACTATAAACCCGATCAAGTGTATTTTTACTTTTGGTCAGGTCAGTCTGTTTAGGATGACCCTTTTTATTTCCCCAGAAATGGATCAAATAGAAATTGAAGTATGAAAGTTTATGAAGCAAGCCCTTTATTCAGACTGATCACTCAATGGCCTGTCCACAAAGTGCAGTTTAGAAAATCAACGGACACCAGTAAACATAAATTAACAGCTTTTTTCTGCCAAGTTCAGGGAGTAAAAGCCAAGCCATTTTATTTATAAAGCACTTTAAAATAACAACAAGGTCAGCCAAAGTGCTGTGCACAGTTGATGCAATCCTCAACCGAGGAGCAGCAACAGAACTATCTCCTCTTAGTTTCCTTTTTGTCTTTGGGACAACTAACAGCAGCTGATGTGTCGACCTCAAGCAAGAGAGGGAGTGCACAGCTGAATCAGGTCGGACAGATATGGAGGGGCAAGAGCATTTGGGCATTTAAAAACAAATAAACGAATCTTAAAATCAACACGAAATCGCACCGGCAACCAGTGAAAAGATGCTAAAATTGGAGAAATGCGATCATACTTGCAGCGATTAGTTAAAAGATGTGCTGCTGCATTTTGTACAGCATTAAGGGAAAAGGAATTGAAAGAAAGCTAAATACACAGGCTTGGCCAAAATTTGGAATACATCAAATACATCTTTTATTGTTGTCACATTGCTTCTATAATGTTAGAATAAAATTACCCTAGATTTTGGTTCACCTGGGCAAATTGCCAATGTTTTCTTGCAGTAAGAGTTGCTCAATCTATCTTGGAAATGTTTATTGTTGTTTTTCACAAAATAAACATAAAAATGCAAGTACCACTGCCTGGACTTTTAGCCATGACAGCATTGGCATTAAAACCAAAGAGGCAAAGCCATCTGCATGCTTTTTAAATGACTATTAGGAAAATTATAGTGTCTTTAGGGGAGCAAAAGTCAGGAAACAAAAAACAAGTGTTGGTGCTGCTTTGGAGACTCTTGGAGGAAGTTGGTGTTCTATAGTACTCTTTGTATGGTGGACCTCAGAGCAGTGGGTGTTCTGTGATGCTTGGCAACCAAGCATGCCCCTCCTCTGTCTCAGCATGACCTCTGCTGACCTCTGAACTCCACTGACCTCAATCATAAAGAGGACTGGCCTGGTTGAGACCAATGGAAAGCTTTTAGGAGGTGACAGCACTCAGAGAGAGAGAGAGGCCCGGGACTGATTTACTGGCCCTCACGTATGACAGTGGGACTCATGCGTATATACTGGTGGTGCGGGGGTTACACTCCCACACACACACACACACGCCGATGTGCAAAAGGGATTCCACCGGCCATGCAGATGCACAGGCATAATGTGATTAAATGAAGTCCCAATGCACTAAGAAATCAGAAAATGTTGTCAGGAAATGTCTTTCCCTTCCTTTCAGTGGGCACCCCGTCACCTCCATTGCCTGTGCACCCTGACCTGAAAGTGAACTCTATAGCAGAGCTGGAGGTCAAATAGAACATAACTGTCCAAGTGACCAGCATTCACCACCTATCACTTAGCAAGCTAAAGCTTTATAATTACATCTTTATTCTAACCAGCCATCAGGATCATGCTGTGTCCACGTATCATCTGCTAGCGAGCAACGTGTACTGCTTATACACATTTCTGCAGACTCAACACAGAACACTTATCGCTCATCTTTGTTTGTGTATATTTGAGATCTATATCAGTTCCCCACTGATCGCCAGTCATCACCGCAGCTCCTTAATTACTCCCTTCATTAACTCACATCAGTCGCGTGCACGTGTGTGTGTAAGCTTCATGAGGACTAATGCGTGTTTGAGAACTTGGGGGTCCTTCATAGAACTGGGAATGAAGACATGGGTTTAGGGGTAAGATATTTTGGGTTCATCTGAGGGTAATGGTTTTCGAACACATAATGGAGAACATATTTTGTGGCATTTTCTGGTCACCCCAGGCTCTGTTTGCTCTTTCATCAATCAAATTCATCAACTGATTTTAAGTTAAGTTAAGTTAGATAAGCAGATTTGTAAAGAATATTTGTCTCTATTTTTCTCATGCTGCTGGGCTTCCCGTGACAAACCTTGCAAAGCCTCCCAGAGGGTGCCTGCCCCACACACCCCGGGCGACAGAATGTACTGTAACCAGCATACTGTATGTGTATACTGTTGCCCTTCCAGCTTCCTGTGGACGCATTTGAGGGTGACACCTTGGTAGTGATTAAGACATGGTTTTAGTGGTCAGTTATTGTGGGTTCATCTAAGGGTTAGGGTTAGTTGCACTCACTTAACAGACATGAGGTTATGTGTGTGTGTGTGTGTGTGTCTGGGTGAGGGGTGGTTTGTGCGTGTGCGTGCGTGTGTGTGTTCTTGTCCATCTGGTTTCATGAGGACTAATTTCAGTTTGAGATCTTCTTGATGAGGACAACCAGTCACCTCTTTAGAGGACTGGTTGAGAATTAAGACACGTTTTAGGGGCAGGAAGTAAGGTTTAGTTGTATGTACTAATAGTAAAGGGCTATAAGAGGCATTGAGGCCCCACGGGGATGTATACTTGGGTGGTGAGAGGGGCTAAAACAAGGCTAGACCACATAAAAAATAGAACATGACATATGGGAGTGGGGATGAAGGGTCCAGACCAATCTCTAAACCACCTTTTCCTCAAGCAATGTTCCTTATATACCCTTGGGGAAGGCAGAGGATGGCTACAATGTGCCTCTCACTTTCTATTTGCCTGGAGGAGTAACTTAAGGGTGAGACAGGGAGAGAGATAGAAAGAGAGAGAGAGAGGCAAAGACAAGCCTTCACTGATGAGTGGCACTCCTAAAAGGAAACGGCACCTTTTTGTCGCCATCCCTCTCTCTTTCCTCTCTCCTCTTTTGCTGTCATCGCCAGCTGCTACTACACCAGAAGCGATTAATTGATGGCGAGGAAAACAGAGGAGACAGTGATGTACAAAAAAAGTGGGGGCGATGAGAGATGCAAGGAAAAGTAGTGAAGACACCTGGTTCTCGTCAGAACACACACATATCGTTTTGAGGTATGTTAGGATTTATCCTGCTTACATTTCTCTTTGGCTATGCATCATTGCATGTCTACACCCATGCAACACATTCTCACTTTTCCACCTCTCCTTAGTCATGGCCTGTAACGCCGCTCTTTGTTCTTGCTGACTGCCTCCCTCCGCCCCTTCATGATGGGGCAGAACTGGTTTTTCACCCCCTCTTCTCTTTCTCTCCTCTGCTCTGTTCTTTCTGGGGGAGGCAGACAGGCCACATTCCACAGGGAGGCCCAGGCGCCCTTTTTCTGACACGTCTCAGCGCTACACTCCTCCCTCATCCCTCTATCCCTTCTCTCCAGCCCCACCAATGACCAGCCCCTTCCCTCCCAGCATGGCTCCTCTTTGCCCCCCCCCGCTTGTACCTTCAAGCCCTGGGCTGTACAGTATGCTCCACCTTTTCAACCCCTCCGCTCAACAGCCACAACATTAAGATACACCTGCAGAGTTTATCACAGTTTATCAAGATTCAATAATGGGCTCAGCCAATGAAAACTCAACATGATTTTATTTATAAATGTCGAACTACTTGTTGGATGTCATTAGATTCCTAACTTAGTCTCTGAATTCATCCATTGGATGGCTTTAATGAGAAGATAAGGAGTTTGACAGCAGGAACATTAAGGTGATTTCCTTCATGTTCCCAATAGGCCCAAAAAAGACGACTGTGTGTTCCGCCAACATAGTTCTGTCAGGAGGTCTTCAAGTTCACATGTGTTGTGTGTGTGTGTGTTGTCTGTTTTGGTGTACACCGGCTTGACCAACATTTTCAAGTAGGAGACTCAACAACCCCTTGATGATCTCGTATAGCTAGAATGTCACTTAGAACTGCTAGTTAGTTAGCAGGCTACTTCCTGGTTCATAGAGTATCACTACGAATCATCCCTTTGAGTCCATCAAATGATCATAATTCATTTCTGTATGAGCCCCTTTTTGCAGATCCTTCCTTTGTGCATGTGCAGCACCACTACCCCTGTGTCAAAATCATTTATTTAAAAAAGTTTATAAAAACCATAAAAGAAGCGCTGGCCTAAACCGTTTGCTGCACAGTACTGTTGTTCCTAATCTGTGCAAACAGACTTTTGCTTAAAAGAGTGCATTTACTGCTATCATTTAGCCGTAACTTTTTTCCTGGTAGGTTGAAATCTGGAGGAAAGGTTGTGCCTGCCTTTCACAGTCTACTGTGGACTGAAGCAAAAAGAAGTTCAGTGAGCGACGGGAGGAAGAGAAAAAGATGGAAAGAGAGAGGGAGGCATGTTTGTGGTTGGTAACCCGCTCAAGAGAGGAAATACCACCATACGTGCACACACACACACACACACACACACACGCACACACACACAGGTGCAAAAACATAGAGAGCAGAAACCCATCCGAGAGAATAAAGACCAGCTTTGTGTGTGCTACAGGTTTGGTGTTTATGTATGTGCATTAGTGCATAACTGTGTGTGCGTGTGTGTGTGTGTGTGTGTGTGTGTGCTCGGCTGAAGGTTGCTGAGGAAGCAGGGTGAGGATGCAGCCAGGGGAAAAGGTGGAGAGGGGAGGGAGACCAGGAAAGGACTAAAGGGCCTCGAGTGTTCATCATAAACCTGAGGCTTCATCATGGTAATTAGGCGAATCATTTTAGCAGGCAGAAGTTTCCTCAACTAGAACATCAGCTGGCGTCATGCTGGGGCCCGAGCCTAATACACACAAAGTCTAATTGGGTGAAAGGAGCTTATTCTAACACCTTATTTATTGTCCACACAATAAAAGTGAGGAGTCACGAGTGATACATAAAGCCAGACAGGCACTAACACATGCTGTACTTACAGTATATTGGAATAGCAAAAACTCACAAACCAGTGAAATGTCATCGTCAGGCAACATGGCTGTGTGTGTGTGTGAGGAATTTGGCTGCAGGACGGAGGGGAGGTCTAACACAGTGGAGGCAAAATAAACAACCTAACTGGAGACACTACATGCTGATGTGTCATACACACAAACACTGACAAACACTTCATGCATGAGAGACTAAATAAAACAAATGGACACAGAACACTGACACACACACATTGTGTGTGGGCGTGGGCGTGGGCGTGGGTGTGTGTACGCCACTGTAAGAATCTCACACACAGGAGCAAAAATGAAAACTCTAAACACGCTACTTTGGAGTCAAAAGTCTGCTGATAGTTGTGACTAATGAACTTTGACGTCGTGAAATTATGTTTCGAGATGTTGGCAAGCCAGTCTGTCAAATGGTATATGCTGTATGTGTCACTGTTGCCTCATCTGTTCATTACGTAACCACCTGGTGTGTACACGTTGTTCTACACAACGTACTGTACATGGAATGGCCGTCAATTAACTCAAGTGCATAGCATTGCAAGAAAGTACCAGTAAACACACACACCTGTTGCTGTTGCAGGTGCAGTAGATCCACAGGGCTGATCTCTCCATTGGTGTCTCCATTTGAGCCGCCTTCTCTCCCTCCTCCTCCATCTGATTGGCTGCTGAGGCTGCTGACTCCGTTCTGGCTGGACGGTGTCGTTCGAATGGTCTCAGAGGCTGATTCCACCATCATCACTGGCACCTGATGGCAGACAGACAGACAGAACGAGACAGGGCAGTTAGACAAAAACAAAAACCCTGCTCCTATCTGAGAGAGCAAACAAAGTCTGTGAGATAAAGTAAACACACGGCGAGATAGAGACGTGACTGGTGTGTGCTCGTGTGTGCGTGTGCATTTTCTGCCTGCAAACAGCTTTTGGTCATGAACCACCCACGCACAAGTGGCCACAAAGCGACACCTGAAGCAGACATTTTTGTCTCCATGTATATGTCTAGGAGCATAGGCACGGATTAGATAAGCAGCACGTCTAAACTGACAGGGCTGCTAATACCCTGCGATATAGTTAAATAAAAGGCGCGTTTCTCCAATAATCGGAGGTGGCATGTGTGCGCGGTGTGTAACCCATGAGCAGGTTGGTCTTTGACTGTTGTTTGAAGCACCTTCATAGGGTCTCTCTAATTAGAGCGCCCTCCTTCCACAAAACCAGACAAAACGAGCCGTTCCTGGATGTGTTGTTGTTTTTGTGAGAAACAACGGCTCGCAAACACACGGGCACATTTGCCATCGTTAGGGAGCGCAAGCGTGGGAGAGCGCAGACACACACATCCGCGCGCAGAACACTTAAAAGGCGGCTAATACAAAACAAAACAAACCTTCATGCGAGAAGGCAGGCTGTGAACGCCTAATGACAAGCTCAATCTCACCTTTCTGCCTTATCCAGTTTTAGAAATTAACACACGAGCGCAAGACTTTTAGATGGGAGGTTCAGATGATTCCTTCATTTCTGCAACCCAAACGCCATTGATACTTCTACCCACCATCTCAGTGGGGCTATGTGTGTTGCTTTCAGAAGAGCATAACTTGTGCCTTCTGTGGAGAGAATCAAACTTTTCTTTGCCTCTGAGGCAACAGCAGATGAGCTAATGTGCGTGTGTGTGCGTGTGTGTGTGCGTGTGTGCATTTTCAATCTGAAAGTGTGACAGCAGGTGAAGCTGGGATCGAATGCAAACGGCCCCATTAATGGGATGTTGACAGACGCTTGCTGGGGGACAGAGGCCTAAACATGTTATTACGCAGGTGGACAGGTTACATGTTTACGGGTTTATGTTTTCTCGGTTTTCCTGTTGTAGCGGTTCACATTATACATAAAATGGGTCATTTAGTTTGTATCTTTTGCAACATAAGTTATTTTGAAACACACAAAATTACATTTGCTACTGAATGTTTTCAAGCAGTACTGCCATGTCACATCAAATGAAAATGACAACTGTGAGCTGTATTTTTAAAGAGTAAAAGCTGACTTTGGAGACTGGAAACAACATTTGTGGTGACATTATTGCAGCTTTAACAACAACATCTGCTAGGCAAAAGCTCCAGATCGAAAGCTCAGCTACTGACACATTGTGTGAGACCGCAAAATTAAGTCCCAATTAGTTCTTTTCTATAGAAACGATATTGCGATGTGGTATTGCTATTGACTCTAATCCATTCACACATGCGTTGATAGAACGCTGTCACTATCTTCGTAACTCGACCTAAGTCCACATGCACACACCCACGGTCAAAACGCTGTATATTAGCACTTAACAGGCTGTTAAAAAATCTCTGTCAGGAATACTGACTGATTTTAAACGTGCAGAAAAAAAAAACAAGCAAGGCACATCACTACCCGGGTTTAGAAACATATCAATCGATTCCGACCAAAGAAAGCACACTATAGGTGAGAAAGCGCCACAAAACGTAAATCCAAATGGATGGCATCTCTCCCAGATAATGGAAAAAGTAATGACAGTAATAAAAACAGTGTTCAACATAATTAACAGAAAGGTATTTTCCACTTATATACTGTATTGACCCAAGTATGAGGCAGCATTTTCTCCATAGGAGCAAAGTCTGCAAAAGAGATTTATACATGCAAACCAACTGGTGTCGCCAAACAACCTCCCGCTTTTCTTCCTGCCACTCACACACACCAAAGGAGTTTTGACAATTTTAAGAGAACAGTGATCAGTGAAGTAGCATCATCAAACCTTTGAGCGGCAAAGAAATATCATATTATTATTATATTTGGGTATTATTATGACAAAGTATCAATGTGTTGTAATGTATTTTCAAGGGTCAAGTATTCCTCTTGGTGGTGAAGAAGTTCAAGGTGCTAACAGTATTGTCAAGAATTCTCTCTTAATAAGCACTGTCACCATAAATCCCGGGGCACTACGTCCCTTTTCGCCCTTACTGGCTCGGAGGTTAAGACTAAGAAGTTGAACGTTATTGTGACATTTAAAGCTAGTCACTTAATCTTCCACCCCGCTCTCTCTTTCCTCAACGATCTCTCCCTCTCTCTCTCTCTCTCTCGCTCTCTCTCTCCTCCATCCAGACCCACTCTCTCTCTCTCTCTCTCGCTCTCTCTCTCCTCCATCCAGACCCATGCTAGGTCAAACTACTCCCCGAGGTAACATTATGAAGCCAGGCATAGTGCTGAGTGATCAACAGATCCAAGCTCAGTCCACTGACTTTGCAGTGCGCTACAAACTCCTGGCGTCATCACACGTCTCGCTGAGCATGAATCACCTGGCTGCCTATCAGGCCCACACTGTGCTGTAATGTACTGTACACCCATCTGCTACTAACACTTCCTCATTGACCTTATTAGCAATAAACTGGTGAGCTCGCAGGTGGACAGGGACCTAATGGGGCAGTGGGGAGTGGGTAAAGACACACACACACACACTCTCACAGGCAGTGTGGTATGCCCGTCCAAAGGGTGTGTACTCTGTCATATCCTGTAATGGGTGTATATAAGCTGGTGTAATGGAGGTCGGGGAAAAGGCAGGGGCATAAATCTACCATGAAGTCTTTGATTAGGCCTATGATGCACACACACACACACACACACAAGCAGTTCTAGGTTAAAGTGTTTCTGGCAGCGAAGAGGAGCTGCTCGTGAAAAAGGCCTGCCTGGACGCGCCGTGTATGTGTCTTTTTCTTCTACAAGAGTAGCTGAACCTCTGACCTGAGAGTGTGTGTGTGTGTGTGTGTGTGTGTGTTGAAGAGACATTCCCACTAGCCCAGGGGGACACAGTAAGGTATGATGATCAAAATGATAAAGAATGTGTTTGAAAGCAAAAAAGCACCTCCTCTGCTGTGTAACTGGGATGGAGAAGAAGGAAAATAGGAGTCAACACGCTTGCTACATTTGTACCGTAATAGATCAGCTCACACATTGTCTCAAAAATTGTTTGTGTGTGCGTATGTGCGTGTGTGTGTGTGTGTGTGTGTGTGTGTGTGTGTGAGATTGATGAGCTCAGAGAGGAGTCTTGTTTTGGCATGCAGCCTGTTCAGATATTCCCGAAAATATTGCCCTCATAATCAACCCAACCTCTTGACTGATTCTTCCCATTGCTCCGGGAAGAGAGGGGCAGGGAGTTCAAGCAACTTTGCTTAAATGCCCGGTGAGCAGCTTCACTCTCAGGCTTTATTTGCGGGGATCGGCTCTGTCAGATTCCTCCTGGTCAGCGCTCGTCACAAACCAGGTTCACTATGAGAGCGTGTGTTTGTGTTGTGCGCCAGCAACTCAGCAATGGATTTGTGTACAGTGTGTATTTATGTGTGCATCTGTGTTTACAGCAGCTTAGTGAGATAATAAGTCTTTATCATGTTGGGGCTCATGTGGGAATATTTCCAGCGGTCCCAGAACGCCTGTTCTGTTTCCTCCGCCTTGCATCAGCTCACAGGAACGCTGCTTATTAGGCAAAGAACTGAGGGAATAAGTGTGGGAGGGAGAGAAGGAGGGCTGGGGGGGGGGGTCTGTACCAGTATGCGCGCTCCATCCAATCTACTTTCATCCCACACTTGAATCATTTGTCTCGCTCTCTCCCTGTGGTAACTAGTGGCACGTTCAACCCTGGAAAACATTAAAGTTGTCACCCTGAAATAGAATCCACAGAGGTTACCTCTATGATCTTTCATGTTTCTGAGCAAGTGACACAAGAAATGTGCGCAACTGGAGGAGCCTGTGTTGACAATGAGTGTGTGACATATTTTTCTGCTATACAAACCTGGCAGTTGCTTTTTGATGACATCCTGCTCGCTGTCACAGTGTCCACAAAAGTGTCCCCTCCAGTTAAACACATTCCGACTTTCTCTTCTTGAAAACTTATTTCTCCGCTCGGCACAAACATCACCTCCCCACAGACGGGCCGTAATTCAGAGACATGTAATGCACGCATATTCTCACACTAGCTGGCAAAGTTGTTTAGAAAAAACCATGACACCTCCACCCCCCAGGCATTTTAGCTTTGACCCCAAACCTCAGAACAAACCCACCAATCAAATCTGGGCTGTGACTGTCGGCATCCATTTATCATATATGACTCACATGCAAAACATGCAACTAGAAAGAAGCGAGCAAACGTGACTGACTGGCTTTTTAGTACATTTGCATTAAAGTGTCAATGGATGACATAGCAACAAGACGTGCTTGCATAGTCACAGTTTGAGGGCAGCGTTTACTCCTCGGCCCGGTACCTCGTATGCTGTATATCCTGCTACCTAAACACTGCTCTTTAACATTTAACTATTCAAATAGTTAGTATGTATTTAGCATTTGTTGTAAGCCACTTGACAATACATATTTTCAATATAATTTACACATACAAAAACATTTGAAAGTGTTAACATTTTATGTCAGGCTGTGCATAGCTTCCGCTGTCTAGAAAAGTTTACAATTGTGTTTACTCTCTAGTTGCTGGGGAAAAAAAATAAGTGTAAAAACAATTTTCTTTAATTTTACACAAATTGCTGTGTCTCTGAATCGGGAGCCTTTTTCCTAAATAAATGTTGAAATTAGGACTGTTAAATAATTGACGATTTCAATCAGATTGAGCAGTTTTCAAATTAATGAATCATTTGTTGCTGTGTCTGAAATATGCCCGTTTTTTTTACTGTATTTCATTACAAAAATGATAGACGCCAAAACATATATCTACATTTGTATGTATTAAAAGTGCCCAATAAACTGAACAAATAAATCAAATTTGTCTAAAAGGAGTCTGCAGAACAAAAGAAGAATCCCGCCATTAGGAGCAGTAAGGGGTTGCGTTCAAAGGCACCATGTCATTTCTGAATTCACATGTTTCGAGTGTATTTTCTGGGATTTCAGGTCATACCTGAACCCAACAAAGCCTACTTCCGCATGAAGACCTGCTCAGTGAGTGACAAGAACGTCCACGTCTTGTGTTTCTTTGTCTCTATGTTTCTTGAGACCACGCATTGTTGCAGTGTTCGAAGTCGGGAGTGTCGGCGAGACTAAGGAAGTGTTGTTCCTGGGAATAGGCAGGGTGGTGTTTGTGAGTTGGAGATGCACACATGGTGCTGCTACTGTTCACAAACGTACTGAAGCCTACCAACACATACGTTGGTTATGCAGGCAGCTTGTGTCTGGTTGCTTCCTCAGGAGCCGCCGGTGGATACACTTTGTCCAAACTTCCCACGTAAAGCAAACCGGCCAACAGCGGCGCTCCGGGCTGCTCGGGCTACCTGCCAGTGCTAACAGGTTGGCTAGGAGTGAAAGGGCTGGTCCTGGATGTCTGCGGCGGCCCTGGCCCCGTTCCAGTGCTAACAGGTGAACGCTATTATCCCACGCACAGCCCCGTCAGATGCGGGCCGATTTCAACTGGGGCTCGGCTGGCTGGCTTCAAAGAGCTTCGCTGAGCCAGAGAGAAGCAGCTCGGAATTTAGTCTGACCTCTCAGGCACTTGGGCTGGCTAATGAATAAGGGTGCACGTGATATCACAATACATCACAATATCTGAAGCAACGTCAAAACAAGGTGTTGTTTTTCAGGGCCGACTCCCTTTTATCTGCGCATTTGTGCAAATGGTTGCAAACGCACGCACATATCGGCGCGGTGTATTTTTGTGAAGACAAAGTCCCTGTTTACAGAGCCCATAAAGATTAGCTTCCTTCGGTCAGGTGGGTTCTGGAGCCATAGGTAAACATACAGAGCATTCCGCACCGATGAGATTGCTCCCCGCCTGTGTGTGTGTGTGTGTGTGTGTGTGTGACCCGGGCAAATACACACTCCACAGCCCTTCCTTTGGTAAGCAGTAAGTGATTTACCAGCTTGCAGGCCGCTGTCTGTTTAAAACAGTGAATACAGACAAAGGTACACACAAATATTTGGAGAAGGAGTGCGGACTTCATGCGCACCTTATTTATCTGAACCCAAAAAAAAGTCACGGGTTGTGCATTCCTTATGAGGCTAAGTTCAAGTGATCACGAGGGCGAAAATACAACAATAAAAATTAAGATAGCCTTCCCCTTCATCTTCGCTCTCTGTCCGCAAAGGTAAATGGAGGTCAGTTTGTACTCAGCGTGGTGGAAGAAAGGTGAGGGGCAGGCTGAGAAAACGTGTGTTCCTTTATTTGGATGAAAGCAGCTGAGCAATTAGCAGCTGTGTCCTGAGAGAGAACGCTTTATTAGGATGACCTTCAACGCTGATGGAGGAGAGGAAATTCTGATGAAACTGTGTCAGTCAAGAAAACAAGTAAAGTGAGACCTAACCCTCATTCATTCATTTTCTATATAACTTATCCTCATTAGGTTCGCGAGTATGCTGGAGCCTATCCCAGCTGGCTTTGGGGGAAAGGCGGGGTACACCCTGGACTGATTGCCAGTCAATCGCAGGGCACATATAGACAAACAAACATTCACACTCGCATTCATACCAATGGACAATTTAGAGTTGCCAATTAATCTAACATGCATGTTTTTGGATTGTGGGAGGAAACCGTAGTACGCGGAGAAAACCCACGCACGGGGAGAACATGCAAACTCCATACAGAGATGCTCAACGGAGATTCGAACCATGAACCTCCTGACTGTGAGGCTATTGTACTACCCACTCATCCACCGTGCAGCCCTAACCGTGATATAATTCTCTATTTGTGCTCTTTGTGGTGAGTGAGGCTCACCCTCATCAACGCAAAGATCTGGGAGGGGCATGATTATTGATTATTTGATTAATAAAAATCAATGTTTATTAATTGTGTTTCGAAGCAACTAACACAAAATGGAGTGCAGTATTTGGCTGCACCCAGCAGAAGTGCTGTTGAGTTTTCGGTGTAAAGCGGATTGGGAAGCCTCCACGACACTGGCATGGCAACAGCAACAGAATATACAAATAGATCTCCAGCCCGTGAATAATAATAATTATTTATATATCAAATTCCAACAATTCCCCGTCCACCCATATATTAAAAAAAAGGTGAATCCACTGCATCCCATTTTTTAAAATAAGTATTCCTATACTAGCTGTAAAATAAATTAAATTAAATGAGCACATCCGTATTTAAATGAGGTACCAAAATGTACATTTCATTTCGCAAAGTTGACAAAGTTGTGGCAGAGATAAAAAAGGAACTTGAACTTTATTTGCCAAGGAGCTTCATTCTCTGCCTTTAGGTGACACAATTTACAATCATAATTTGCATTACAAGGACGATGAATTGAGTAGATATAATATTACCTGGGAACAGGCGGCGTCCACTTGCAGCCATAAAGTGTTACAATGGATTTAAAACAGCGTGGTGTATATAAATAAATAAATATCAAAGTGGACATAATATATATTATACATGGGCTTTCAAGTCGGGGCACTTTGCATTTCCAAGTTAATTAATAGATTGGATCAGAGCAAGTTTAATCAAATATAATTGAATAAGAGCACAGTAAAAACAGGGCAGACTTTAAAAGGAGACATGGGGAGAAAATGATAGCATGTCCACTTTTCAAATTAATTAAATTTCAGTATTTTTGAACTTAGTCCAAGCTGAGGTAATTAATTTACATGCAATCCAAAAGTACTAAAACAAGATGATATCCCTCAGTGTGCACAAATACACCCACAGACCAGCGTTTCCTTCACCCTAAAGTGAAAATCAACACCGATGAAAGACTATTCAATTTATACTGTTAGTTTTCTCTTCTTCTTGCTCTTTTTCCCCACACTTTTGGTCTCCCATTCCACATGTTATATTATAACATGAATAATTTCTCAGCCTCTTCTCATTGCATTAAAAAATGTCTTCGTTATAATTTATTACACAAAGCGAAAAAAAAATCTTTGTTATAGTGACAAGCATCCTAATTAATAGAAGTAGAAGGGACATTGAGAGAAGTTGTACTAATTTGGAACATACTAATATTAATAGAATAATTTATGGCACAGTATAAATAAATTAATAGAGTAATTCGTTTGAAAAAGGGGTGCCTTCCATTCAATTTACGAGAGCAGAAAAAAAGCCCTGCCTCTATGACAAGGACATTAATAAGTGCTCTATCACCAGAATGGAAGAGGAAGAGACAAACTAAACATGCACTGTTCACTTTTAAAATACATCAATATTTTAGCTACTTTATAAAAATTTGATGAGCAACACTTGTATTTTCTGTCTTGTTATTTTCATGTGCTGTTTAAGGACTTTTGATGGGTAAATTTGGCGTTGTTTTTTTTTTTTTTTACTTTTAAAGGAGAGGCCTCTCACTCATCCAAAAATAGATACAGCAGGAGGGGGAAAAGTAAAAAGAAATAGACTGAGAAAGAAGCAGACGTGGACCGGGATCATTACCAACATTATTACTCCTCATTAAAATATACCATATTCTGCAATACACGCGTATGTGTCTGTGTGTGCACAAGTGACCAAGCATGTGTGTGCTTTTGGACTTTCTGATGGGCATGCATGCGTCAATATCCAAAAGTGACAAAAAAAGAACAATATAATTGGAGAAATGTACGCAGTAATAATAGGTATTCAGAAAATGATAATTCATATTAAACAGGGTGCACAAAGTCAGCCTCATTTGCATGTTTTAGATTATATGCATTTCAAAAGTAATTTCCGCAGGGCATATGAATGACATTAATTCCCGGGCGGGTGCTGCTATAGACCTCAAACTATCAAACACTCAAACATTTAACAGAGGAAAAAAAAGGAGCTTGTGTGGGGACATTTCAAGGTTAAAGTGATTTTTTTTTTTTTTTACTTCAACGCTTGGCTTTATTTAAAGTTACTCCACAGATAATTTGGAGAGTTTGGGTATTTGTTCAGTTCTACGCATGAGTGTGCTTTCTGGTGCCAGTCCGAGAAAGACACTTCCCTTCCTATTCAGCACCATTTCCCCAGCAATAAGCCTGAATTGCTGTGACTCACAGTGAGTCATGTGCTCGTGTCAGCTCCAGAGCCAGACAAGCAGAATATAGCAAAGAAAAGACTCCAGTCGCCCACCAGAAGTGACCCAAGCAGAGCGAGGGGAAAGGAAAAGTGATGAAAAAAGGATGTGGTAAAGGAAGGGGTGGAGGGAGGGATGTGGACGAGCGGGAAGAGTGAGAGACAGAGGGATCCCTCTCCTTGCCTGCCCGGGCCGAGAGGAAGACCCTGGGGCAGGAAACAAGCTGGATGAATGGATGATTCCAGTGGAAAACTCTGGATGCCATTGTTATCTTATTAGGAGATCTGGTGTGAAGCCACATTTCTGCACTTGCTGGATACATGTGTCTATCACAATAACACATATGTCACGACACATTTTCACCAAGAAATTTAACAATAACTTAACTGTGCCAACCTTAATTCAATGAATGCAGTCAATTAAGCGGAACTCCAAAGTCGTGCATACCTGCCTATTGTTTGTGGTTTGCCTTCATCTGTAAATAGAGCTGCTGCAGCAAGTCGCTTAGTGTGTCGTTATCCCATTAAGAATTGATGTTTTCTGTACAGAGAGTTCAAACTGCTTTGTTTGCAAGTGCATCACCATCTGGTGTTCTACAAACACAACAACAACAAATAACACTTATACCTCAGTGCAGCTCACACACATGCATGCATGGTAATTACAGCTAAGTCCTACTTATCCATTTAAAACACCAAAAAATATATCCATATATACATTTTGTAAAGAATGACTGTAGATTTACATGCAAAAAGCTATGCAAAATAATCATAAATAATGAATGGATAAAACATGTTAATGCGGACATTCTGGCAAGATGAAATGTGTCTGAAAAGTGTCTTTCACGTTCTTTATCTAATTGCTGTCAATCACAATCTTTCTTTAGTCCCATTGAGTGTTATTTAGTAGTCACAATGCACGAACAGTGACGCTTTGTTTGGGCACTGAATTTTTCCCGAACGATACAGTGTAGGGCAAACTAGTTTATTGCGTGCGGTGCAATACAAAAACCAAAGCAAAATATTGGCGCAAATTTTTGACAAAAACTCATTCAAAAACCTGGGCCTATGGAAACTGAAAATAGACTGTACAGTACTGTAATGCATTAAAAAATCACTGTTGTTACTTTGCAACTGTTATGAGGTTACTACTGTCAATACTTCAAAGATAGTCCCAAAATGCGGGTGCTGTTGTAATACTTTTCCGCACCAAGGACAGAACTACAGGTAAAAAAAATGCAGGCAGTAATGTCCTTGCATTGCCTCCAAGTGCATTGCCTCCAGCAGGACTGTGCTGACATGATCCCCGATGCTGCTAACAGCCTTTTTTGCACATTATTTGCAAGTGCATCTAATTATGAAGCGCTATAGTGTATTAACCAGCATTATGGTCTTCCGTCCAAACCTCTAATGCAGCTTCTGTGTGACTGTGTGAAAGAAGACTTCATTTGTACCTGTAGCTGATTTTATGGAATCTGACTTCAGAGAGTTAGTTGTTGAGGGCACGATTTGGGGTCAGTGAAGGAGGGATAATATGATCCTGGGAAACATGTTTGTTTCCTCGCTTGTTCTTTTTCTCCCCCTTTCATATTTTTCCCAGCCAGTCACAGCAGATCTGTTCATCCGACACATAGGAGGAGGCCGTAAAGAGGATTAGATTGTGTAAGACACAAATCATTACATGCACTCATAACTGTGTTCATATACAGCCAAAGCCTTAACCTGCACAGCCATGGGGTGTATGTATTGAATAAGATGTGTCCGTCTTAACCAAAATGACCAACGGGGTGCAGGGCCCGGCACCGGTCCACTCTACTTTATTGATACGACGCCGTTCGGCCTATTCACCAGCAAAGAGCTTTCCTGCAGCTGCGGCTCTCCACACTCGATCGATCTTATGAGCAATGCAGACAAACTGCTGCTAAACAGACTGGTTCCTGCCATGATGGCTCGTCACCGCACAGGCTCCCCCAGGATCAGATCGTTCCACTAATGGAGGTCTCTGTTGGGGCCCCCAACGGCCCCAAGCCACCAAACAGGCCCCAAGAACTCACTTACCCATTCTCTTTTCAATTTTTTCACTGTCATGGCTCTATTGTTTCTCCATGCACAGGGTTGTATTGACCTCAGCCTGTATGGACCGCTGATGCTTTCTCATATGTCCTGAAGACAGTTAATCCTCAGAGCTCAAACGGTTGAGCTAAATTCAGTGGCAATTTTCCATTGCATTTTTAAGGTAAATATAGTCCAACAACTAGAAAGCACTCGGAGAGCTGCTAAGCGCCGTAGTTCCCCCACACATTGTGATTCACACCAAAATAATAATCCTACATTTTTTGGATCAGTCTTTGATATTATTATTTTTTAACTTGTACCACACATGCACAAATGCCAAAAAGGGTCTCGCAAAGTAAAAGAATGTCAAAAAATTCTCAGATCCAGACGGTGATCTGGACCAACCCCACAATGTAATTATTTTTTTCCATATTCCGAAAATATATTCCTGAAAATTTCATCCAAATCCATTCACAATTTTTCAAGCAAACAAACCAACAGATAAACGCCAGAACAAAAGCAGAACCTCGGGGCTTGAGCTTGGCGGAGGTGATAATCCTGGATGAAAAACACAAACAGGCTGATCACTATCACTACCTCATCTCCAAATCTGTGTAGTGTTTTTCTAGTTATTAATACGTATAAAATGTATTGATAGCAGGCACTTGTTCATCTTACAGTATTTTAGCATGTACCACACAGGACACGTGCCTTGTGAGGAGAAATTGTTGGAAAATCAACAAATTAGTAAAAGAGCCTGCTGGAATAAATACTTTTTGACTTTTGAGGATCCAATGTATCCTTTTTAAGACAAGACAGCCAGTATTTTGTTTTTTAAGCTTTTAGGTATTGAAAAGGATCCCAGACCACAACACTAATGATTAGTCACTCTCTTCGCCTCTGCATTTGTCTTCTTTAATAACCATGAAAGAGGAGAGATATGATTTTTTTTTTTAGGTGCCATGGAAAGAACCGTCGCATTTGTCATTTCCGATTGTTTACCTTCTTCACTGCAAATTGATTTTTACTTCTCCAGTTACTGGAAGCTCTCTAAGCTGGACCGCCAGAACTTTCTGGTTTTGGCCTGGGCTGCCAAGCCCGTCCTGCAGTCTTTATGAGCCGGCTCAGGGGAGGACATTTCAGACTTTCAACTTACAAGTCATTCCAGTGATACAATACTGCTTTTGTCCTGACCACCTTTGTTGTTTTCTTTCGCTCTCTTGTACCACCACTTGCCGTCTTTTCTTTAGGTCTCTCAGTCACAAATCCTTCTATAAACCGGGCCTACAGACCGGTTTGTAAGCAGACACGGTGGACTTATGGAAGAACAGAGGTGCTGTGGGACACACATACTGAAAGACTCTATCAGACAGTGATGCTCATCGAGGGATAAGCCTTCTTCAAGTACAGGCTAGGATTACATTGTGGTGGTTGGGCGGTGCGCTGTGGTCCAGTTCTTCCTTGGTTCTGGTAGAACTGAGGTTTGCCTGCATGGACCTCCAGTGAGTCAGGCAGCAGGCCTGATCTAAACTAAGGTTTGGGCCAGGAATAGTCGTCAGTGCACAGGGTAGCACTAATAGTGTGTTTGTAAGGGTGAAGCCAAACAAACAAGATGACGTTTCAATCAAAGGAGGGAAGGCTACTCTGGGCCAGATGTTGCTCACACACAAACACACATAGAATGAAATAAACTTGTGGTGAGGGAAGCGCACCATGGACATCTGGTACATCAGCCACAGCCTTGCGCACGTCTGGACCTTTGACGTACACACACAGAAGTGTGTGAGTCCTAGAACCTTTTAGAATGAGTGGCCCCCCACATATGTTGGCGGGGTACACCCTGAACTGGTCAATATGAAAACCATTACGTGTCAGAATGCCAGCTTCATTCGAATGAGAAAAAACCGGGAAAAATAAATAATAATGAATAATAACTACACCCCAAAGATCAAAATTGACCAATGTGCATGAATAAATAAGAGCAATAGAGCATGCTACCTGCACATACAAAGCAGTATATGCATGTACAGCGTCCTGATATCTCGGAAACAGGTGGTAAACAATCATTTACACCATTCACCCTACAATTACAGCCTCCTCAACCTCGCCTACACAAAGTGGTTGAACCTCTTGCAGTGACAAATCAAAACGGCTCTTTGCCACACAAAATTCCGCCCGTGCTATGCTGATGCGTGTGTGCACGTACAGTATACGTGCGCGAGATAATTGAGCACACACAAGGTCAACGCCTTTGCAAAACGGTGTCTTTGTCGCACGCGGACCCGCTTGCACATAAAAGCGCCTTTAATTTGCCATACAAATTTTTATTTGAAAGGCAAAAAGACGTAACAAAATCATGCCATCGTTCTGTCTGCATGGGAGTGAATGGCAGGGCAAAAAGTCTTTAGGCATACGTGTACGCACACACGCACATGCACAGAGACAGACGCAGTTCTCTGCCCAGTGTTTGTGGTGGCGCAGCACATCTAGTAACATCTGGATGTATTTTAGATGTGTTTACATTTCCAAAATGCTGAAAAAAGTATACACCAAAAGAGAGCATTTAGAAAAACACTGCAGGTACCAGACGAATATTAAAGAAAGCAAGCAGTCCCAGATGAGGATTGTTTCCAAGCCACCACACTAGACTCACACGGACGTGTTGCAACTATTTGTTACCACCTCAATCCAGCAATAACAGACGTTTACGGCAAACTACAGACTCCCTCTTCTGTTCATCTTTTCTATCGAGCTTGCCTTACCTTTAAACCGACTCTGTGCATCACCATCTGACAACTACTCTTACGCACTCACCGTTGCACACAACACAGCAACTCCTGCCAACACATACACCCATCCATCCACACACACGCATGCACACACACACACACAGACAGACACGAAAACAGCTGCATTTCCATTTTTCTTCCCCTAAATGACGAAAACACAAAAACAGTTGGACTTCATTCAGCCTAATCAAAGCTGACACAGAGTACAGCTCTGTGAGATGATGTCAGCAATGAGGGGAAACACGCACACACACCACGTCTTTAGGATGTAATTTCAGTGACTGGGTGTAATTTACCAGTGTAAGGTGAAACCAGACAGGGAAACTTGTGCTATTGCTGTTGCTATTGACAAAGGAAAAGCTATAAAGCGAAGTGTATAGAGTGAAATTGATACACACAGCAGCCGTACAGGGAAAGTATGCTACAGATATGTGCTGGCTGGAATGTAAAAAGGCTGCAGGTATCTGAGCTGCTACAAAGTGTGCTTGAATACATGCGGAATGACTTTTTGATTGGAGTCCCACACAAAGTGTCCTTGGGATCATTCTAATCCTCTCAGGTATTCCACTTTCCCATGGCCCCCCCTAACCTCAACACACATACGCACAAGTACACACACACAAGGGAGATTATTAAAGCAACCTCGTGGCACACGGAGGTTTCTGATGGATTTAACATCAGGAATGATTGTTAACTTTTAGCACTAAAAAGACTTGGAGTGACTCCTGAAGAAAAAAAAAAAAACAGCGCTCCGGCCAGACGCTTGTATCACATGACAACCGGGCTGCAGCTGCAAGGCCCCCTGGGAAAACGGCCCATTGCCATCTCTCAGATGACAGCAAGTCGGGAGCCAAGCAGTAATGACGGCATGCATCTATATCGTATGTCCGCACGAAGACACAATTTAGCCCAGGAGTGGAATCGTCGGAAAGAACGCATGCATCACAGTCAAGTGGTAAAATAAAAATAAAAGTTAATCACCGTGAAAGAGATTAAACCTATTAAGAGAAGCGTATGCTGAAGGTGACAGAAGAAATTAATTTGGCTCAACTATTGAGACCCTTACCTCCACCCGCTATAGGATTTCTACCAAACTAATTATCACGCTCCACTTTCAGAAATAATAAGGAAAGTGCTTAATAGGTTAGGATTTACCCCTGCATTCATATGTCCATTTAACATCCCCGCTTTCATGCCCACACATTTCTGCCTTAATGCAATTTCACATTTGTGATTTAAAATTGGCGAAGGAATTATATTTCAAGTGGTGTCAGGATTAAAATATACAAGCAGAGATATTAAAACACTGTTAGGTTTGCAGCGAACGCACCGAGTGGCTGAAGCGGAGGTAAAGATGTTAAATAATGTTTTTGTCACACTTGAGGACAAAGGAGAACATTACAATGAAAGTGCAGCTATCTGATTAATCTTCCCTTGCTGTATATTAATTTTCTCCTCTCTCTGATTTATGCTGGTTAGGATTTAAATTTTTAAGCAGAGCACAGATATGAAAAAAGATCTACTAAGCCAGCAACTCAAGTCTGTTTATTTAGTCAGCCATTTGTGCCAATTAGAACAACATTCAAATGCAACTATTGTTTCATCTCAAGCATTATTTTAAATCCATTTTTCCCCCTATTTTTCCACTTGCCTACATTTGCATTTAACGCCTCAGGCAATGAAGGGAATGCAAAGTCAAAAATGCAGGTTAGGCCAGTTTTGTTCATTAACAG
Source organism: Oostethus manadensis (assembly GCA_024372805.1). Classification (NCBI taxonomy): domain Eukaryota; kingdom Metazoa; phylum Chordata; class Actinopteri; order Syngnathiformes; family Syngnathidae; genus Oostethus; species Oostethus manadensis. Next base: position 2,481,321 of record QODF01000029.1, read on the forward strand.
TGCAATAAAAGTTAAGCATAAAATAAATAAATAAGGAGGCCGAACGAGCCCTTAAGATGGGGTTTATGTTTTATTATGTTTTTCATCATTTATTTATGCAATTCCTTTAATTATATATGATTGGAAATCTTTCTGTGAACAACAGATCTTGTGGTTTTCTAGCGCTTGCTTTCAAAATGCAGCGTGTGTTATTTCTCTGTGTAATAACATCTAATTAATGTGTATCTCTGCATAATTCCTCTTTTCCAAGACCAAAAGAAATATCGGTTCTGAGTGGGAATGAGTGAGCTCCTGTCAGAATCATTCAGAATTCATTCAGAGGTTCTCAGTTATAACTGACAGCTGACCAGTCCCGGGTGAACCCCGCCCCTCGCCCAAAGTCAGCTGGGATAGGCTCCAGCATACCCCCATGACCCTAGTGAGGATATGCAGCATAGAAGCTGGGTGTGCAATCAAATCAGTCGTCACCAACAATATTTTTAGTGACTTGGAATAACATCTCAGACTGTTCTGGACTCAACTTCCTGTACATGATATGTAGAATATTTACAAAAGTTTTAAAAGTGCATTATTTTGTGTGTTTTGGCCTCGCATCTCGTTAAAAATGGAACTGCTGAAATTCATGCAAGTGTCCATGTAAGTGTGCGCCGATTTTAAAGATAAACTCATTGTGCATCTACTGTATTGATGAACAACTGAGTGCACTGTGGTAGCTTTTTCAGGTTACCAAGACCCAATTCATCAACAATTAGAGACAACCCACAGAACTGTGCACATACCCAATCTGCACAATTTACGTGTTTCACACAACAACTGCAATGATAAAGTATTGAAGAACTAACGTCATAGATTGATCATTCTTGAACTAAAAATGCGGCGACCAAATGAGCCCATGAATGAGCAACCACTCGTTGCTTCACCGGTCAGTTGTTCCACTGTTGAAGAGACGAGGCCTACTTTCACACTCTTTCCACAACTTTTTTAACGGTGGCTTTTTGGCCTCTGCAGTCATGTCAGCACAGCGCCTATTAAAACCGCATGTGGGCCCGGCCTGCCGACACACACAAGCACGCACACCCTCTGCTTTTCAACGCTGAACTTCTAACCTCTCTCTACGCCACGACATCTGGCGCCCGGGCGCTAAAATGTCCCCAGTATGCCCGCATAGGCGACGTATAAGTAGATGAAAACACGTAGATGGCTGATCTAGATTTGATTAGATGTCATCGCCTGATAATGCCGGTGGCTTATAAAGCAGATAAACTCAGCCAGCAGTGATCCGCGTGGCCAAAAGGTGAGCGCCAAGATCCCTCTGTGATAATTTAAGCCTAATTCATCATCTTTTCAATATGCACATGGCAGCCTGTTTCAATTAGAATACACACTGAGTCACACATAACTCTAGTGAAGGCTTTAAATACGCAGAGATTGCCATCAGGAAGATCTGATTTTAGCCTGCCACCCGCACAAACACATGTAAAATAAGACACAGTGGCGCATTACTCCTTTTTTTAAAAAAGGCCCCCTGTCACACGCTGATGTGTATCTAGACAAGCCCGCCTAAGATAAAGTCACTCGACAACTACGGCAATCGATGGAAGTAATTTATTTACCTCGCCGGGCAATAACTGCTCTGTCTTCAGAGAGGAGTGCAGAGAAAGGAGAGATTTGGCAAGCGTGTGTGAGTGGTGTGTAAATTAATCTAGCAGCAGCCACATCCAGAGCCATGCATAAGTCCATAAAACAAGAGGAGGTTAAAGCAGCTCACATTATACACACGCACACACACACAGTAGGCAAAGGTCCAACACCAAAACCACTTGTCCCAGAAACAGAAGAGACATGAGACGTCATCTCGTTTCATTTATGTGACGCGCTATCCCCGGATGCTACTCAAAAAAAGAACAGTTAAGAGTTCTTTATTTCTCTTTCTTTCCATTCAAAAGCAACACGGTGGAGTGAAGCCCGTCCTCGGTGGCCCTTAACTTTAACTCAATGAAATAAAAGGTCCTTAACTAAGCCTCAATGGTGTGCAGCGCATGCACGTTCGTATTTATCCCCCACCTCCTCAGTCAGATGCTCATGCATATGCATGTTCATTGTGATTTATGCACCCTGGCGGGGGTGTGGGCCTATCTGAGCGCGAGGCCGACACACAGGTCATCTCATTTGTAAATCAGTTGCCTATTTATGGGTGTGTTTGGAGTGTTTGTGTGTTGTGTAGGTGCACATCTGCCGATGTTTGCGCCTATAAATTTGTGCATGTGGGTCAGCGTTCCAAACAGACCTGTAATTACGGTGCAGACTTTATCGGCTATATTTATTGAAGACGCAGCACAGTGTAAGTCACACCAGGTTCTCTATATGTGAGGTTGTGTGTGTGTGTGTTCTGCCAACCAGGCGGTCTGATCCAACACTTTGCAGCAGGAAGTTGCTTCACTTTCTGACCTCTCTTATTATTATTCCCAGGAGAAAGCCTATAGAAACATGCCTTCCTATCAGAACCCTGGACTGCAATGCATTGGATTATGGGTAGATGTGTGACAAAAAGTACACCCAGAGATGTGTTGAGGTTGAAATGGCCATTACTGTGTGCAAAAAAAAAGTGTGTCCCCCTTTTGTGAACATTCAGTGTGTGTTGCTCCACCTCCTCCCACCTCCTCTGAACAACAGATTTTGGGCTAATAGGGCAGCTGCTGGTCCCCCCCGCCTCCCCTAAGACCCTGCGATCCTTCCACCCCGGCTCCCTTCCAAAAAAATAAAGCCCAGGAGGACGCCTGTTGTTTCCAACTTGTTATTGATGCGTCTGTGAATGGAAAAGTTGAAACTGCTGCTGTCGAATAAGTCTGTCTGTCCACTCGTTTCCTTTTGGGTATAAATATTACTTGTTTCCCAAGATCATGCAAAAGTTTTAACAATATGTGTTTATGCAGTGATAAACAAGCACACATACAGTACATACAAAGAAAGCGTACACTAGCTTGCTGCAACACAACCAATCAAATGCACTATTCATGTTCTCCACAATGACATAATAAGTTACGTTGACAAATATGAACCAAAAAGGCCTTCACCAAGAAATTGTGTGCCTTCTTATTGATTTTAAAAATAGCTTATAGCACTTTATGACCTTCTAACAACTGGCCTGTGACTCATTTTAGTCTTTGATTATTTCCTCAGTGCATTAATATGAAGCTTGCTATTTCGATTAATCAAGTCATCGGTTAGCCTCTAGACGGACCATATCAAGGAACCAGACACAAAAACACAAAAATAATATTTTTTCTGCTATTATGGGGGACTAAGGAAATAAATAAATATTCACATTTGAGAGGTTAAAAGGATAATTAAATTTTTAAATAAAAACAACAAATAATCAAATACCAAAATTGTTGTCGTTTAATCGTCCATTAGTTAATTCATCCGTTAATTTTTGCAGCTCTACTCCAATCTTCATTTTGGAAGCACAAGCTGTAAAGTGCAATTATTATCTGACTACCGCATCAAACCCAAACATCTTGCAGCTTAAAAACACACCCTTTCCTATAGTGTCATGTGTAAGTGAGCTGATAGAGATGCTCCACTGCACTCAGTCACCCAATCATTCTGTAGGGTTAGTGTTTGTTTGTGCTTATGTGTGTAACCAGAGCCAAAGTGTAAGCCATGCGCCACACTCCCCCACTGGTAGCACCCCCCCAGCACACAGGCCAAAGCCTCATAAACACGCGTACTTACACGCAGGCTTCCCCATAAAAAAGCCCCTCCACTTCATTAGGAAAGTAAACACAAGTGCTGTCTGAAGTGGCTAATTAGAGACTAATTACTCCCTGCTCGTTACTAATGCAAATTAGATTACGCTGCTTAACTTGCTCGTGTCCACAACACTGCTGTTAATTGAGGCCTTTTGAAATTAAATTACCCGCTAATTAGCATATCAAAACCATTAAGTCTGTGCAAAAAGGAGGGGGGTGGGAAGGAGAGGGGACAAAAAAACAACAACAAATGCCAAGTTTTCTTAATGAGTTTTGCTAATTGAATATGTACGCTCAATCCAGGGGGTTTGTGCCAGGAATACCTATTCTTTTAATGTGTGTGTGTGTGACGCAAGCAAATGGAAAAGGGGATATATCATAAGAGGGGAGCACAATTAAAGCAACACTTTGCCAGTTTGAGACTCCACTGAGGCAAGGATGAGATGGATGTTCATCTCAAGAGAGGGGAAAACATCTTGTGAGTGTGTGCGTGAGTGAACAGGGTTAGTGTTTGTCCAAGGTAGGAAGCGTCTTTCAAGTAACTTGCAGCTCTCTTAAGTCCCCAGGCCCCCCCGCTAGCTCTTTTTCTGCATCTCACTGGCCCCCTCCTGGACAGTGCCTTTGCAGCTTAACACTCACCACCATATACATCTTCTGTTCATCAGCTGAAGCAGGTGAACAGCACAACCTTCCATTCAAGCCGCTTTTCTCCCTTTCCTCTCACTGCTGAATAGACGATTTCAACTTGGTGGATTAGAAATAGTGAGTAAGTATGCCTGCTTATGAATAGCCAAGGGGACACACACACACACAGGCAGGTATGTATATAGCGAAGGCAGCTATTAGCTACTGAGAGCCATCTTTGCCTTGTAATGTAAAACCATCCTTTTGCACCAACTCACTTTCCTAACTGCGAGCACGATGCGTGAAAGGCCCCATTGCGCTTGTCCCGTATGAAAGTTTCCTCATTCCAACTTCTCATCTCTTTATTCAGTAACGGCACATGAAAAACAGTCAAATTTAGAGGTAGCACACGTGCAAAAAAATAAAAATACCCTGATAATTAGATGTAAAGATATTATAATTCCTTTAACGGGATGCATAGAAACTGCTGCTCAACAATATTTGCCCTAATTGTGACAATTATCATATTAACCACTTTGCATTTGAGTAAGTTGATAAAAAAAATTGATTATTCGTCTGTTTCTTTTCGGAGTTTCTTAATCAAAATCTAACATCCTTGAAAAATTAATTTGAAGCCATTTCTTATCAGTTAATTAAATCTTTTTTATTTTTTTTTTCTGGTGCGGCATGATTAGAACGGTTCTGTTCTCCTCTGTTCAGACACCATGACGTTAGAGGGGGGAACTTTTCACTGTCTCATCAAACATTCACCAGCACAAGAATAGGACTTCTTTGAAGGGCCCGCCACCGCCGACGTTGTCTTTTTTTTCTGTCCCCTCCTTCTTCCGAACCGCCGCCGTGCTGATAAATTGTGCTACACCCAATAGATCTTTCTTTCTCGTTAACACATTCTCATTAACAGACAGAGAAAGCAAAAGGAGAAGGGAGGAGGGGAACAGGAAAGGGGAAAGCGGGGTGGCGGGTGGGGGGATATGCAGCCAATGACAGAAATAAAGCCGTGTTTGACTATACAGGAGGGATGTGCATGATAATCAAATGATTGACTCATTGATTGAGGCAAAGTGGAGTGCAGTGCTTGGCTGCAAGCTATAGAGGTGCTAGTTTGCCAAAGGAAGAACTGCCGGGCTTCCTGGCAGCATTAGTCAACCTAATAGGGCACTGCAATGCAAACAGGTTAAAATTCACTTCACCTTTTACTATACAATAAAGATGGGCGTAACTGATAGTGAGTTGTGATTAACTGAGTGCACTACTTGACTCCCACCAGCAAGGGTGTCATGCATTCTGTGTCAAGCAGCTTGCTGTCCAAAGTAGAACAGTGGGACGCTACCTCCGGCACAACTACTTACTTGCATGGAAACAGGAGTTCAGAACATTCAGAACATTGAAAATAATAAGTAACACCGTGTTGATGTATATAAATCCGCATCAACTGTTGCCGGGGTACCAGCCTTTTGAGCAGCGGTAGATACAGGCAGTATGGTAGATCATTGCTTCAGTGTCATAAAAATAGATTTGAAAAGATATATATTCCTGTATACCCTACTTGATTTTCTGCCTCCAAAACTGCTCATCAGAGGGTGACTTCACCTAAGAAAACTAGTTTTCTATTTCTGGAGGAATACTAATTATAAAAGCTCTGCCCCTGGGAAAGGAAAGCCCCTCTTGAAGAAGAGAGCGAGAGAGAGAAGTCCATTCAGTAGGTGCCATCACAGCAATATAAGTTTGTCTCTCTCTACTTCAGCGATCAGCAGAGCGGAACCGAACAGATACAGCGAGCTCGGCTCATCTGTCCATCCCGAGGGAAGGTTCAGGAGGAGGAGGAGGAGGGAGTGCATGAAGAGGAGAAGAAGAGAGAGGAATCAGTAGAAAGAGAGGAGCATAGAATATTTCTATGATTGGATCATCAGTGGAATGATTATGCCAATCTGTCGAGATTTCAAGATGACAGCAACCAATCAATGCGCTGCCTCATCATCAGCCAGTCAACCCCCAGTGTGGAGGTGTGCGGACTTCCATCTGTCCGTATTTCTGTCCCCCGTCTTTCTTCACCATCTTTGGTCCAGCTGCCCTCCATGGGAGACTAGAGAATTCTCAAAGCCACAATTACCGCACACAACTATCAATTTCCCCTTCAATTAACCCTGTGGGACTTTAAAGGTGGGAGGGGGCAAGGAGATGACCCATTTCAATTTTTGGGAGGGGGCCGTAAAGAGACAATTCTTCCCTCCTTTTTTCATCATTCTTCCCTCCGGGGTGTATCTGTGTGTTTAGGCAGGGAATTACACCTGAACAGGATGAACTTGACCCCATGACCGAAGGTCAAACAGTTCGCAAAACAGCCCAGGTGACCTGTTTTAGTTTACTTTGGAGGAAAAAGGCATTGCTGCTGTTGCACCAAAACAGATTGCATAGGACAGAATCTGTGCTACGGGAAGATTGTGGCAAAAGCGGATGGTGTTTGAGCTGTGATGTTTCTTCCATAGCATCCTCCTCCTTTACTTCCCAATGTGTGTGTGTGTGTGTGTCAGGGAGGAACCACCCTCAATCCTGCCACTCACTAGTCTCCTCCCTGGTTTATGCTGACGACTCCTCAGGCTGGATTAACCATTTTTACACACCACCCTTAGACAATGTAAAGCTGCAGCAGGACAGTTCCAGATTAGGGCCTACAGGTTCTACACGGCAGCTCTGACCTTCACCAGCCAATAGCATCCTTTCAACATTTGCTCTGTTATTTACTCAGTAAAAAGTTGAAATCCAATAGGGAAGGTGAAGCAGATAATGTTTTTCGTACTCTATGGCCGGTAGTTATTTTGTGTTCCATCTAATTTATTTCAGGGACAAGAGAAGCAGTGTCAAAAATGTTCATTCGGTGAGCACCGCATTTACTTTCAGCATATTTTGTGACTTTTTTGGTCTGCGTGAAAATATACACAACTCTGTGAGCTTACACATCAAGACAAATGAGAGATGTTTATTAACAAACGACAAAGCAAATAAATGGAAATGCCTCCCTTTTGAATTGCTCCGTTGTGCCAAATTCTCCCAAGGTTCTGACTGACTGACATTGCGCGCATTCTTGCAAATCACCGCTACAGAATTAAATGACTGCTATTGAACAAATGTTGGAAGTAAACTGTGATGACAGGCAGGCTGTAATGAAGAGGCTGAGGGAGGGTGGGGGTGGGGGCAGAGATGCCATAATTAGAGACAACAGGAAACAACAAGCAAGATGGAGCAGACCAGACAGTGGAAGTGGGAGACAGAAGAGGTGAAAAAGAAAGAAGGTTTTCAACATAGGAAAGCCTATTGGAGTTTGCACAGGGAAAAAAAAACACTTCCATTTTTGTAACAAATGATTTAAAAAATGCTTGTTTGTTTCACACAAATAAAGAAAAAGGTGAAAATGCATCTTCAATATATTTTTTCCAATTTTTCATACAAACAAAAACATATTCTCCTCAAATGTAGAATTTTTAAAACATTTTAACAATGTTTTTTTAACAGCAAAACTATTCATGTAAATGTAATCATCTGTTCCGTGGTCATATGATGTGCATATCATTTGCACTTTTTTTCTGCATTTCCTATTCCCTCTCCTCACAGCCCTGAATCACAATTTTTGCCTGCAAACCAGTAAAGAAGTCTTCAAAGCCCAACAACACACACACACACACATCCTCACAGCCTTCCCTGCTTAGGAACATGAGAGCTGTCTCTAATTCACAGGCTGGCAAAGCAGCGCTGGACAGCAATCTTGATCTAGCAGGATTAGGATACTTTTACTTCCCCGAGAGCCAAAGTGGGAGCACAGGGGAGAAGGGTAAGGCAGGGAGGAAGACGTCGGAGGCAGATGTGCATGTGCATGTACGTGTGTGGATGTGCAGTGAAATGTCACAAAATGACACCAAGATGCTTCCCACCCACTACACAACACAATACCCCAAAAAAGATTGTCTTTTACAGAAATGATGGTCAATTTTGTTTTGCACTGCCATAGAAGTAATGACACCGTTTTGAGTCTCTTGAATTGCACAGGTGTACCTAATGAAGTGTCCATAAACAAATGGACCAGAAAGAAGAATGATCACGCTCCGTCCCATTGCACTGAGGAAGAGAGGGCACGGGAGCAAGAAAGGATGGAGGAGGAGGAGGAGGAGGAAAATGGGCAAGGAAGGGTGTTAGGGAGGAGGGGATTACACAATTATTCAGATAACAGCTGGGAATAATCTAGTGGCAGATGTCTCTCGGCCAACAATGCCCACCGCACACAGACGCGCATGTAGAAGCGCATGCACACCAACACCAGTTTCAATGCCTTGCACAGGAGAACAAAACAAAATCTAACCAGCCGACCCAACAGATCTTAGTGCTACTTTTGACTGCCGTTAGTAATAGTTTTAGACCTCTTCTCTGATGAAATCATATTGAAGAGAAATAAAATACTATCTCCTCAAAAGTGATGAACTGCCCCGAGTATATACAAGTTTGTTTTTTCTTTTCCCTCACAACTGCATGAAAACAACTTAAAGGAATTCTGAGGAACTGTGTCCAAAGCAGGGAAAAAGGTGAAGGGTCGCACGGTGATTGACAGTTAATTGGATGCGCACGCGCACACACACGCTCACACACACACAGCACAACAGCATCGTCTTGACTCACTGCTCAGTCTATGGAGGCTGCACCCTCACTGGGTGACGTCTGCCCAAAAAATATAGTCCTTTATTTTTCTGCTTCTGAAGAAGATGAGCATAAAATAATATTGGAAAACCCAAAATTCCCTTCTAATCTTCCCTGTGAGTTTACATCCAGTGGAAGGAGGAGGAAAAGGGCGGTCCATCCGTGTGTCAAAAAGCTGTCAATCCGTCAAGCCGGACCGCCTATTGTGATTTAGTGGAACAGCGGCTAACAGCTATTCCTGTCAAGGGATGGATCATCCCGCACGGCGCCTCACATGCTAATAGCTTAAGTCGGCATCCCGTGCCCCCCCGGAACTAATACCACAAATACTAATACCATAAAAGAGGCCCGGCATCGGTTTGGTCTGTGTTCGGCAACGTCCCGATACTTGACGGATTAGAAAACATAATGATGTGCATGGAAATGGTTATTACCTCGGTGGTCCATCGTGGCACGGGCTACAACTGCAGTGTTCTTTTTGGTGCACAAATAAAAGTGCACCAAGTATGAATAAATTGCAATCGAATTAGAGAAGTAAAATAATCGTGTATATAAATGGAAATTACATTCTTAAGCAGGATGTAAATCTTTTTTAATGTGCACTCGAGAAGCCCCTAACGTGTCGCTCTGGGCACTCGCTTTAAGAAACTGGTAACGCTGCAAGATGCACACTTCATAGCTGTCACACACCCCTCAACGCAACCCATTTCAATAGACTGTAAGCAGCACAAAGTTGAGTCGCACTGTTGTTCCGAGCGACGCTTTCCCACTGCTCCCTCGGTCCTCCGCTCGATTGACGGCCGCCCTGTCAGTCTGTCGCGGCACTTTGGAAAACAGCAACGGCTCTCAGATGAAGCGCTTACAAAAAGGTCAGAGGGTGAAGGCGACGGGGAGACGAGGGAAGCCGACTACGGGGAGTGGAAGGGAAGGGAGTCGGGACGGAGTGAAGGAAAATCCATAACGCAAATAAAGCTGTCAAGAGTTAGCACCAGAAACGAGGACCAATGAGAGATTTTTCATCAGGATGAACAACTGACTAAACATGAGTGCAGTTTCTTATCTTGGTAGTTGTAGGCCATGCCCAAACCAACAGGGATGTTATTTGAAGAAACAAGCTTTCCTGTCCTTTTCACCTTATTCTTTTGTGTTTTTACTGTTGTGACAGGAGTAGTGCCAATCGGAATCATAACTGCCATAGCCCTTTTTCCCCAATTTGCCATTGATGTTTTTGTGCCTTCCCTGGAAATGACTTTCCTGTGGATTCTGATGGACTTGCAGTTAAGGCTTTCAGCGCCACCTGTTGCTTTGGCATGCCCTGAGCATCCTGTGTGTGTTTTCATGGCAAAAACACACTTCTGTACTGCCGTCTGGCAAATTGTTACTATTGAGTTACTTCATATAGTTCTGCACATCTTTGCCATTAAGGAACCTGCACTTCCACATTTGAACTTTCACCTTTTATATGTCCATGACAAATACACCACTGGTTTAGTTATGCAAGAGCACTGAGCATCTTCTGACCTCATGATGCTCAAACCAAGCCAAACTTGAAAAGCTCTTGCCCCTGCCGCCGCCGCCGCCTGACTTTCCGATCCGCTCTTAGTCCTGCAGACTTCACACTGACAGAACCACCCCACCACCACACGCACACACACACACACACACACACAATCTATCCCCACCCTTTCAGCCTCAGCTCTTTGCTCCAACCATGCCCTCAGGTGCCAAACGCACCCTGGAGAGGCTGATCTAATGCTTCCTCAGCTGTAATGACCCACGCCTAAAAAACCCTCTTGGACTCTTCTAGCAGCCTTTTCACTTGTATGTTCTATCTTCCTCTCTGTCCCCACATTTCCCTTTTCAACAACCCACCAGCACCACCACCCGCACCCGCTCATAGGAAACAGTCCCTTCCGCTTCGAACTGTTGGGTCACTCCTTCCCACATCCATCAGCTGTTAATGGGCTGGCGTTCTCTGTAACTATACTGAAAAAGAGTCAAAAAAGGCCTGCCCCCTTATAATATTAGGACATGTTAAAGATAGGACTCTTGAAACAAAGGGAAGGCAACAGAAGCGCACACGTCGCTCACAGGTGGCCAACTTATTTTAGATGCATCTTTCATGCTTTCATCCTCGCCTTGCTCTGCTGCAACTTTACAGTACGACACGCCTGCTTCATGACCCATCAGGAAAACACATCTCATCTTTGAAAAATGTGTAGGGCTTTATTATATGCACACACACACACACACACACACACACACATATATATAAGTATTCAGCCCTCTACTTCTCCTAAATAACAAGCTCAATTAGAACCACATGTATAATCACTCGGCAGTTTCTCTACACCGTCAATCACTTGAGTACGCAACCTGTGTGAGCCTTCTCCTCACTTGCTGCACTTCATGTATTCATTTGTCCCTAATTGTGGACCATTACATTGTCTATCCTTTAGACAAGAATAAAATGTATTTTTGGAATATATGCTGTTGCAAGTGAAATTATGTTTTGTGGTTTAGCTGCAAAAATGTCAGATTTGGTGTCGATGCGTTAAATCATTCCATTTATTTTCACCGGCTTGCACGGGAACATTTTTTTTTACTCTTCTGCAGCCTCTCTGAAAATTTGACCATTTCCGTTTTTCTGGCAGGTAAGCGACCCAATAAAAGAAGAACGCTGCCAGTATCTGTCGGCGGTCAAAGCCTACATAACATTGTCATACGCAGGTGCTCTTCAACATCACTTTGCATCCAAAAGCCCACTCAGGCTTGTGGGTTAGCACCACATTACCGACACAAATTACGCACAGGACATTTAGAACTTCAAATAGTGTCCATTTTCACTGGCGCAGCAAAGGTGAATTATTTTTAAAAAAAAAGCACTTACATTCTACACATACATTCACCAGGCCTCATGAAGGTTAGAGGACGCTCTGAGTGAGTTTATGGACTAACACAATCATGTCGGTGGCTTTTAATCCGGGCTGAAGAGTTGTTTTAAGAGATTCATTGCAATGATTGCCCATCTCCAGACCCTTTCACACACACACACACACACACAAAATGACTTAATGTCAGAATGAAACACACACACACACGCATGCAACCGATTGTTGGAGAGTCTCGGACTGATGGAGATGCGCATGACAAATAAAACAGGACATGGAAAAGACACAGCTGTCGGAACAGAGGAGGGGCAAGGAGAAAGAGGACAAAAGAGCAAAGAGGCAAAAGTGTGGCGGCGACTGTGAGGTGTCGACGGTGAGACGAAAACACCAAAGTCAAGAAGGAGAGACAGTCGTCTGGCATTCTGCACAAACTTTTAATACCTCCTCACAAATAACTGATACATGCCATTTGCTGCACTTAGGTCCAAATGAAACACATGAATATCACAAAAAGGTCATAATTTGGATGATGATTTTTCTTCTTTAAAACTAATAGATAAGATTAATTTTGAATGAGAAAATGCAAAGACATTAAATGCACTAAAATATAATAATTGTTTAAACAGCCACCTGATTGAGAAGTACAGAAATCCACTTAAAATATTAAATATATATTAAATATTTTTTAATCGTTAAAACAACACGACACATGTCTAAAAATATTCTGCAAAGTTTCTAACTATATTTTTTTATATCTCAAATTCGTGTTATTCTCTTTGATTGGTTAATTAATACGTTTTCCATTATTGTCACTTTTAGCACATTTCTAGGACGCATGGGTGCACGTGACAGCAAACAAGCACATGCATTTTTTGCCCCTTTTCAAACTATGAAATTCCACCAGGGATGGCACCTCATTCAAAGTACCTGTCTGATACCACACAACGTGACAAGGTCATAAAGTGTGACTGAGAGATGTTTTTTCTTTTCCTGTTGAATCCTCTTTTAGAGTGCAGTCATTGGGTTAACAAAAGAGGATGGATGGGGGAAGAAAAACAGAGGGGGGTTGAAGAAAAGACAGATGAAGGGCATAGTAAATAAAATTAATAATGACAAATGTCCCTGACCCATCAATCAAGTGGCAATGACGCTGGTGTCAAGTTGGACAACACAACCACACACTACAAGACACAAGAATTTACTGTCTCTTCATCTTTTTTTAACTTTGCATGATGAGGAATGTGTGAGGATGATTAAATAATGAACATGGGAATTTAAATTTTTCAATAGAAACCAATGACATCAAATGCAGTTAAAATAAAATGAAAGTGCCTGGCTCAGTATTAAGTAAGTAATACATGTTTTGAAAATACCAGATAATATGTAGTTTAAAAAAAAAATCATAATAAGTCCATAAATTCACAAATGTATTTATTTCTTCTTTTGTTCCATTTGAACCTGAAATGAAAAGCTTTGCCCTTTGGCTGCAATGACGGTACAGTAAGAGAACGCATACTAAAGCACCGCAATTGTTTCAACTTTAAAGTGCAGAAGCAATTTTGCTCTGCGTTCACACTTTTTCAAATGATTTAAACGAGCAAAAATCGGAGGCAATCATCACGTTAAAAAGTGCCGGGTGATAGAAGGCGGTTCGAATTTCAAAAAGTCAAAGCGGTTTGAGAAGAAGGTATTGTTCCATGGCCTTTTGACTGGAGAGCTCTTTTTCTTCTCTTTTAGACAATGACTTTTTTATCATCAGCGAGGGGTGCGTTGTTTTTTAAACCTTGTAAGTGGAAGGACTAAATAAACTTTGCATGCTGTAAAATTCCCACCACACAACTTCAAGCCGGCGTCTATTATTATAAGATGCTTGTGCATTCATTAAGAGGGAATTGCAATTAGTCTTGTGAATAATCCAGAGATACTTTTTGCAAACATGAAAGTCAACCGCCCTGCACTATTAATCCTCACTCCAAAGCAAAAAAGATAAATAATGGCATACTAAAGAGCTTCAAACCTGCGCAATTACGTTTGAGAAGCAGCGTTTGGATTTTCTTTCGTAGAAAAGGACAAAAAGTCTACTTTTGAGGGTGCGTTTGTGGAGGTGAGTCTGAAAGACAAGTCGGTGCGTAAAAGTGCTCAGATTGGCGGCAGCCGCGTGGTTAGAGCCACTTTAAGGTTGACAGAAAAGTTGCAAAAGTTACGTGTTATCGCAGCGTCAAGTGCAAGGGAAGGGAAAGCGTGAGTGTGCCGCGTGTACGTCTGCATGAACCTGTTCTCTTGCGTTGGGAAGAAGTCAACTTTTACGCCAGTGGTTGGAGCATGTGGGCAGCCCGGCTCCGCTCCTCTCGGCCCCCCGCGCGTCCACTCGCTCTCTCGGCGACAAAAAGGCCCCGCGCGCCGGTGGGAGACGCGCACAAAAACTTCAAAAATATAACAAAAAGGGCATGAAAAAGTGGCGCGAGACAGGAAGGCAGCGCAGCGCGGAGAAAGAGGAGAGGGCGACAGGGCGTGCTCGTTAGTTAGTCCTCTTCTTCTTTTGTGCGCAAGTCCCAACCACCGTACCGCTCAAAGTCTGCCACACTGTGCGCAACTTGAGTCTTGTTTGCTGGCGTTTCGCCTCTCCCGCTATCACTTCATCGAAACAAGAAACCTCTCTGGCTTTTTCCAAAAGCTTTTTCAGCGCCACAAACTTGTCCACCGCTGCTCCGCTCTTTTTTGGCATCCACTCTGACGCTTCCTCGCTGGAAATCAGCCTTGAATCACCGGCGCAGCGTGTGTGTCTGCGTGTGTGTGTCTGCGTGTGTGTGTGTATGTTGTGCGTGTGTGCGTGCGCGGAACAGGGACAGTTTGTGCGCTACCGTAATGCCTCTAAAGCAGGTGCGCCTTTTCAAAGCTCCACTACAATAGGAAAACAGCGCCTCTCTCTCTTTCTCCTCCCCCCCTTTTCTCTTAGGATCACTTCAGATCCGCAGGACTTGATGCCTCTTTAGGAGACTGGAGCAGTTTTGTCTTCAGTAGTTCAAAAATCACTTCTTCATTCTAGTGTGAGTCTTATTGCGTTCTTTTATGGTAATGTAAAATGACACTGACCGTTTACTGTGTACTCACTGACAGTGTATATGTCCTTTCCCCCATATAAGTAGTAGTCATAAATAAACTGCTTGTCTCTGACTGTCTCACCTTGTTGGACCTTAAATATTCATGCAGATTAATCCACAAATTCACATGCAAGGCAGGGCGCTTCAATGCTTTTTAGTCCCTTTCACTTGTTGTTTGTATGCATTTAGAATTCTTTTATTCGTGTAAAACTGCAGTTATAAAATTATAAAAACCTGTTTTGATGTGAGAGTCGACCTGCAATTACATCATAGACAAGAGCCGTAACTTCCTGTTTGGGCTGCCATCTTGTAGAGGGTGCAAACAAGGAAGGACATTTTCTAATAATATATATATATATATTTAAAAGAATACACACCGTGTATTAATAACACACCTGGACGAGCGCCATATTGAATGCTAACTGGAGAATGACCAAAAAACAAGCCATCTAGGACAGACATTAACCAAGGTTCCACTGTATATTAGTGTCATCCATCCCGAGATGGGTCGAGGGGGCTGCAGTCAAAGCAGGGAAGCCCAGACTTCCTTTTCCCTGGCAACTCCTCCCAGCAGATCCCGAGGTGTTCCCAGGCATAGTCTTGCCAACGTGTCCTAGCTGGGTCTTCCTCAAAGTCTCCTACCAATAGGATGTGCCCTAGGGTCCTTTAGCATCTTGACCAGATGCTGGAGCCACCTCCTCTGGCTCTACTCAGTGTGGAGGAACAGTGGTCTTAGTTTCAGTTTCTCCCAGATGACAATTGCTCCTCACCTTATTCTTAAGGGAGAGCCCAGCCACACTACGGAGAAATCACAATATTGATAATTGTATCAGGAAGGGTAGGAACGTAGATTGACAGCTTTGCCTTTCAGCTCAGCTTTCTTCTTGCCACCATGTGACCAAGGCAAAGTCAACATCACTGCAGAAGTCGCACCAATCCGCCTGTCAGTCTTCCTTTCCATACTTCCCTCATTTGTAAACAAGACCTCGAGGTACTTAAACTCATCTACTCGGGGCAGGATTGTATCCCTAAGGTGTAGATGGTTCTCCTCCCTTTTCTGTGAAAGAACCATGAACTCAAGCCCCATCCACACGGAGACGATCCGAGGCCTAAACGGATAAATACTTTATGAAAACGGTGCATCATCCACACAAAGCCAGCGTTTTCAGGGTCTGTAAACGAAGACTTTTGAAACCGGGTCCCAGTGCGGCAAGATTGGAAGACGCCGTTTTCACGGCTCCGTATTTACGGCTTCGCCCCGGATTTTATGAAAATGCTTGGGTCATAGCTCCACCCCTTTACAAACACACATGGGCTAAAACCCCCAACGCGGAAACAACAATGGCACCGTACATTGTTGCTTTTGTCCTGCTGAAGCTAGTGAGCCTACTGTCGCTATTGCAGCAAAATCTGCTTCTTCTTCATTTTCGAGAAGAACAACAAATTCTGAAAGACACAGCACATCACTTTATTCTGGTTTTATAATCCAGTGTAACTCGAAGTTTTCTGATTACAGGCTGTCTGCGCAACTGAGGTTTGGTTGTGTTTCCGCGCCACTAACAGGTTTGGCATATGTAATACATCGTTTTAACTTGTTTTCAGTACATTCATATGGATGCACATAGTTTCTGAACCGGCTCCATCTTTACAGAAAACGTTTTGGAAACGATGATTGTTTTGTCTTTGTGTAGATATAGCCTCAGACTTAAAGGTGCTCATCGCCTGCACTTCATACTCTGCTGCGAAATGATCCAGTGAGAGTTGAAGCCCACACATTGATGAAGCCAGCAAGACCACATCATCTGCAAAGAGCACAGACCCAATCATGCAACCACCAAACTGGATTCCCAAAGGTTGCGCCAAGAAATTCTGTCCACAAATGTAATAAACAAAATCAGTGAAGTGAAGTGAACGAGTCAGACTTATTACCGCCAATGCGGACCAAGCTCTATCACCAGTAATACAGGGAACGAACTGCCTGAATTAGGTGGTTTGGTACCCCATATTTCTGGAGTACTCCACACAGGATTCCTTGAGGAACACAGTCAAATGCCTTCTCAGAGTCCACAAGATACATGTGGACTAGTTGATGTAGAGTTGGTCCACAGTTCTACGACCAGTACGAAAACCCCTCTGCTCCTCCTGAATATGAGATTCAGCTATCTGGCAGACCCTCCTCTCCAGAACCCCTGAATAGACTTTTCCTTGAAGGCTGAGCAGTGTGATCCCATGATAGTCGCAACACACTCTCCACCACCTCTGTCTGCCAATCCAGGAGGACTACCCGGATATCCATATGATGCTGCAGAACCGTGTCGACAAAGACACCCACACAGCATCCAGTGCCTTCAGGAACTCTAGGCGGATATTACAGAAGGAGCGGAGGGAGTGTTACCTGCATGTATGCAAATTATAAGCTCACTGATGTCTGGAGCTACTAATAGCTGTTAAAAGATAAATCGCCATTTACTATCCACTCCTGTACCGCCAGAATTAGGAAACTAATTCCGACAGCTGTCCGGAAGTCCTTAAGAGCACTTGGGATTGTGACCAATCACAGCGGACTGGTTGAGTAAATTACACAGATTGTTTGGGCCGGAGGCAACAGACCCAAAAAAACACTGCAGGGAGAGGCTTGGAGTCTGAAAGATCTAGAAAACTTTCTGTACAGTTTATGGCGTGTAACTGCTGTATAGGATTCCGGGACTCAATACAAAGGCTCAAGAGGTAGAGCAGACTATGGACCACTACTATCACAAAGTGTAGAGCTGGTCCAATGTTCCACCACCGCGACAAAAACTACATTGGACCTCCTGTAGCCAAGGTTTGACTAACGGTCGTACCCTTCTCTCCAGCACCCTGGTATAGACTTTCCCAGGGAAGCTGAGAAGGGTGATCCCCCTATAGTTGGAACACACTCTCCGGTCACCCTTCTTAAAAAGGGGGATCACCACCCTGGTCTGCCATTCCAGAGGTACTGTGCTCCTCTTCCATGCAATGTTGAAGAGACAAGTCATCCAAGACAGTCCCTCAACATCCAGAGCCTTGAGAAACTCAGGATGAAACTCATCCACACTCGGAGCCTTGCCACCGGGGAGTGTTTTGACTACCCCAGATACCTCAGCCACGCTGATAGAACTGTCCGCGTACGTGTTGTCAGACTTTTCTGCCTGTACGGAAGGTATGTCAGTAAAATTGAGAAGGGGCCCAAAGTATTACTTCCACCGACCGATTATATCCACAGTCGAGGTCAGCAGGCCTTCGTCTCAACAGTGTGAACCGAGCACTGCTTCTCCTCTCTGAGTCGCAGAACAGTTTGCCAGAACCTCTTTGAAGCCGATCAAAAGTCATGTTCCATGACATCACTGAATTCCTCCCACACCAGAGTTTTTGCCTCGCATGCTGCTTGGCCTGCCTTTACCCGTCAGCTGCTTCAGGAGTCCCACAAGCCATCCATGCTCGATAGGACTCCTTTTTTGCCATGTCGGCAGCTCTCTGGTGTCTACCATCAAGTCAGAGGCTTGCCGTCACGACTGGCATCGACCACCTTGCGGCCGCAACTCCGACCAGCTGCCTCATCAATGGAGCCACAAAATACGGCCCATTCGGACTTGATATACCCGTCCTCACCCGGGATGCAGTCAAAGCTCCGACGGAGGTGAGCGTTAAAGGCTCGACGAACGGGAGACTCTGCCAGATGTTCCCAGCACACCATCCCTACTTGTTTGGGTCTCCCAGGTCTGTCCGGCATCCTCCCGCGCCATCAAATCCTAACAAATCCAAAAACTCCATTCTGCACTTGTCTGTTACTAAAGAGTGGCATTTGAAGGTTACCGTCTGAAAAAATCTTGTCTGGAACTCCAGCACACATTTTTTATTTCAACTGTACAATAAGAGAAAATCCTTTACAGTAACACGTGGCTTTTTTTGGGAGTTATGTTCCACACCTACTAGAGAATGGTGAAAATCTGCAATGTATTGACAAGCCCATAAAAATGTCAATAATAAACACCAGGTTTATTCTGGGTTTTTAGGTTCTAGGTCTACACGCTAAATGTACCTCACACAGTTAATAAATGGATTTAAAGTACAAAATGTATAGGTACTCTCAGGAATGATAATGATGATCGACAGAAAAGATTAAATGGAGTCAAGCATGTCTCACAGCAACTATGGTGCCTTCAAGGACCACTGAAGACACTCGACAAAGTGAAGTATAAAAATGTGTGAAAGTGGTTGGACTTTATAACAGCGGTACATATACGATGTACATTTTACCTGTATTATCATGTATTTATACATTATTAGTGACTTATGAGCCGCATGGTGGATGAGTGGGTAGCATGTTGGACTCACAGTCAGGAGGTTCAGGGTTCAAATCTCTGTTGGGCATCTCTGTGTGGAGTTTGCATGTTCTACCCGTGCGTGGGTTTTCTACCGGGCACTCTGGTTTCCTCCCACATTCCAAAAACATGCATGTGAGGTTAATTGGCGACTCTAAATTGTCAATTAGAGTGTGAATATCAGTGTGAACGGTTGTATGTCTACCCTGCGATTGACTGGCGACCAGTCCAGGGTGTACCCCGCCTCCTGCCCAAAGTCAGCTGGAACAGGCTCTAGCATACCTGCGACCCTAATGAAGATAAGCGGTATAGAAAATGGATGGATAGTGACATGTGTTTTCCGTGGAAAAAAAGAGCCTATTTTCATGAAAAACAATTTAAAAAATAATAAAATTTTGACCAAAAATCTGCCTATTTGCACAGCCAATTCTTACTTAAAAACTGAACAGAAAGGATTAGGATCTGCAAAGTTGTGTGTTTTTTGTACAGTTATGAAAACTCTCAGTTGTCATATGAATAAATTATGTAAAACTTAAAAGAATTTAATTAAAAAAAAACTCTCTCTCTTCCTTTAAATTTGTCTCTCTTTTTTAAACATTCCTAATGTAGAAAATAGTTTAAATGTTGCACTGGTATGTCTGTGTCTCTCTCTGTGTTTGTGAGGGGAAGGCACTGACCTTTTGACATTTTAGCATCCCGGCTGAGTTGTGCTATTGTGAAGCCAGAGAGCAACAGATGTTTGCCTGTGCTGTGAGTTGTAGCGCAGAAAAATAACAGGAAAAAATGACCCATACAGAACCAAATCACATACTTTCTCTTACATTTCTGAGCTGCTGATCTACTGCTGTGTTAAATAAGCGCATGGCTGAATAATTGTCTCAGTACATTGCAATTTCACAGCGGCTGTGAGTATGCACACATTTGAGTAAGTTAAAAATGCAGATGAAAAAGTTTAATCTCTCCCTCCCTGCATATTGATTCATGTAAAAGATTAACTTCTGCCTTAAAAAAAAAACACTATTTCACAAATAACAATAAAAAAGAGTTTAAGTGGGTTCACTGCTGTACCTTGCAAACAGACAGTTATATTGTGATTGGACAATTTTTACTGTCTGCATAGCTCACTGTGTCCTTGATGTATTTTGGAAGCCTGACAACTCCTTTTGCAGAGTTATTACTACCTTTTTCTCCCTCGCCGCCTCATTCATTTACTAATTGACAGCATAATCAGTGTTGAGATTACAGTCTCTGAAGAAATTTGGGAATTACATCATGCCTGTCGCAGAAAGGAAAAAAAACTCAGAAGAGGAAGTGGAAAGAGGGTAAAAAAAAGAGTGCTATAACTCAAAGGGAGATCTTGGAATAATTTGGCGTAAGCCATTAAAAAAGATTCACTCCTCCTACCTTTTCTCTATCGAAGCTTTTACCTATTGGAAAATGATGGCAGTCCATCACAGCACCAAACAACAATGGGCCATCGCTGCAGTAAATCACCACACATTCATTAGCACGATCAATACCACTAAAAATATGTATGTGTGTGTGTGTGCATGATGTTTGTGTGTGATTTTCTTTTTTCAATCACATGCATAATTGAGACACAACTGCCAATGACGCCCCTAAGACATGTTGGCATTGCCGGACTGAAATGATCAAGTGTGACACAATCAAGTGTGGGGTGCAAGCTTCGCGACATAGACGTAGAACCTATAGGCAAGAGCAGGAAAGCGATGAAGTTGTGTATAATCACAAAAAATAATTTAATTTAAGTAACATTTCAATGCTCTTGCTTTTGATAAAAAAATAAAAAAAACCTAAGATAATAGAACAACACTTTTACACACACGTGTAAAAATAAGTTAACCACCGTGTAAATAACCAGGATAATAACTGGAGTCTTTGAATGTTAGTCTGCTTACTTCACGTAACTTGCAGTGTATATTCTCTGTCAACACTGTACAATGTGTACGTCACTTATGTGGTACTTTTTCGCCAAACTCTGAATTGTTTGACCTAAGAGATAGGGAATGTTTGACTAATTTGTCCAGTTCGTCCAGTTATTTTTGTCTAATTTGATCTGGTTTTCTTTACACTTCAGAATGGCTAAGGTAGGCTGGGACTAAAACTGACGGTGAATGAGACTAATTGTGAGCTGACGCCGAAAAGTGAACATGACAATTTTCATAATATTTTGGATCACAGCAGTGTAAAGTCACTAAACTGAGCAAAGAAGGCTGCATAAGTGGATCAGAACTGTCCAATACGTTTGAATCGATTCCAATCCTCTCCCTCGTGTTAATCATGGTGAATAATTATCAACGTGGACAGGTAATTAAATTAAAACATAAGTGGCTTCATGTGCTAGGTTGGCTGTACTACATGGTTTTTCCCAAGCTTAATTAAAGAGAAATATGGCAGCACTCACCCAAAGTGTCCCACAGCCTCTGGTCCCTCCACTACGGTCAGGAGAAAAAAAATCCTCAATGCTTCTGTCTATTTATTAAATAAGATTCCCTTGTTGTGTTTTTTTGGTGTGTGTATGAGGGTTACAGTGTTTGTGAGGTGAGGGTGCAAGAGGGGCTTTTAATAAACTGAGCTTCAGCGGTCTTCTGTGTGCACTACAATAAAACTGCTGCTGTTGATGTTTACTAACAAGTCCCACAATGCCTTGAGAATTGCAGAGAGACCACAAATCCACACGCATAGTGTTTATACAAATAAACATATACAGAGCAGCATGCAAAACAAATGACACATATGAGTATGCATATTTTACAAACAGAGACAACACAGGCAGGCTGCATACATAAACAAACCGAGGTTGCCCTTACAATAATAATACACGAGCAAGTGCAAATTCAAAGTAATCATAGTGTGCATGTGTGGCCTCGGCACGGTGGCATTGGAAACACATCACACACTGCTTCCTGTTACTCGCTCATAAGCATGCCCACTGTCATCACATGTGCAGCTTCACACAACCACACACTCACACATGCATTGCACTGCCTTTGGATTGAATCATTTAGAGTCCCGGTCCAAAGCAGTCGTAGTTGTTTGCGCAGGCAGACAGGGAAAGAAGGTGAGCCAACGAAAAGTGAGGCAGGGTTCATTCCATACATCAAGGACTCCCCTCATTTTTTGGCACTTGTGCCTCAAAAGTCCGGGAAGGAGTGTGTATATGTGTAAGTGACAAGTACACACTCACACACACCCAAACACATCAGTCCTAGCTGTCTGTGACGACTTGCAGAAACGAGAGACAGAAATTTGACACACACTTTAAATGCCACACGTATATTGTTTAAACTTTTTTTTTCCATTTAACCCTCTCAGAAAAGTCAATGTTTGAATTTGCATACTGACAACCAAAAAGTTTGTTTTGATCGGTGTCATTCGCAATCCCTTAATCACACGTAAAAGTTTGCACGTACAATTTAGCTCACATGCAGCGTGAAGGTTTCACCTCTGATATTTGGCTTGAAAATGATAAACTTTTCATAGTCGCGTACCCCACATTTAACTTGAAATCATGTACCCCATCTTGAATTTTCATTCAATTAAAATATGAAACCTGATTAATTGGTTAATTAATTTTATAGTAAGTAAGTATAGTAAAGATTCGTTATACAAATCTTTAACAGGACAAAATTTCAGATGTTGGGATCCCTCCGTTTGAACGGGTTGAACTTGAGCTTTACTTTTTCCCACACGCAATCACTATCATTAAAGTCTGCATATTACTTTGATACCAAATTAAAATGGACCGTTTAACAAAGTACAAAAATACATCAAGCAATGAAGCTTGATTTTGTGGAGAACCCCGATCTCTCGCCCTGACACGTACATACACTACGGGTCACAAGTTTTAGAAAGCCAATTTTTCCAGTTATTTATTGAATTTCAAGTCGTTTCAGGTCCAGTGAAGAGCTTGAAATGGTACAAAGCTAAGTGGTAAAGTGCCAGAGGGTGAAAAAAGGTAAGGTTACCCAAAACTGAAAAACGCTGTATATTTCAGAATTATACAAAAAAGGCCTGCTTGTTTGACCACAAACTGGGTCAACAATTTAAAAATGTTCCACAGAAATGGAGGTTGATCAAGCCTTGGCGGTTGGTGCAATTCATTCCTACAGGTTTTCCAAGTTCTGGAGTACTTGCTACTTCCTCTGTCTGCATAAAACTATACCCTCATGAGCATCAGTTGACAATAGTAGTGAACTCGAGAAAGTAATTTTTTGCTACAAAAATGGCGAGAAAAAAGGTAATTAACAACGGAAGAGAGACAGACCATCTTAACACCTAAACGTGTAGGTTGTTCCTCAGGAGAAATTGGAGTGTTCTAAAACTTTTGACCGGTATTTTGCTGTCGCAGTGCGGGGATTGGAACGGCAATATAACTTAAACCTTCAAGATAAAGCACAACATAGTTCTCAAACGTACTTACTTATTCATATAATTCACACAGAACAGTGAAGAAATTCATGCCGGGTCTCCTTCCTTCTTCACAATTTGCCCAAAACTTAGGCGGTCCAACCACCACATTCATGTGAGGCCACAGCATCATGCAAGACCAATGTTATAATAAACTTGTGAACCAAAAATGGAACATATTATATACTACGGCTAAAGCAGGAATAACACAAGCGCTATACAAATTATTATTTTTGGTATTGAATATGATACAAACCTGCTGACGTTTACGAAGATCTTCTCATATATGTCTCTTAGTTTTGTTCGTCGTAGGTGAAATGAAAATTCCATGATTTCAATTAATACATTTCTGATGTATAATGACAGAATAATGACTCTTGAATAACGTTTGGTCTTCATTCATTTTCTATGCCGCTTATCCTCATTAGGGTCACAGGTATGCTGGACCCTATCCCAGCTGGCTTTGGGCGGGAGGCGGGGTACACCCTGGACTGGTCGCCAGTCAATCGCAGGGCACATATAGACAAACCAACATTCACACTCTAATGGACAATTTAGAGTCGCCAATTAACCTAACATGCATGTTTTTGGAATGTGGGAGGAAACCGGTGTACCCGGAGAAAACCCACGCACGTACAGGGAGAACATGCCGAACATGCCCAACAAAGATTTGAACCCGGAACCTTCTGACTGTGAGACCAATGCAGTACCCACTCATACACCGTGCTGCCCACGTTTGGTTTTTTTGTGATTAATGAATTAATCCTGTATATTGTGCAAAAAAGGACACAGAAACGCAACAGGGATGTCAAGGTTTTATTGAGTGGTTCAGATATTAACTGTAATTGCATCCCGTAAAGTGATTTACAGTGGAAGCCATTATTGATGTGCTGTTTGCGCAAATAAATTCTACTACACAGATAATATTGACGAAGTACAGGAACTTTGAAAATACCCTAACAATTGTTACCTTTGGTGTTGTCAGCTATTCCACGTGTTAATTATTGTGGGAAACACAAGCTGCAAAGCCAAAAGCTAAACTATACCTATAGAGCTCAATTACTCCATGATGGTGATTGAAATGCTATTCAGTTAATTGTTGTTTGGTATATGTTTGAACCCCAGAAACAGAGACTAGAGGCAAAGGCACAAGTTTGAACAGAATATTTATGAATACAAAAACAATAAATAAAATCAGCGGTCAGAGAGCAAAGGCAAATGGTGCATCACGAGCAAAAATACAAATAATCTTAACCAAAGACACTGCTGGGGCAAAAACCAGGAGCAGGACAAGACTAGTAACTAGAAAAGCACAGTCCTCAGCAATGCGCCTTACTTTTGGATTCACACCGAAAAAATAATCCTACATTTATTCTTAGTATTCTCAGTCTTAGATATTTTGTAAAATCTGTTTGAAAAATGTCCTGTATTGTTTTTCCCAGGTCCTCTGACCATTTTTTGTGGAGCTGTATGCACTAATGCCAAAAAACGATCCTATCTTGCAATGTTAAATAATCCTTTAAAAATTTCCTGGATGCAGATGGTGATCCTGATCTTCCCCAAAATGTAATCGGCTCTTTAATATCCCATTTTTGACAATTCCTGAATATTTCATTCAAGTTATTTTGAACACAAACAAACAAACAAACATCGGCAAAAACGTAACATACGGAACCACTATGCAAAAAAGGAAAGGAACAAATACAGGATGAGTCAAAAGGCTAATAGTTGAATGGCACAAGCTGCAGCGGCTCTGACTGTGGCGTTGGTGAAACAAAAACCACAGGAAGTACCAAACAACACAATAAAAGCATGCAGCCTGGACTGTGACAGTTAATTATGTGTTGATTTCAAAAAATCACGTGGTGTCCAATCATCATGATTGTTATCACCGGCATTAATGTTTTTGGGACCAAGATGTTTTTGGCTGCTGTTTTTCATAACCCCAACATTGTACAGTTATTTGTATTTAATTTTTTTTTACATGTTTTATGATGTGGCAGTGATAGACACTGCAAACAAATGCCCAAGTTTGGAGTGAACCTCAACTTTTGATTCCTTTGTCAGGTTTTTAGTCATCATGTTCAGGGAAAATGTCATCTTCAGTACACTGGTTAACTTCTTTTTATACTTGTACATTTTCAGTCCGTTTGGACTGCTGTGTATTCAGCATGTTAAAAACTGTGATGTGTGAAATCTATTTACTAGAAGGAAGATCATCCTTGTTTTCCCTGTGCGTAGTGTTTTTTTTTAACCTTACTACTGTATATGACTTGTATAATAACTAAGAATGTTAAAATGTGGCTGGAATGGAGAAAATAGTATCTGTGAATATTAACAAACTGAATGGACATTCTGAGGGAAAATGTATTCTGCTACTTAAATACTACTTAATTCTCGTGAGATGTTGCTTGTTACGTCTGCAAACATGCACAACTCACAAACACAGAGACACACACACACACACGCATCTGCAAACCCTTCAAGTCCGATCCCCTTTGCAATCTTGTATCAAAGCAAACAAATGACAAGCTGTCTTCTCCTGTCTTTCCCCGCTACACTGTCACTTTTGATGTGCGCTTGTGTAAAATGACACGCCGTATCTCTCCAGCTGACATTATCACTCGCCGGTGCGCTCACATCTTCCGGCCGCACGCCTTTCCCACAGGACTCCCTACAGCAGGGGTCTTTGTCTCCAAAAGCTTCACACACACACACAGAACTGATTTTACCCCTGCATTGTGCAATGTCACTCACTGCAGTCCAGTGTATGAGTGATGCCGCAATGGAAGGCTCGAGGTAGTCAGGAGAAGGTTGGCTTGCTTTAGTAACCTTTTTGGCAAATGTGCTTGTGTGTCTCAAAAGATGGATTGTGTAGAGACTGATGCTTTTTTTTAAATCCAGCAGCGAGAGATGTAACCCAGAGAGCTCTGTCACATTAGCATGGCCATCAGTGTTAAGCTGACATGTATAACAGCCCTGATACAATAGCCAGCTCAAGACTCTATCATGCATGTGGCGATAGGTTGATATATAGCAGGAAGGACGGTTTATTTAAGAGAACAAAACAGATTTGTGTGGTGGGGGTTAAATATAACTATCAAAAACACAACTGCAAAGTTTCAGGTCATTCGTGCATGTGAATTAATTGCCAACACCACTAGAAGTCTAAAATTAAATACATAAACTAACATTTTAATCATCACACCTCGCAATTTAGCCACCTGTATTTGAAAAAAGTGAGGAAGTTAGAAAAACAATCTCCCTTATTATTTTGACATCGAAAATATATTGCTTTTGATTCTGGAGCCACATAATGCGTATTGCAACACTCATGTTGTCCTCTCATTCTGCACGACAGCTCTTTTTACAAAAACCACTCAATAAAAAAAAAGTCCATTTAGTTTCATAGCCTTGACGATTTCATCTCAAAGGCAACGTATTGTTCATAAAAGTTGAACCGTGGAATTAATTACTGCTGTATAGACATTTAGGGGCTGTACAGTGTATGTATGTATGAAAGGCTCAATGATTTCCATTGACCTACACCTCTGTTTGTTGGACCATTCGTCTCTTTGATTCGGACTTACAAAGATGCAATCAGGGACTGTTAATGACTATAACTCACTTCTTTAAGCATTTAAATTTGGTCTGCCGTGCATTACAACCACCATCATAAGGCTGAATGCATTTATTCAGCTTCTGTTCCAGCAGCAAGTTGAAGCTTCGCACTTAAGCATCTTAACATGGCGGGGTGTTCACACTAAATAGTATTTGAAACATACACATTGTAACTGGTACATTATTTGCATCACTCTCTTTTATTGCCACTGGTTACAAAGCGGGAATGTGAAGGGCGGCAGAGGTCATCGCAGTTCTTTTTTCCACAAATGTTCAGAGGAGGCATTCTTGAGGGAATTTCAACGATTACCTTGAAGGACTTTTCTTCCTGGGCCACATTCTACTAAATGTATCTCTCTCCTTCTAATTCCCCTTCACAATATGTCTGGCTCTGGCTACCCATCATGTCATTGCTTCCTTTTTCTATTCCCCTGTGTTTGATTCTGACAAATACATGGATTATCGACCAGGGGGGATTTTTAAAATATATGGCTAATGTGAGCTTTCATGCCTGCGCTTTAATCTGCTGAGTATTTAAAACCAATCTTAAGAAAGGAGACAAAAAATGCAGAGGTCAGGCTTTTTTCCGAGCAAGTGCGAGCGCCAGAGATTGGGCGACAGCGTTGCAGCGGGAATAGGAAGTGAGAGAAAGACAATGATTTAGCGTCTATTTAAATTCTAACTAGGATTAAATGCGGAATCGCAGGTATCAAACCTCAGAAGTCTGTCAAAGAAAGAAGTTCTTGCTGCATAAAGATAGGTGGAAGATTCGGGAGTATGTTTCCATGAGCCTCCCGCCTCACCTTTCCCGGTTTGAATTGATCCTAAAATGTGAAAAACGACCTCTGCCAGTCTGTGTGAAAGGACACAATACGGTGAGGGATGAAAGCACTGCATGAATCTGTCCGTTTGCCCTGAGTGACGCTTCCTCGCTTTAAAATTCAGACTCCTTCCTATAACTGTCTTGCTTTCTTTCTTTCTTCTTTCATCTGCCTTCTTGTTTCTCCTCCTCTCGCAACTCTTTTCCTGTCCTCGCCTTTCCTTTTGTCATTTTTGGGTCCATCTGAAAGCCAGACAGGCCCCTCTGGCAGGCATGAGATCAAGCGGCTGTGCGTGCATGTGTGCGCGTGTGTGAGGCCAAAGAGCAGTGAGTGATTTGTGACATTACCCCCCTATCCAACTTTTTCAACTGCATCAAGCTACTTCCACAGCAGACCTTATTTTTATGGCTGCAATATGAGGTACTTAACATATCGCTGCCATAAAGTGCAACAGATGCATGGTAAAAGAGCTTACACACACACGCACACACACACACACGCACATGTTTGTTAGTGAGTTAGAGACAGATGTGCATGGAAGCCAAGTAAAGTTTATACGGTCTGCTGCGTTTGCACGTCTCACCCGGACTAGTTAAGTAGGGCACGGCTGATATCATCTGATACACTTGTTTGCTCGCCAGCCACACAATCATAGTCTGTCCGGGCTGCTGAGGAAGCATTCAAACAGCTATTTGAACATCAATGCAGCATGCAAATAAAATTCACCACCCCCCTTTTTTTTGCATCAGATAAGATAACCGAGGCCTCATCTGGCAGCTCCGAGATGTGTTTTGCATCCCGAGGCTACATTGCAGCTACAAAAACATCATATATGAGCCGCCTGAGTAACTTTCCTCCAAATAATGGAGAAGTTAGACACATGCATGCCTTAATAGAAACAGAGAAGTGGGGTGCTGGAGAGCGGCTTAGCAAGAGGAGGAGAGGGGAGAGAGGTGGCTCTTTAATTTGGAAAGTTTGATGTGAATGACGCACATGATGGTTCCGCAAGATGATGGATTCAGCTACACATGCAATATGGAAAAGTGATCCATTCCCTTAATTTTTTCTCTCACTCACTTCCTCTCTATCTTTCTCCACCCCCAATTTCTTACCTCAATCTTCCTCATGAAGGGACTTTCTTTTATGACATTTTGACTCTTTGGAACTGCAGTTCAGTCTACCGTTCATTTGGTCTTGGTTTTTCGGCACACACGGCACAGACACCCAGAAGTGGTCGCTCACAAGTAGTGGTCGCTCATAAGTAGTGGTTCATCCATGCCTAGCTTGCTCATGTCCAAAGCTTAAGTGACCCCCACGGGCGAAGCTTTTGATGGCGAGCCATTGAGATCATTTTTTGTTTTGAGCATTATTCTTTCTTATAGGTGTCCAACGTACAGGGGACCTTCAGGCTTTGTTCATATGCAGCCTCCCTGGAGAGTTGCAAAACATACTTTATCTGTACAAACCCCTGTATGAGTTGCTGGCACAAGTACTCTGTATACAATGCCATCTGCAACAACGATTTCCAAGTTCAGTTGATTATACTATTATACTCCTTTTCGGACCTTTGTATTGAGTTCTGGACCCCTATAGAACAGATACACACGATAACTTGCACAGAAAGCTTTCTAGATCTCTGTGCCTCTTCCTGCAGCGTTTCCTTGGGTTTCCTGCCTCCAGCCCAAACTGTCTGTGTAATAATACATAGTAGTTTTCTGCTATTCAGCCCGAAACAATGCTGAAAAGAAGAGGAACAGAGCACCACTGTCATTATCTGAGGCAGTGTTGAAATGCATTAACACGAGAATAAAACATCGTAACAACATTTATAGGTCAGAAATGAGGGAAAGCATAATCGGTCCCCTTTGACTCAGTTTGTTACTGTATAAGCAAAATGGGCTTGCAGATTCCCTTTGTGTAATGCTGCAGGTTACTGTTAATGAGCGAATGAAATCTATACCCATTAGAGGCTGTGAGGGCTGCTCTGGGTTACCCTCATGTTGGAGGAGAGAAAAGACCTGGTCACCAGTCATGTCACCTGTGGAGCTATACAATGGGACACAATCAAATCTATGCTGCTTTGCAGCTTTCAATCAATCCCGAAAATTCTTGTGAACATTCTCATTCCTACAGGTCTTTGTATTCTCAGAACCAATCAATGTTCAGATTGTCTTAGAAGATGTTTCGCCTCTTATCTGAGCTGGCTTCATCAGTTCATGTAATAAGAAGCAAAAAGACAACCCGAATAGTCCAGTTGCAAAGTGTCCTATGCCCTGACACACAACAGCGGTTTATTGACATAGTTTGCTACCATTTGTGCGTTTTTTTAAATTACTTTGATTCTTTTGTTTTCATATGATATTGTAGCAATGGAGCATTGTGTATAGTTCTGTGTGTTCGTGTTGGGCTTTTGGGAGCAGTGGTGTTTGCCTACAAGTTCAAGCCAGCTTAAGAGTGGAGAAGAGTCGCCAAACTGCATTGGACACATCCGTCTTGCTGCTAGGCATTGACAGACAGTGGCGTTTTGTAGACGGCAATAAAAGACTGATTTGTGCACAGTCATCCAGCTTCATTGTCATTCTGCCAACATACTATACAATATTTCTAACTATCTAACAGAGCTGCTGTGGTAATTTTGTTGTATGTCTTCACTACTGTGACTGGAAAGCTTTCATACATGCGCAAATCTTTCTTCTGGTGGCTGAAACTCTAAAACAAAAATGGATGCAGATGCTTATTTTGCAAAGCAAAGCAAGTAACTGTATACAGTACATGTTTTCATGGTTTGTAACTAGACAGGAGTTGTTTTAGGGAACACTGCTTAACTATAATGAGTAAGTTGACAATATTGCAACATCATTCAGCATGACCAGTTTGGTGGTGGGTCAGTGATGGTCTGTGGAGGCATATCCCTAAAAGGATGCACAGACCTCTACAGGTTAGATAACGGCACCCTGACTGCTATTAGGTATCGGGATTAAATCCTTGGATCCATTGTCAGAACCTATGCTGGTGCATGACAATGCAGGCAGTTCCTGGAGGATGAAGGAATTGAAACCATTGACTGTCCCCCACGTTCACCTGACCTAAACCCAATAGAACACCTTTGGGACATTATGTTTAGGTCCATCCGGCGCCGCCAGGTTGCTCCTTAGACTGTTGCAGTGTACAGTATATGGAAATATATGGAACATTTTTATATGTATGGATTTTTTGTTTTGTAGAAATGACACCGTTGAATCTCAAATTTTAAGATGAGAAATTCTATCAAACATGTTTGGCCCTATGATTTGATGTCTTGCGTTAACGGAATCGCACATGAAATCGTGGAATTGGCCAATAGAAATTGAATTTTCTGCTAAACGCAGAATTTTGTGGAAAATGACTTCATATGAATGAAATGCTGTCATCACGTGTGGAATTGTATACCCGGCAGATCAATTGTGGCGGAATGTCGTTACAAACACTACCCCCTCCCTGCAGAACTAAACATGTTGAAATGACGATAAACACCGGCACCTCCTCGTAGCTTCGCTTCCGCTAGCATCCTTTCACAGAGCATGAATGGATGATAGTGTGTGTGCGACTCAGGTTGGATGAGGATGTTTTCACCGTGTTGTGTTTTAGGGCTTTAATGTAAGGAGCGTTTTAAAATAACCTTTGACATCGTGCAGGTTTGGCGTGAAGAAAGACAAGAAGTATGTTTATTTTTGCACCCAACTTGTCTTAACCATAAAGAGACATTCTCACACACACAACATCCTTACTGCCTTCCGAGTAAGAGGGCCGTTTGACACATGCCTAACTGTAAACAAAATAAGCAAATAGTGTAAAAAATATTTTACGTATGCAGTTGGAATTGCATCGGTCACTACATCTTCCTTATTCACAAGCACGAGCATTACAGTTTTTTTAAGATTTAGTAGAAATGTGTGCAAAAGCTGACATCCCATTAGAAGTTAGCCAAGCTACATCATTTCTCAATTACAGGGCAAAATTATTCATTGACGGATTGCATCCGTAAATGTTTTTATTGCATTTAATTAACGGTCCTTTTGTTCACTAACCCAAAAATCACACACACTATGCTGGAAAAATAGATGTAAAATGTATAAAACGAAATTGTACAAAATTTAAATGGACAAAACTAAAATTTGAAAGAAATAAAATTAAGTTTGGGAAAAAATAAAACAGATTTCATAGGGCCCTATAATAATAACAACAACAACAAAAGTAACACGGAACACGGAAGACTGTGGATTGATGAATTGTTCCACATAAATGATTTGGCAACATAAACGGGTCAACTAGAATTTCATCTAGTCTCGGAACGGGTACAGTGGACTTGTGCACTCTATGTATCTCTATGTGTAACTGTCATACAAAACGGCATACTGCACCTCTTGAGAAAATATTATTTATTCATTCATTCATATTCTATACCGCTAACCCTCATTAGGGTCGCGTGTATGCAGGAGCCTATCCCAGCTGACTTTGGGCACGAGGCGGGGACTGGTCGCCATTCAATCGCAGGGCAGACAACCAAGCACTGACACTCACATTCACAATCTAATGGACAATTAAGAGTCGCCAATTAACCTAACATGCATGTTTTTGGAATGTGGGAGGAAATCGGAGAGAGAAAATATTATATTTTTCTTATTTGAACGTATTTTGTTCATATCTGCACCCTGTGCCTCACTTAATGTGGCCTCAGTATAATTGTCCACCTGCACTGCATCCCAGATGAATTGTAAACATAAGGACAATAAGAATCTTTTTGTCCAAATGATTATGGAGCTATAAGGTGCCCTCAGACTTCATTAGGATAGCAGTGCTGCCGATGCTCCACAGAAGAACCACCAGGACTTTTCTGCTCTTGCACTTAAACACAATTCTGACATCAGATCTTTGAACTATTTTTTTTTTCTCTCAACCCAAAAAAACACGGCCACAATAAGTTTATTTTATTTTTCTTCCCCGCTCCACTGCACAGCATTCAACCCTTAACACTCTATTCTTTTATTGATGTATCTTTTGTCCCCTGCCTGTCCTCTTCTCTGACTTCCAAGGTCAGACAGGACAAACAATGCCACTGGTGTCTGCCTGAATGCGACTCACTTCCCCATCACTGCTGCTGCAGTTTCCTTGACAACGCACTAACCATTAATTTTCAATTAAAGCAGACAAAGAGATGACAGCCCAGGGTCCATGGAAGATGTCAAGAAGCAGTATTAATATACGACAAGTGACTATAATTGTGTGTCCATTTTCCTCAGCTCTCATCTATGCTATCAGTGAATTGTGAAAGCGGCAGATAATTTGAGGGTGTTGGAGAAGCCGTTCTGTGTTTTCCTTTAACCAAGATGTCGTCTGATGTATCTTGCTGAAAAATATAGCACTCATCATTACCTTGATGAATATTTTGCCAGGGATGTTATTATTTTCACTCTATCAAAAAATATGTTATTTCAAAAGCACACAACCACTCACACACGCACATACCTGTGAGTTGTGTGCAGGACACATGAAGGGCTGTGTAATACAGGCTTGTATGTGATTATCTCGTTTTCAACAGTTGTCCATCTTGTGCGAGTTTGCAAGTTACTCCTCGAGTGCTCGGGTACGTTTTGCCACTGAGATAACAGTTGAATGTTTAAAGATTCTGGAAGGAACACCCGTCCAATATTTAGGAAAATGCATCATCATGTATCAAATAAAAAGTAAAACGGTGAACTGCCTGGGGGGTAGTGGGGGGGGAGTACTTTCAATGTTAGTGTAAATCTTTCAATATGTCCAAATTTATCATACTCAACATGCCATTTGACTCTTGAATACACTTTACAGCTCTCCATTTTGTTGCATTTTCCTGGTTTCACTTTAAAATTTGTCTGTACGAGCTTGTACAAATATAGAAATATTTTGTCATAGTATTTGAAATGGGGGGACGCGACAACATTGCTGGCCCCTAGAGGGGGCGTGACAGAAAATAGCTAAGAACCACTGGGCTAAATGAAGCACTACACTACCAACGGATGCTGCAAGCGGACATGTTAAAACCTATTAAAAGAGTTCATTTAATTACAAGAAATGCTTTGGCCAACACACTCAGAATCAAGAATTAGTGTACAATTAAAATCCCCCATAATAGTCCAGTTAAGAGCAGACCGTCTTGGAGGGCTGTCCAACACTTTGCCCCCTGTTATTGTAGTAGCAGTCAGACAAGATGCCCTGGTCCACAGCGACTGTGAGGGAGTGGTACAGGGAGAGAATGAGAGAGCAGCCTGGCGTACGATTACATAAAAGTTTCACCTATAGACTCCAGCCTCTGAGCAGTAGATGGACCTTGTCATGTTATTTTTAATTGCGACACCATTACAAACAGGGAACATAAATAGCTCTGGAATATACAGGTACTTCTCAATTAATTAGAGTTACACCTGCAAGGCCTTTAAATGTTCTCTCAGTTTAGTCCTGTAGGCTACACAATCAAGGGGAAGACTGCTGACTTGACAGTTGCCCAAAAGACAGTCATTGACACTTTGCACAAGTAGGACAAGACACAAAAGGTCATTGCTAAAGAAACTGGCTGTTCACAGACCTCTGTGTCCAACCATATTAACAGAAAGTTGCAGAGAAGTAGATGTAGTAAAAATCTAAAGATGTAGTAAAAAAAAACAAGTGTACAAGCAATACAGATAATCGCACCCTGGAGAGGAATGTAAAACAAAACCGCTTCAAAAATGTGGGGGAGAATCACAACAGAACTTGGCACCTGCACACAGTGCCTAAACTACCAGAACTTGATTTAAAGACCATCGTATCCCTGTCCTTTTTTAAAAAATTGCTAGCAAACTCACCTGACATCTATGGGGTATTGTCAAGAAGAAAATGCGATGCATTATTACTATAACACCAGCCTGGGCTCTCATAACACCGGAGCAGTTCTAAAGACTGATCGACTCTACGCCGAGCCATGTTGCTGGCAAAAGGCAAAAGCTGCCTCGCCAAAGTGCTGTACATGTTTATACTTTTCAGTTGGCCAACATTTTTAAATTTGATTATCTGATCGACGGCTTTCGTCTTCTAAATTGGAATTAGTGAAGGAAGACATCTTGGTTTCCGTCTCATTTGACCAACGCTTTACGGTCATTGCAAATCCCACGTTTAATATCCAAAGTAAGGATGAGTCGGATACTCCGTGACTGATAATAAATTTTTTCCGCGTACAAGCAAGAAACGAGTGCAGCTCGTTATTATCTACTCATGATGAAGGAAAATCCTCATTGGGTAAATACTACGATCTGTGATTGGCGAGCCCTGGAGCAAGTGATTTGTGACAATCACGTGCTTGTCGTTCATCCTCAGCCTCCATTCGTAGCTTTTAGATTGTGAGTGCGGTGTGCAACTCGTGTGTGCTTCATGTAAAGCTGTTGTACTGTCTTCTATGGTACCCACGGAGGTAAGAACCGCTTAAAGTTAAACTTGTTTTGTAACGTACGCTGTGCCACTGCTGGTGTTTTTTTTGTTTTTTTTTGGTCTGCTTGCTTCTAATTTGGCTGGTGATATAAAGTCAGTTTGGTGGTTGTACTGAACATGCTGCTTTTGAGAAAAATACAGTGAACAGGGCTGACAGATGATTTCCCTGTTTGCCATCACTGGACGTTTGCATGAATCACCAACTTCACACAAACCATTAAAGATGCTTAAATAATAAAGTCTTCCAAATCACTTACTATTTGAATCTCAATTTCGATGTCGTGTTCAAGTTGTGCTGGACCCCAGAGGCAGGAGGCAAGTTTGCAGGTAAGGCGGTTTAATGATGTGGCAGAAGAAACAAAGATAGTCAAGCAGTGGCGCCGGGAGCAACCGGGCGTACCTGGGAGACACTGTATGGAATGACTACTCAAAGAAAACAAGAACAGGTTTAAAAAAAAAAAAGAGAGTCTCAGGAGGCTCTAGAAAAATCACAAGTTTGCCTGATGCAGGTCTTCTCAAACGAATAATCCAGTGTCTCCCAGGTGCAGTCCATCACGTTAAAAAAAGGAAAGAAGCAATCGGGAGCAGGTGCGCCTGGTAGTCCCGCCTCCAAAAACAAAACACAGCCAGGAGAAGGCAGCCCAGAACAGAGGGTGACAAAAACGTGAGGGTAAACATGACATTTGAGGCTGTTCTGTAAATAGTTTAAAAAATAATAATAAATATAGCAACTTGTGATCAATCCATGTCAATTTCATGTTTAAAATAATGTACCAAATTAACTGTCCACGTCTGCTTTATACCCCGCCCACTCTGAGTCCAGATTCGAATACAGATAATGTAGATGGAGAAACTGATACAGATAGTGGTGTTCACACAGTGACTGGCCAATCACAGAGCGTGAAGAGTGAATACAAAATCAGTTATCCAGTCAGGATTTTTCTTAATCACGATGACGGATAATGACGAGCTGTACTCGTTTCATGCTCGTACTTGGCAAAAATGCATTAATTGTAACGAATACTTCAGTATCCGGGTCATCCCTACCACTCACATTCACACCTACGGACAATTTAGAAACTAATCTAATTAAAACTCCACACTGAGTGCTTCACACTCTTGCTCCTGGTTCCCATTGGCATCCTAAACATTGGACAAAACTCCATCCTTTCATCCATATTTCCCTCGATATTTTGTTGATATTTTGCTCGACTAATATTAATTATAATATAAATTATAAATAATATAAATATAAATTATCGGCCGATTGGCATAAAAAAGTGATATTGATTCATATTGGTATCGTTTTTTCTGCTGATACGTCACCAAGCTTGCTAACTCAGTATTTCTGTGATCTGGAATTATTGCCAAGTTTTACCTACAGATTTTAAATATGCAAATTGTAATGAGTGTATGCGCTGCATGACTTTAGTAAGGCATCTTACTAATACTTCTATTATAACACCTCAGGAAGAATCACTCACATGTCCAACTTGCTGAATTTGTTTCTGAAGCAGGGAGTACTCGATAGGTAAGTTAGTCAAATTTGCAAAACAAAATGCATCAGTTTGTGAATGATGTTTTGTATTTGCAAACCATACTGAGTTTTTTTGTGGATCTTTGAGTGCGAGTAAAACACGTTTTGTGTATTTGTGGGGTTTTGGCATGATTTTAACTTTATACACTCAAACTGTTGACTAGTTGACTATTGGTAGCAACTTTTTAATGACAAGTTTGTTGAGACAAAATGTTTTCAATAAATGCCACTTTTTCTATAACTTGTATTGCATATTGCAGTGTTTGCCTTATTTTGCACAGACAAAAAATATCGAACACATTGGTTGTATCTTTTCTTTACCTCATAAATGTCACAGCTGATTCCACCTAACTCTGGGTGAGACGTGGTACAAGTAACTCACACTCAACATTCACGTAATTTAGGATTATCCTGTTAGTAGCCTAACATACATGTTTTTGGTATGTGGGAGTACCAGATGCAAACTCCATACCAGTAGTCATCAATCTTTAGCAGCCCAGGATCCCTTTACCCCTTTTGGCCACCCCTAATTTTGTGGATCTTTGTTGGGGTTGGTCTTGTAGCGACACATCAATGGTGCGGTCAAGAATCCTGAACATTCCCATTATGCTGAGGAGACCAAACTGGCGTGGGAGGAAGGAAAACTGTCCGCTGACAACCACAACTGTATTTGGCTTGTTGGTTTACTGTCATGGGCAAGCAATGGCTGTTTTGAAGAGAGGGGCTGGTCGATGCATTACAACAGTCAGGCCTAACAAAGTGTGTTAGATTTTTTAAAGATTTTGAGGTAGTAAAGGCAGTTTTTGATTGATTTCCCCCCTCTTTCCGTTTCCCTCAAACTCTGCATGCTTGTCGTCCACTGTTTGTTGGTTGCTGGCGAGGCGGGTCATGTGTGTGTGCTGGTACCTCAGGCCAGGTTTTGGGGACTGGGCTCCTGGCTGAGTCCTGGGACTTCTTTAGCCGGAGAGCAACATGTTCAGTGGTAGAAATCTTTGCCTGTTGGTCACGATTTTCCAATATCCTTGCAATTGTATTGCCACAGTCCCGCATGTTCACTGGTCAATTGTGATCGACGTGTTGGTAACCCCCGCTCCACTCCAGGAGGTCCCAGAGATTTAAACCCAGAACCACCCGGCTGTGAGGCAGACATGCTAACCATATTGTCACTTTGCTGCCCCACTTTTTTAATTGCTCCTGAAACAAGTTACTGCCCAACATGTGCATGCATGCTGTGGAGTGCGCTGCAGCAGGACGTATCATTATTTTTGAAAGCGCAGGCACGATGATCATTTTAAAAAGTCCATTCTGAGACTAATATAGTATTATTTTATAGTTATTATTATTATAGTATTATTTATTGCTCAATTCTTGGGAGATCGTTTTGTCTGTCAGAAGAACAAATCTTTGCATTTTAGGAGTGTGTGGGTTTTTTTTTTATACAAGATATGATTCTGTTATAATAGTTAAAGTGAAACCATAAATGTTCTTGACAAAATGTTTTCAATGTTTTCTGAAACTCCCGCAATCTATTTCTCCATCAGCAAATCTCTCCCAACCTCACCGCCTTTTATTCCATCATAACAACTCACATTCAAAGCCCCACTACCTCAACTGCTGCTCTGCCCACCCCCACCCACTGTTGAGTGTGCCCCTTAAATCACAGAGTCCCTAAACTGCTCCATAAAAGATGGCAGCTTCTCTTCTGTCCACCCCTTCCTCCTCCTTTCCTTTCTCTTCCATCCCTTCTGTCTCCACACATTACTGCTTTAATTAAGGTAATTACTTTCAGAGTAGTACTAATCGGATCCACTTCCCTCCTGGCACATATTGATGCTCATGCACACACACGTGCACACACTCCTTACTCTACGCGTACAACTTCTATCACCCGCAAAGTAAACTCAAACCGGGCCTGGTTAGTCGGAACTGCAATTGAATACAGAGAAGAGCTTGCCGGAACATCTGTGCAGGGGTCTCATCTAGAAATCTTGGGTAAGCACAAAACAGGGCCAAAAAGTTGCATACAGCATTTTCTATGCAAATTCTAACACAACCTGATGTGAGAACGTGCACAACAGTCCACCAACTTCATGGCTGGCGTACGCACTTTTTGGAGACACGGCAAAAAGGCGGCAAACATGGTAAGTCGTGAAGTGAAGTCCTATGTTAAAAATGAACATGCAAAGAATAATCATCAAAGAAAAACACTTACATTAATTTATTGTACTGACTCTTTGTTTTGTTATTAAATACTTAATATTTGCCATTACTGACTTTAAATAACATTTGGGCCAATTTTATTTTTAGGGTTGTCAAAATTAACACAATCATAATGCAAAGTTTCCTTCAATGGCACTATTTTTTTTTCGCACGCACACGTCCTGTTTGACCTTCGGCCCACACCGTAGTTTGAGGAAGTAGCTGTGTGGAACCATAAGCGGGAACAAATACTAAGCAGAAATTGAGAAAGAAAAGAGTATTTCAGTTGGTAAAATTGAGCTTCCTGGTGTAATTGATCAAAAATATAATATATATAAAAAAAAAATAAAAAAAAAAAAAAAAAAAAAACAAAAAAAAAAAAAAAACACAAAAAACAAAAACAAAATAAAAATAGATAAAAAACAAAAAAAAAAAAAAATAAAAAAAAAAAAAGAAAAAAAAAAATAACATTAAGAAATACCAAAAAAAAATAATAATTAGAAAAAAAAAAAAAAAGAAAAAAAAAAGGAAAAAAAAAAAAAAAAAAAAAAAAAAAGAATTAATTTAGGGAAAAAAAACGTGTGCAGGGTGTGAAAATGTGCTTTCAAACACAAGTCACCGCTCACATTAAACATTCAAAAATTTGGGGATTTCATTCATTCATTTTCTACGGCGCTTATCCTCATTAGGGTCACAGGTATGCTGGTGCCTATCCCAGCTGACTTTGGGCAGGAGGCGGGGTACACGCTGGACTGGTCGAATTCGGGGGATTTCTATAATAATAATAATAATAATGAATTACACTTGTTATGCGCTTTATCAAAGCCTTTCGAAGCGCTTACACAGGGATCATCATTGTTCATTCACACCACACTTGGTGATGGTAAGCCACTATGTAGCCACAGCTGCCTTGGGGCAGACTGACGGAAAGTGAGGCTGCCAGTGTGCGCCATCAAACCCTCCGATTACCACACACACACCACTTTCATACCAGGCAATGTGGGTGATGTGCCTTGCCTAAGGGCACAAGGAACGTTTTTATTTCCTCCCACTGTGGCACCTGGTGTTCCTCTGAGGTCTCCCATCCAAGTACTGACCAGACCCTGCCCTGCTTAGCTTCTGTGATCTGACGGGATCAGGCTTTGACAGGCAGGTTTGGCTAACTGTATATAGTTTTTTAATAAAAATGGATTATATTTCCAAAACTGCTATCTATTTACATAACATTTGATGTAGTTTCGATTGTGTGCATTGTATGTGCTTGTCAGCATATGATTGGTGACTGTAAACAGATTGACAGGCGCGGTATTCATAGTATAAGTGTAAAAAATAGTATTTCATTATTTTATTTCATCATCATGAGAATAATCATATGTATTTTATAATCATTAATTATAGTAAACATCAAGTCATCAATTAAATCATTATATGGGTTTAAGTTTAAAAGATGTGATACAGAACCAGGAGGCATGTCCTCAGTGCTCTGTTGCTCGCTTTTCTTTGGACAATTTGTGTGTATCTGCGGATAGTGTCAGGGCCGTGCATGTAAAGTTATAATATTTGTGTTCACAAATGATAAATGTAAAAATATTACAATAAATATTTGTATGTTGTTAATGTCAACATAACATAAATATTTTTGACATATTCGTCTTAAAATGTTCCTTGTATAAAGTACTTTAATGTAATGTAAGTTTATTGTAATGTAATGTAAGAGGAGGCCTTTAAATAAAACATGTTTTCCTACCCTTATTTTAATCTAAAACATGGATAAAAACATTGTTACCTAAATAGGAAAATGTGTGCCGTGATATCTGAACACTTGCTTTTTCTATTCTGCACAGTGCACCCTGTTCTACTCCACTCCGTTGACAGTGGACCTGCTGTCACTCAGTCATCTTTCTTCTATTTGTTATGCCATTTCTGTCTCTCCATCCAATATTTCCACCTCCCTTTTCTTGAAATTTGCTTTTTGGTCTTTGTTGTCTTCTCGCCAACTGTGATTCGGAAAGGTAAAACAATGCAATGACGGATGTTTAATATGGACACTGCATTAATGAGCCACTTTTAATTGACCTACGGGGAAGTGCTGGCATGGAGAGGGTGTGGCACGAGCGGGGTTCACATATTCAAACTTCTACTCAAGGTGGGATTTATAAAACACAAATTGCATGACGGTGTTCATCTGTATGAATATTCTTGCCTATACGCAGATTTAGGGATTTCTGGCATACGGAGGCTGTTAGAATTCCACACGCACAATTGTTTTAGGGCAACAGAGCCAGCAAATACTGTAAATTAGCTGGTTAAAATACCACCATTTAACATTGAATACAAATCAACAATATATAAACCGACCTCTCTTTTGTAATGGAGTTTTGTCTGATGTGCAGCGCTGCGTTTGATAGCACGTCTGCTTCAGAGTATGGGTTCCAAACTCCTTTATGTTACATTTTCTTGTATATAGTGTTGTGACTTCCAAAAATACACAACATTCTATAAAATGCCCTTAGGTCTGTATGCGAGTGGTTGTTTTCCCATGTGTAACTTGTGATTGCCTGGTGACTAGTCTCTCTTCTCACCAAAGCAGAAAAGATACTTGCGAGAAAATACAAATTGATGGCGAGGAAATTAAAAGGGTGACACAATTATTGACAGAGTGAGCTGGAAATCTCACATCAAAAACATACAACATTAACTAATGATAAATACCTTAAAACTGAATAAAACAAAATTTGTCCTAAACCAAAAATCACCCCATACTCTTTAAAGTTCTCTGGTGTTGCCAATCCATAATGCTGCAAATAGAGAACAGACAAAACCACTATTTCCACTGATCAAGTGCATTTTTAAACATAAAATGATGCACAGTGCAAACTATAACCGGTTACCTATATGCGATTATTTATTTAGATTGCTATATAATTTATTTACCGTGACAAGGACTTTAACTACTAGTTTACCACACTGTCACATTACCTTACTTATGTATTTTTTACTTACTAAGAACGCATCTGGAATGCAGGAAGTGTACAAATGTAGTGAAATGGGGTGGAAACCGATGGGGGGTAGGATTTGCTTCATCTTACTCCTTCTGGACACGTGGAATTGTCAATTGTATGACGTGATATATTCCAATGTAATTAATATGCATGTTTAAATAGAATTATACCATTACCTTTATCAAAGTGAGATGGTATACTGTATGTGAGGGTGAGGTGAAGATGAGGTGAACAAAATGCATAGCCAATGTAGGGATGAATAGTGTTCAATGTCAAAGACTCCAAGAGAAACTAAGAGCAAATGTCTGATTCCAAAACATCATGTTTCATTTTTTTCTTTAGTGCTGACCAGAGGCTCACATTACAAGTGCGAACACAGCCAAAGAAGTAAATCAGTAGCACAGCGGACATGGAGCGTTTTCATAGAAAGTAAATCTCAGGTAGCAATGATTGGACTGAAACAGCTGTGTCTTGTCAGAGCACCTGTAGCCGCTCCAGGCCTTTTGCTTTAAGATCTACAAGCCCTGTGTACTCTTCCAACAAAACTGCACCTGCAGTATTTATCTGTCACTATACTTCAATAACAGGCATAAAAAAGACTTCTGTTGGAGGCATGTGTCAAGGAACAAACGCACAAGTGATGATATTAATGTTGGGAGAGGTCACAGCACGTATGGTTCACGCAGTGATTCATAGATCCATGTTTTGTTCCCGGCATCCTTGTTCTCATTGATTACTGTGAAGCTAGAAATCAGATGCTAACTTCAATTCAGTCTGATCTGTAGATGTACAACTGGCCTGTCACAGAAGACTCTTAAGTCTTTTCCATCACCACACCCCACCTTCCCTGATGTTCCCAAAGGCACCTTGGTTGATAATGAGAGCAGGAATGCAGGTATGGCTCAGACTCAGGGGGGTTTCAATTAACGTCCTGCAGATTAATAAAGAGTAATAAGGTGCACAGCGTTGGTGTGTGTGTGTGTGTGTGTGTGTGCGCATGC
Source organism: Oostethus manadensis (assembly GCA_024372805.1). NCBI lineage: Eukaryota > Metazoa > Chordata > Actinopteri > Syngnathiformes > Syngnathidae > Oostethus > Oostethus manadensis. The sequence goes on from QODF01000029.1 coordinate 2,524,827, forward strand.
ATCTGCGTGTGTGTGTGTGTGTGTGTGTACGCAAGTGCCTTCTTTTGCGCATGCACAAGTGTCATTGTGTGTCCGTGTGCAGTGAAAAGACCCCCGTGGTTCAGCATGATGGGCACAACGGAAAGGGGGAGAAGGCTGTGAAAAAACTAGTGTACTATGGAAAGGAAGACCCTCACAGCACTGATTGGGAATTTGCCAAAGGATTTTTAATTGGTCATCTGCTTCAAGACACCAGATTATTAGCGGGAGCTCCTGGGGTATGGCCATGTGTGCACCTTGGGAACAAGACTTAATAGGACTTGAACCATCACAACATTTAGGAAAATCAATCTAAAATACAAGCCTTTAGTGATCTTTGGGTACATTTTATATGCAGCATATACAGTATTTACATTACTGTGTTTAGTAACACATCTGTTTGCCCAAGTTAATTCCACTCAGATCAGTTGTTCACAACAAGCAGTAACAAGAAACGTTGTACCTGCCAAGTATCAGCAGTTTCTATTTTTAAATTTAGCGCCACATATTATAGCGGCACATACCATGAAGAGTGAAATTTTCAATTACTGCAAGGCTGTAAGACCACACTGTGTATTTTGGTTTCCATATTTATTAATTAGTTATTAGTTGGTTTTTTTTGTTTTTAATTCTGATGGGTTTATTTCTTCTATACTCATAATGACCACACAACACACTGTACTGTTGTGTTGTCTTCAAATGTCTTAGGCATTGTCCATTTGTTATTATGGTCTTTAGGTAAATATGCTAATCAATTTGAGGCACAAAACCCAACTTTTTTTTTAAACCCTTATTAGAGCCATGTAGACATTTAATAACAGCATTATTTACACTACATTTCTCAGGTTGGAATCACTGAAGGGACATAAAGAGACACTGAAGAACAAGGCAGGAAGCAAAAAACTTACCACTTCCACATGGAATGGGAGGATTTTTTTCACTGTCATGTCATACATGGTTAACTACATGCACTGCTGTATCTAAGATACTGTAATGCCTCATCAGTGTAACCCTACTGATGCATAGTGACCAGAATACTACATGTGACAATATCTTTTGATCAATAATCAACATCAAAACAGCAATCACTTAGTATTTAATTATATATTTTTTTTAAACGCAATGGAGCAAAAGAGTGATGTTCAGACTGTGATATAGTGAGGGTCAAAAATGTTTAATTTGGAGTTATAGCGCCTTTCATGTTTTATAAACTAACAGCTTCAACTCTTTTGGGAAGGTTTTTTACAAGATTTTGAACTGTAACTATGATTTTTTTTCTCAATTCATCCTTGATCACCTCGAAGGTGTCTGATGAGATTGGTTTTCTTTGTGTGATGGGGTAAGGTCATGTTTGCACAAAAAAGGCAGAAACTTTTCAAAATCTGTACAAAATTTCAAGGGATAGTGAACAATTAAAGATTCAAGGAGAGCAGGCGCTCTAGCCTTAACCATCGATTAATTAATTAATTAAAATATGTATCATGATGTTTTTGGCTGTTTTAGTCTTATAGCTTCAGCAAACACATGTTTAAATATGTTGTTTTGTTTGTTTAAAGGCTCTACTTTTCCCATTTCCCATGGCACTCTATGGAAAGCCCCCATCACTAAACAATGTTTATTTTACAACGTTGATTTATATGAGGTGCACCAGTTTTACACTGACCCCAGCCTCTTCATAGCTAGGGTTATCTCCCTCACAGGTTTTTTTTCACCCCTCTAGAGCACAGCACAGGAATGCACCTACAGCTATCTGACAAACAAAAAGTTCGGAGGTTGTGTAGAGACTGTTTGCTAAATATTAGTTCCACTCTGCGACTGTTGACAGAGTCTGAGACTGTCGAATCTAAAGGCTATTGTCTGTGCCACGTACAAAGCCCTACGTATCTCAGGCTGGCAGGGTAAATATTTATATAAGCAAGGGAAGGATTTGAGGTATGTTGTTGTTACCAGATGAGAAGGTATTTGTTGTATTTACTGGATGCATCTGGGTGTGAACATTTCTGTACTTGGACGTGTGTGTGTGTGTGTGTGTGTGCAGCTGGCAAGAAAAGCCACATAGTGTACACACCAGGAGATTTGAAAAACAGATATCATCTGACATGTGCAGTGTGTGCGTGAGAAGGGCTTGTCTGCATATGACTTTGGCATGTTATAACCTTGATTTATGGTTTCTTGTGTTTTTTTCTGTGCTGTACATCTGTGAGTGAGTGTTTAGGGGTGAAAAGGACGCTTTAAGGTACCCTGCGGCATGCACATGTATATGAAAACACATCACAACACTTAGACCCTTTGGGACAAGCAGCTGCAAGAATGATTGAGTGACAAATGGCTGCACCCTGATGAGTTTTACATTGGCATATGTAGAGAAAACGGAACGTATTGAGAACTGCTATAACATTAACAAATACCATATAGTGATTCTGAATCATGCGGCCCATCAAATGGATGTTACAACTGCTACAATGGGGGGGGAGGGGGGGGGGGGCAATACTTATTAAAGACATTCAACCCCGCCTACCTGAAGAATCTTGGGTAAGGTATTCACAAACAGCAATCTAGTCGTTGCTTCCAGACATGGTGTCCAGGTAAAATTAAAATGTAAATCAGAAAAGGGCACTGAAAACAAACAATAAAAAAACATTCAGTTGTACGGTGGTATCTTTCAATGGTATTTTTGAAAACAGGTTCTGGCTTACACTAAAACTCAACTCATCACATTCTTTTTGTAATCCAAGGACTACTTACATCTATTTGGACATAAAAGACACAAGTTTTTAGTGTGGATATTTATTAAGAGTTGGGACAGCTAACATGAATATGTTTCTTTAGAATGTTTCAAAGACTAGACGTTAAAAATTAATAGCTTTTGCTCTTTCATTGAACAAGATGTCATAAAATATTAAAGACCAGTTAGATTGAAATCACTGGAGCACTTAAAATAAATTACCATTTCACTACAGAATGCACCTTTAGCCAGATATTTTCTGCTCTGCACTGAACGAAATTGGTAAAAGATAATTTGAGAATAAAAATTATGAGTTGACCTGTCACCTCAGCAACTGAGAAAACATTTGGTATGATGTTTTGTAAAGGTTACACATAGTAAGGTAGACTGGGATTGCAAACATTTACATTTTGCACTGTTGGATTTCAAGGTACTTAAAAATGCAAACAGAAAAAATGGGTATTCAGGTATTCACACAGTCATGATCTCTTGATGGCAAAGGCAAAAAAGCTTTCTCTCTTTAACGTGGTCAAATTATTGAGCTGCTTAAGCAAGGTCTCTCGCAGTATGGCATTGCTGCTGAGGTTGGGTGCAGTAAGACAGTCACTGTGAACTTTTTAACAGATCCTGAGGTTTATGAAAACAAAATGTCAAGTGGTTGACACAAAAAATCAAATTGGTCCTGAGCCAGAGGATTCGATTGTCCATCTAGGCACAGGACGATTCTCAGCCCACATGAAGGTTGTTACTGGTGCAGTTCAATAACCATTAGATGGCTCCTGTAAGAAAAGGATTTTAAGAAAAAAAAAGTCTTCAAAGGCCTTGTTCTCCTTCCACACCAGAAAATTGCCTGTTTGGAATTTGCACAAGAGCATCATACGACATTGAAAGATGGAAGAGAGTTTAATTTGCTGAGGAGAAAAAAATAGCTCTGACTGTCATTGATGTCTTCCAACATTACTGGCATGACAAGGATATTGCACCTGAGATGTTTTCCACATAGCACAGTGGAGGTGGTGCCATCATGATTTGAGCTGCCTTTTTCTTTTAATGGGACTTGGCTTCAGGTTGTGCAGGGGTGTCAAACAGCAGCTGGCTATGTGGAGATGTTGCAGGGGGCATCCCTCATGACTGAAGGCTGTGTGGTAATGAGTGGGTTTTTCAACAGGACAATGATGCAGTTCACAATGCCCACCTGACAAAGAACTTCTTCCAGAGGAGTCACGTCACTCTTTTGGACCATCCTGCATGTTCCCTTGACTTAAATCCAACTGACAACATTTGGGGATGGATGGCAAGTGAAGTTTACAAAAATCTCAAATCAGTTACAGACAGTGGATGCCTTCCGTGAAGCCAACTTTACCACCTGGAGCAACATTGCCACTAGCTTCCTGGAAACACTGGCATGAACTATGCCCAAAATCATTTTTGAGGGGAACAAGAACAAGAATGGCACAGCTACTCATCACTGCATTAACTTTTTGATCAGCCGATGAACAGCCTATTTCAGTTTAATGGTGTGCTATAAATTGCTTACTCAACATTTTTTCTTTTTGCATTTTGAAGCTTAACTTAGAACATCCTTAAGATCCAGCAGTGCAAAATTTCTATCAGGAGTGTCTTTCACAAAAAATGAACCGGGTACTTTTCAGTGATGTAGACAGAGCAAATGTTGAAGTCCTGACAAGAAACCTTTATGTGCTTTGTCGTCAAGTGTCAAGGCAGGTATTTACACATCAGGTATGTACACATAGACCGACTGCATGAGATGTCACCTATACTTGTCTAATTTCCAGATCATCGCAATCACAGAATTAGTGCACAATCCAAAGAATATGAAAATAGAGAAATGCCGTAAGGGAAGATGCAACAAGGAGGACAAAGCACGATAGGCCACACTGTGGAGGAGCAAGAATCAATCAGTCTTCAAGGGCCTGTTGATTAGACATTCTACAGCCTCCTCCATCTTTGTTAGGCTTTAATTAATTCATAATACCGAAACAAATTACCTTTGCATGGATGAAAATTACGCCTAAATGTGGCGTGGCAGCTTGGCATTTGGTGATTAAATTATCTCGGGAGATTGTGGGAGTTTGATAGAGCAGCGTTTTCTTAATAGAGTCGTGTAACATTATTACGTTTGAAATAACAATCCTCTCATTTCCTATGTGCAGCCATTTTTAACATGGACACAAGAAAATAGAGGGATCAACTGAAAGAAGAGTCAGTGCTCAGGTCTGCCTGTCATGACAACTCTGACACACATTATTGCATCTAATGAGTCTTTAAAGGGTCTGCTACTGTTGACGTTAGTTTTACATGCAAGTGAGGAAAACCTATTTTGTTAGCTCCCTTGCATTTTGTCATTGTTCTCCCGTCTGCAACATCACCAGCCCACAGCAGTCTGTCGCATATCCACTCGCGGGTATTTCAGGATGACTTATCAAGGGCAGATAGCATCCCATTTAAGTGTTTTTATCAAACCCTCCCTCGTTGGCTTTGTTCACCAGACCACCAGCGTGAGGATTTCTTCCCAGACAATAAAATGTGATGATAAAAAAATAACCTAACAATAAGAATACTTTTCAATTGCTATGCAATGAAACATCCTTGAAGCAGGAAAGAAAGCAACTGGCAGCTCAGCTTTGAAGAATGATAACAGCTTTAAGTGAATAGAATGGCCAGGATTTTTTTCTACTCCTTTTTATATAGATTATAGTAAGCAGATATCACCTCAGCTTTATAGTTGCCTGTTGCAACTTCAGTTTGGGGTTTATTGAAAAATTGCATCAGCCCTATTTCGTATAGAATAGTGTCATTGTGGCTTTGTTAGAGTAAGTAAACTAAATACAAAATATGAAGGTATGAGGTATGTAGTACCTAGTTATAGTTAAAGATTGTGGGTCTTGGTGGGAAAGTGGTCCCACAATCGCTGACAAAACATTACGTTCATCTGCACAATCTGATGACAAAAAAGGACCTGTATTGTTAGGTTTTTTTTAGAAGATTTAATTTTAAATAATTTTTATTGCTGTTGAAGGCATTTCAGTGGTGTAGAGCTACATTGCATCATATTATGAGGCACTTCATTTATTGTATTTATTTTTGTATTATTTATTTATTGCTTTTCTTTATTCGCATTCCTTATTTTACCTCTGATTTAACTAAATAAGGTAACCAAACTAGGACAGGTGCCGCTCTGCTTTACAAAGAACAACCAACATTGATTTTTGTCTCCTTCTATTTTGGTTCTGATGCCTTTCTGCAAGATCCCTTTCTGCATGTTGACCTAATGAAGTGTTCCATCAGTGTATAGCAAAACATTCTGGATGGGTGGGGCAGGGGCCAAAGAACATTTTTCTAAATATTAGTGCAAATCTGGGTAATGATGCAGGTGCAGGATCATCATTTTCCCCAATATATCATGGTGAAATTACACTCAGCGATCCCCTTCATGCTCTAGCATGCTTGACACCTGAAGCCTGATGCGCCTGCGTGGGTATGCCAAATAGAATGAATATTTGTACTATATAATTGAAATGATTTTTATGATAACCATCACTTTTTATATTTGGCAACTGTGCTTCTGGATGGTACGGTGCCACTAAGTGTGAGCGCAGCTTTTGTGTGAATAACACATGCATCTTGGTGACAAGTGTGCAGCGGGTGGGTGTCTATGGAGGAGTTGGTGCTTAGTGGGTGCTTGAGAGTGTTTATGTTTTTTCGCAGTTGAATGAAAATATTATTGTTCCATTCCTGCACAGTAGTTTCTCAATCCACTGACACACCTTCCATCGAGGAACACAGACATGTCCATGACTGTGGCTGAGGTAGTCAAAAAACTCTGACTGTGACCTTCAGCGTTTACTGGGCCGTTCACAGCTGAGTGTGAACAAGACTCAGTACTTCGAAATTATAGGCAATGGTTCTCGGTGGGAAAAAGGTGGATTGCACCGTTTGAATTAGGAGAGAGGTCCGCCCCCCAGTGTGCAAGTATGTCAGGATGTTATTAATCAATGAGGGAAGACCACAGTGTGAGATTGACAGGCGAATCGGCGCAGCGTCGCAAAGCTGTTGATCAACCAGTCCATCTACATTTCTACCCTCACCTTAGAGCAAGATCTCGAATATAAGCGGTTAAGATGAGTTTCCTCCATAGGGTGGCTGGACTTACCCAAAGAAATAAGGTGAGGAGCTTGGTTATACAGAAGGAGCTTAAAGCTCAAAGAAGCCAGTTGAAGTTGCTCGGCATGTAGTTTTGGATAAAAAATCTCCCCCAAATTTTTAGCCTTTGGGGTTAACCCAACTATCAAAAGATACAGGAGTGTAGTACTGCTTTTTCAACTTTTTGTGAATTGTCTGTCTTTTTTTTGTATGTTATGTGACTTGTCTGAAATTTGCTCAGAAATCCAAACAAAGGTGTAAATGAGTGCACACAAATGTGACACCAAGGTTTTGGAAAATATGGAATACTGGAATGTACATGTATTTGTTAGCGTGCGGCATGCACATTTGCAAATCTTGTTTGCTCTTGCACTAAAGGCCTTGTGGAGACAAAAAAAAAACCCCTCCTCCACAGGCAATCGGAGCATCGGTGTCAATTATCCTGCCCCGAACCTGCGATCTATTTCCCTTTTTTCCCCTCTCTCCTCCCTGCTTCCCATCATTCTCTGCTCCTCTAATAGGCCCTCTCTCACTATGATGAGAGGACATGCTCTCCTCTGATGGCAGCATAGCGCAGCTCGCAATGCTCTATGTCAGCACGAGATTAGGACGGGGCAGAGGAGAAAAACATTCCCATCTGACGTGAACAGCGTTGCGTGCCTTTACTAACAGGTATTAGTCGGCCAGCTATTGTTGTGTCCTCAAAGGGAATATGCCAAACACGGGGGTGACATACTAATAAACACAGACATGAATGCAGGTTAGTACAAAGTGAAAAGAAACATACAGGAAGGATGAGCAGGGGAAACAAGGGAATACAGAGAAAGACAGGAAGGCTTTAAAAAGAAGGAGAGACGTACAGTATAAACTGTCAACATTGTTATGGAAAATGGCCCTCAAATTAAGCCAAGCATGCGGTTTTACAAGGGACTCTGGGAAATTGCTTTTATCACTTCCCAAACAATGGGCCGTCTGACAGTGTTGCGCACGATAACACACACGTCTGACGGTGCTATGCCCGATAACTCCGCCAGCCGCTATTTACATTATTCCACCATCTCCCTTCCTCCGTCTTCATCCACTTTTACTGTCCTCGTACGCTTTCATGTGGTTAATATCATGCAAAATAAGAGCTTCTTATTTTCCCTGCTGCGCCCACCCCCCACCAGCATCTTGTCTTTAATGGGGGCTAAGCGCTGTAAGCCAGTGGAGTGTGAGGGCCTCTTATACACACACTGCTGTGGTTATCTCCACTCTCTGTTTATCATTGTTATTATTATTAATGCTCTCTGCTGTAACCGCACAGAGCCCAACACGAGAGCAGAGGAGAGCAGAGCGCTGGAGAGGGATGAAGGGGAGGAAGAAACAGAGCGGCGGAGGGTGAAAGTGCTCCTGTGATGCGAGGCTTGTTAAATAAACTGCTATTTACCACTGTGACGGAGAGATTATTTACAAACACGCATCATTACGCCACCATCCGCCCCCATCATCTTGCGCTTTCCATCTGTTTCCATATCATCTGCTCATTCTCTGTGAGGGCCGTGCCGGTCAGAGGATTATGACTTCTGGCAGTGTAATGAAGTGCTACTGTCTTGTGGTGTAAAAGGATAACGCAGTCCTACAGCATGTTATCTTAAGGGATTTGTAATGAAGTTAGGAATAATGACGTTAATTAGAACCAACTGCAATAACATCATTTACAGGATTCAGAGTTGTTGTTGTGTCTGGTCATCATGATTTTCTCAGTCAAACCTAAATCAAATTGGTAATAAGAAGACAGTATTTAGTGGACTAAAAAATCTGTTTTATTTTATTTCCCAACTTCTGTTTTTTTTTTTTCAAATTCCATTTTTATTTTTTAGAAATACTCTTTGTTCTGTTTTCATTTTTTAGAATTTGACATTTTACACGTATTTACACTTACCAGCACAGAGTGTGTGCTTTTTGGGTTATTGAATAAAATGCTTGTTAATTACATGCAAACATTCTTACATTTACATCAACGGACAATTTTGCACAGAAATGGATGTAACCGGGCTAACTTCTCTAATGGGATGTAAGCCTCTGCACACATTTACACAAAATCTTCAACACATGTAATGCCAGTGTTTGGGATTACAGACGATGTAGTCACTCCTGCAATTCCAACTGCATGTAAGATATTTTTTATGACACGCTTATTTTGTTTACACAGTTAGATGACATCGGGGAAACGGCACTTTTATTAAAAAAAAAAACAGAAATGTGTTCTCTGTGTTGAGAATATCAATTGATGAATGTCTGTTGAATATCTGAGACAATCTGGGTGCAAGACAAAACGTGCTTCTCGCTTTTTTCCCCCACTCAGAACTAGCACCTTGTCATCAGGCATTTTAAAACGATCCTTATATTGCACACACACAAAGCCACATTAGCATGCTAAACTAAGGTAACCCCGTTAGCTTCCATTCACGCTCTGTCAGAAGAGGTTCCGCCAACTTTTGTTTATCGCCAGTTAACATAGTAACATAAATACCACATAAACCACTGACATGATCACAGTACAGTACTAAATAGTACTTAATATTCCCCCCTGTGGTGTAATATTGTATTATATTTAGTTGAGCGGCAATGCATTGTCAATGTGCATCTACACCATGCAATAGACTGCTTAGTAATACTTCCTAAATGCCAATGTACGATAACCCTTTGACGTGTGGGAATCTCTTAAGTCTCTTGGAGGGGTCATTGAATCTTGATTCATACTCATCACCTCCTTCACTCAAAAGCCCCCACCCGCCTGCCCATTCAAAGGGCTGAAAGTGAGGCAATTGAGGTGGTTTCTGTCTAGAAACATCATTTTACATGTCTGTGTGTATAAAGCGTCACAGATACAGACTGGCAGCAAAATAAGTCAATGTTTTTTTTCTTAAGGAGCACTGGGAAGGGCAATGAAAAAAAGTGTAGGCGGATGGCTTGGTTAGAAAGAAGTACTGTATATATTTAAAGATAACTGCGGCTACGGGCTGCACGGTGGCCAAATAATCAGGAGTTCAGCTGTCTGTCCTCTGGGAGCAATCTGTAGCTGGCCTGCAATGTGGTGATATCCATATTGATGGTTGAGGCATCGTTGAGTGTCACCCTGGTCTCATGATGCTGAGATGTGTGCAGCATGATGAGGACTGTGAATGCATGGCTCACACATGCATAGGGAGCGGTGTTGTATTGAAAATGGAAAGTGAACAAATTCATTAATGATTGCTGTGATATAGAAATGGTGTAGGATTAAATACGCTTTGCTTTTTCCTGCTCCGTTTCAGACTTGAATTGTGAAACTGTAAATATAAGATGTAGTCCATCGTAAATTTGTATGCATGTTTGAAATAAACCAGTATAAAGTATTAGATGTGATTTACAGCACTTGCCAGAGAGAATATGCCAAAGTGTGTGTATTTGCAGGTGTGTGTGTAAATGAATCCAGTGTTGTTTGCAGGACTGTTCATATGGCCACTGGCTTGTAATACAAACCTTGTGTGTTACCTGACCCTTCAAGCACTCACACGTCTGATGCATATACACAGTTACACACACACACATTCCAACACAATGGCTCATTATCTGCTGCGTGTGTCAGCTGGCTTCATGAGCCCCATAGAACTTTTATTCAGAGTATTTAGAGAAAAGCCTGAAGCTGACTATTGTGCGACTACCGCGTCTTTCGCCCCTCTTCTGCTGAGTCCATTAAAGACCTGCATGTTTATCAGACCTTATGTAGCTTTAACATAAGCAGCCTTTGCCTGTGACTCACGTATTCTGCCTATCTGTACCAGTCCCTGCGCAGGAACCTCGCTAATACTATCTCTAACATTCACAGTCAACGGTGCCCGCTAACAATGCCAATTAGCAAGTGCACACAATGCACGCTTCATCTCCCCTCCCACCTGTCAGAAGTACACGCGGCACAAGCCTCAAAAACCTGAGAAAATAACTTCCCTCTTTTCTCTCCTCATCCCCCTCCTCCTCATACCACCCTGTCTTTTGCGTTAGTCCTGTTTTATGTTTGTTTTGTTTTTGCCGTGAAAACTCCAGGAGAAAGTTTGCTACCCGTGCCTGTGTGTGTGTGTGTGTGTGTGTGTGTGTCTATTGTTTGATGAGGGGGGAGCAGCAGCGGGATGTTACCAAACATAACAGGAGCATGGCAGACGAGGAAGGTGAAACACAGATTAAAAGACACCCTTCATTTTACAGTTGTAACCTCTATTCTATTCTCTTTGTCAGTGATAAAGAATGCAAAGATTTACGGTAAAGGAAAGTGGGATAGAAAGGAAGCACTAAAGGGAGAATGACTTGACCACCTAGATCATTCCACCACTCCCCTCTACCCATCTCCATCCATCTGTCAACACCCTAAGGCCATCCCTGTGCTTACCTCACAGATGATTTTCCCATGCTAAATGCACTATGGATTTCTTCTCCCCAGAGGATGCAGATTCTTGTTCCACCAATTCAGTTACTAGCTGCCCACACACAAAAGTGCTTGTTAAGTGTGTGTGCGGGGGCTACTATGTGTGTGATAGAGAGAGAGCAAGAGACGAAAATATTGTGTTTTTGGTTGTAAAAATGCTATCCAAACTGGTACTCATATCCTGAAGGGCCTTCGGGGTTTTAGTGGCGTTTACTAACGAGGCATTCATGCCGCTCCATTACAGAATACCACACTTGAACGCACACACTGATGCATGCACATACACACAGATTATACCCTCACTTGAGGCCTGAAAGTTCAATTCTATGTCACATACTCTCTTGCCTACCGTTGCATGCAATATGAACTCACAAGCAGTTCCAAGACTGCGTTTATGAAGTGTTGTGCGTCCACAGTTTTAAGTCCCCTTCAGGTGTTAGTCATTACTCCTATGGCTTTTCACTGTTTAACTAGTTAAAGACTACTCTGGTTCTGTGCAAATATACAAAGTTGAGTGGTCCTGAGGTTGTACAATTTCACATTTTGGGGGGTGAAAACAGGACTTCACAGTTCACACAGCCTTGACTCATAATGTCACAAGAAACATCAGCTCAATCCAAAATGTATTTATATAGCGCATTTAACACCCCCAGTTGACTAAAGTGCTGTATAGAAAAAAATAGAATTAAAAATAGTGTAAATGTAGAGTCAACAGATAATATTTTTCACAGCATAGTGAATAAAATACAATGCCAGAGTAGTAGGTTCTCACTTTGCATTTAAGCTGATTCAAGGGCTGAGATGATCTAACAGAGAGAGGAAGACTGTTCCACAGACTGGGAAAAGGCCTCTCCTCTGGTTCTGAACCTGGCTTTAGACATGACCAATAAGAGCCGGTCTGCAAACCTCACCGCTCTGGACGAAGGCTGCAACATCTCAGTCAAATAAAGTGGGGGTATAAGGTGCAAACATTTAATAACAATAAGTAACATTTTTATGTGCTCTCTAAAAGTACCTGGGAACCAGTGAAGGGAGTGATGTGCCTTTGTCTTGTTTTTGTTTTCTTTTTTTCAGGAGACAGGCGGCAATGAATTACAGTAATCCAAGTGTAAGGGGAACAAAAACAAATCTGTGAATTGGTGTTTCCAAGTCTGAGCAAGATACTATTTTGTTTTGGCAAGAAAACACATCTGAGAGTAGTTTAATTTAATGGCAGAGTTGATAAACAGTAACAGTAATATAAAGATGCTGTCTTTATACAAGGTTCCTTGCAGACAAAAAGCAGTAAGAGGTCAGAGGACCCACAACACTGTCACGTCTGTGCAGAGGGTTTGTTTGTCCAAATATCACAGTTATTGTTCAAGCTTAGGAAATTAACCCCCATGCAAGACTGCACATCCTGCAGACATTTCTGCAAACCTTTTCATGGTAGTCTGGCTATCACGTACAGTTACAGGCAGATAGCTATGAATGTCATATGCAAAAGCAGTTAAAAGAAACACTATGCTTTTTAGGAATCAAGGTTGTGTTCATATTAGCATCAAGGGAGTAACTGCCAGAGGTGGAAGACTTGAGTCACATGACTTGACTCGGGTCAATCTCCATCCATCAATCTTCTATGCTGCTGTACCTCACAAGCGTTGATGGGGTATGCTGGAACCTATCCCAGCTGACTTTGGCCCAGAGGCGGTTTACACCCTGGACTGGTCGCCCCAATCACAGTCGAGTCAATCTCAAGTCGCAAATTTGAGGACTCGGGACTTGCTTAAGTAACAAGGTAAAAAGACTTTCTTTGCTTATGACTTCTTGACTTGAGACGTGACTTAGACCTGAGGAAGATGACTTGAAATAAGAGTTCCTTAATTGAAATAAGAGCATATTTTGTATTGATTTAAAGTTAGATAACAGTCCAAATTATGTTTTATTGTGAAACATGAAAGATGTTTTTGGCAGCGTTATGCACGCAGAACACTGTGCAGATTAAGAATGGTAATCACAGGAGTTGGTCAACACAAGAGCAGCAGTCATGTAGGCAGCATGCGGGTTAAAAAGATGTGTGTCTACATTGTGTCGTATTAGTAAATCGTTACATCCAGACGGGAATGGATGACTCATGCCCTGTCCACATGTAGGCGGGTATCTCATAAAACAAAGTTATTTTTCCCCCTTTTTTCCTATCATTCACACGAGTCCGCAGACAAACGGCACTAACAACAAAGTGTTGATTTGGAGAAAATTCCGGTTATACGTTTGCGTATGGACGCAAATAATGTGAGTTTTACGTTTCCAAACGCCACTGCCTGCGACGTCACACATGCGACCTGTACTTACATCAGAAACAACGTGGATGCCCTCAGAACTTGCGTCTTGTTGACTTTGTACTCTAAATCAACATTTAGAAGTAATCCTACCTCCTTGTAAGTTCACAAGAACAAGCCTGGCCCCATGTTTTACGGAAGTGACGTGATGACAGACTGACGGTAAGTGAGGCTGCCAGTGTGCACCATCAAACCCTCCACCACCACACACACACCACTTTTATACTAGGCGATGTCGGTGAAGTGCCTTGCCTAAGGGCATAAGGAAAGTTTTTATTTCCTCCCACTGTGGCACCTGGTGTTCCTCTGAGGTCTCCCATCCAAGTACTGACCAGGCCCTACCCTGCTTAGCTCCTGAGATCTGATGGGATCATGTTTTGTCAAGCAGGTTTGGCCTCGACTACTGCTGCCTATAGGTTTGGAAAGCTTATGATTGTAGTTCCCAATGCAATTATTTAATAAGTTATATCATTTTTTGATGATCTGCGATTGACTGGTGACCAGTCCAGGGTGTACTGTGCGGTACTCGCCCAAAGTCAGCTAGTATAAGCTCCAACAACCTCCGCGACCTAATGAGGATAAGCGGCATAGAAAATGGATGGATGGATTTTCTGATAAAATTCATTGATGGGTTTTTTCCCAAACGCTTCAGAATACCATGAAATGTTAATCTAGAATATAGTTATTTTTGAGGATGTAGTGGGTGATAGAGTGTTTCCAGCGTCGCAACATGCTTTGGGGTACTTGTTTTGTAAAACGTTGTGTGTTTAGAGTTAACATAGTTAACTCTAACTCTGTTCCGTCTAGTCCCCCCCCCACCCCACCCCCCTTCATTTCACAATTTGACTAGCTCACTTTGAGTTTAGAATTGGCTCGTGTTTGTGCAAGCAAGTTCCTCAGAATTTGCCCAGCTTTTACGGGCTTCACTTTAAATAGAATGAACTCGATATGTCACGTCAATTGGGAGCCACAAAATATGATCTCGTGGGTTGCCAATATAACTTGAGACCCCTGCCTTAGATAGACATATTGACAGGCCATGGAGAAATTCCCTGTCCTTCCTAAAGGAGGAAGTAGGAAGTTAAGTAATTAAGTTACTGTAAATGTTTGAAATAAAAATAAAAAAACTCACTCTCCTTACTGATTCAAATGTGCAGATTACTATTACTATTACTATTAGAAGATTACCATTGCAACAACACATCATCAGTAGGGTAAAACTAACCTGTACCCTAATCTGGGGTAGCTCATCCAATTTTTGCATAACTTGACATGCTTAAATTCTTACCACAATGACTTGGGAAGTGCTTGAGACTTGTTGACTTGCACATGAGTAACTTACTCCCAGCTCTGGTAACTGCTGACCTTCCCTACACTTATTCCAAAGCAAGGATCAGTCTCATCAAGGCGTGTGAAGAGATGACTAGAGAAGAAGAATACACAATGACATGGTATTCTTGACTTTTTATTATGTGGGCCCAATGAGAGAGTAAAAGAGGAGAGGAAAGGTGACTGTGCTGACAAAGTCACCTTTGATCCAACTTTGATGTAATGTCCAAGTCAAAATGAGGCTCAGTTGTTGTGTGTGGCCTCCACGTGCCTGTATGACCTCCCTACAATGCACATTGGTGGCCTGCTGGAGGTCATTTTGCAGGGCTCTGGCAGTGCTCCTCTTGTTCCTCCTTGCACAAAGGCAGAGGTAGCGGTCCTTCTGCTGGCTTGTTGCCCTCTTACGGCCTCCTTCATGTCTCCTGATGTACTGGCCTGTCGCCTGGTAGCTCCTCCATGCTCTGGACAGACAAAGACAGTGATCAACTTTGTGGAAAAAAAGAGGTGTGAGTCAGGTGGCCCCAGAACATGCATTTCTCTCTGAAAGCCTGAGAAAAATGGGATGTTCAAGCATTGTTCAGAAGAACAACGTACTTTGATTAAAAAGTTGATTGGAGAGGGGTAAACCCATGAAGAGGTGCAAAAACCTTTTAGCTGATCAGATAAAATGATCTCCAATGCCTTAAAATGGAGAGCAAAACCAGAAACACCAGGCATAAAACGGACGAAAACTATCAAAATGGATCAAAGAATAACCAGAATGGCCGAGGCTTAGCCAATGATCAGCTCCAGGATGATCAAAGACAGTCTGGAGTTACCTATAAGTACTGTGACAGTTAGAAGATGTCTGTGTGAAGCTAATCTATTTACAATAATCCCCCGCAAAGTCCCTCTGTTAAAAAATAGGCATGTGCAGAGGAGGTTACAGTTTGCCAAATAATACATCAACTAGCTTAAAGAGAAATGGAGAAACATTTTGTGGACTGATGAGAGTAAAATTATTATTTTTGAGTCCAAGGGCCGCAGACAATCTGTGAGACGACAACCCAAACTCTGAATTCAAGTCACAGTACACAGTGCAGACAGTGTGCACAGTGCAAGCATCATGATATGGGCATGTTTCTCCTACTGACTGTATAATAGTTTTTGATTGACTGTTGGGTCTATTTATCGCATACCAGGGATCACGGATCAATTTTGGGTCCTGACCCCATGGACATCGTTTTCCTTCATCATTTAGATGCATTTTGTGTTGTTTTCAGCATGTACAACTATAACTGGTCTACATTAAAAGGCTTATGTGTTCGGAGGATATTAATTGGATTTAAATTGTTTCATTTGGGGAAAACTGTTTCACTTTTCCTAAATTGGGTTTACGCCTGGCCTTTTGGAACGGATTAATAATAAAAACTGAGGTTCCAGTGGTTTTTTTTCCATTGATTTTTGACCGTTCCATCAACTTCAATCTTGTTGAAATGGATTTTCAAGATTGCATACAGCAAAATTCAGCTCCTTCGCAAGTGTTTGACCAACATGACCATACCATTAAATTGCAAGGTGCAGCATTCACTTCATATACAGTACTCTCATACAATTGTCTGTAAGGTCACTTGGTCATCTTTTCAAAGATGAACAAGGAGTCCAACTCAGTTTTGAGTTTTCAAACCCTTTCATTCTTTTCATCTGAAGGTCAAGAACTTTGGACTCTAAACAAAATTGTCTGCAGTGGTTCTGTGCAAAGATACATTTTTTTATTTTCTACTTCATTAGTGCTATGTGTGTCTATCTGTCTGTGTGCTTTTTGTGCCACTCTATCTTTTCAAGACATTGATTTCCCCTTATGACAGACAGAGCACTCTTAAAAGAGGACATAGATGGAGTGAGTGTTGAATGACTGAAGGATGCTTGTTTTCTCCTCTCCCTTTGATTAGGCCACAGACAAGACACAGGGTCGGGGGTCATGAAGCAATAAAGACTGATGTCAAAAAAACACAAAAAACTCACTTTACTCGGTTCAGTAGGTCTCCACTTACAATTACTGATAAGTTGTTGTCGCTAACCGTGTCAATCGCTACATGGAATTCCATTTGCTTACACACATGGTCAACTAAAGAGTATAGACCAGTCATTCCCAAACTTTTTACAGTCGCATACCCCTTCACACATTAGACCTGAAGCCATGTACCCCCGACTCCTGGACACTTAAACAACAAACAAACCGTTTTATCTTAATTAACTTGAAAGATTGAATTGTAATTAATTGTTTAATTAATTTGATAGTTAATCCGGGTCAAAAATGTGTATTTTGCATGATCACATTTTGATAAAGTTTGACACGAGTGCTGATTAATTAGATAAGTAATCATTCTACATATCTTTTTTATTCTAGTTTGATGTTGGCATTGTAATGTTTGAATGGGTTGATTTTTTCTTTCCTATTGTTTAAGTCTGCATATTAATTTAATACCACATTGAAAACGAAAGTTAAACAATTATGATAAAGCAGTATCTGAAGTACAAAAACACATACAACCAACTATCCATCCATCCATTTTCTTCCGCTCATCCGAGGTTGGGTCGCGGGGGCAGCAGCCTAAGCAGGGAAGCCCATACTTCCATACTTCCCTCTACCCCCTCATTCATCAGGTTAAACTCCGACATACAGGCTTGGAGCCGGGACGCAACAAGAATTGCCACCCCTGCCCGCCGCCTCTCATTGCTGGCAACGTCACAGTGGAAAAAAGTCCATCCCCTCTCAAGAGGAGTGGTTCCATAGCTCTTGCTGTGCGTCAAGGTGAGTCCGACTATATCTAGCCGGAACTTCCCCACCTCACGCACCAGTTCCACGCACCGGGTGACGTTCCACGTACCCAGAGATAGCTTACTTAGTCGAGGATCGGACCACCAAGGCTGCCGCCTTCATTTGCCACCCAGATTACACTGCAACCGACCCCTTTGGCCCCTCCCACGGTGGTGAGTTTATGGGAAAGGGGACCCACAATGCCTCATTGGGTTGTACCCGAACGAACCCCATGGGTGCAGGCCCAGCCACCAGGCACTCGCCATCGTGCCCCACCTCCGGGCCTGGCTCCAGAGGGGTGTCCTGGTGACCCAAGTCCTGGACGAGGAAAAATTCGGTGACCCTACCAGGGGCATGAAGGCCCCCGACAACTTAGCTCCTAGAATCCTAGAATGGGACACGCAAACTCTTCCACCATGATAAGGTGATGGCTCAAGGAGGAGACAACCGACTATAAAGCCTAAAATACCCTGCCACAGTGACGAGTTCTTACTGTTGCGCCGTGCGGGACTTGGAACAAGTATAAATTAAATCTGCAAGATTAAATTCTTAATACACAAAATAATCATCAACCTTATTTGTTTATATAATGCACACGGGAACTCCGTTCCCCTTGCGATGTGAGGCACTCATGCGCACTCGTAATTGTGCGTATTAAATGCTAATTGTTTTTCATTTTTATGCATGTATGCCCTATTACAATTGGTGTAGCCTAGTAGTGTAGTCCTGCTTTGGGAACCTAAGGTATAGACAATATCCATATGCTGCTTTTCTTTTTTGTTTTAGTAACAAATGTTAGTCAACCTGCTACAATAATTGCTATCTTTGGTTTGCAACAGTCCTTCAATTAGAGTGGTTGGCTTGCTAGTAAAGTTGAGAGCTGTACGTGCATGTGTGTGCGTGCATGTGTGTGTGGTCTTACTCTGTTGCTGGGTTATGGAACGTAGAGGTCAGGAGGAGTCTGACCTCTCTGTTGTCTGAAGCCTGGTGAGCAGGGGGATGGGAGAGGTGAGGTTGTGAGACACACAACACACACAAACACTTATACGCTACTAGAAATATGCTTTGTCGAATTCACATTAATCTCCGCTTTTCTTATTGAAAATATCCCACAATTAAGCCAAACAACGTAGCAAGGAAGACTGATAAAAATATTGATTTTAATAAATATTTAATAGCAAAACACAAAGGTGTCATCCATGTGGACATCTCCTCTTCCCACGCTGCTGTCACCACCATCTTTGTCAACAAAGGTCTTCAATCAAAGAGAGACAAATGACAACAAAAAAATGGTAATGTATTCCTTTCATTCACTGTTTCTTCACTTTGTTTTCTTCATCTAAAACTGAATTATCTATTTTAGTGCTTACATTTCTGGGACGGATTAATTTAGATTAAAATTATTAATTTCTTACATAATAATATCATATTAATATATTGGGAATATTCAATGCTTCCAGTTGCATAAGAAAAGTCTACAGTATATTCCAGCACAACTTAGCCCCAGTACACAAAGGATAATTGGATGTCTGTGATGTGGAAAAATGGGATCGCCTTGACCTGAACCCCATCAAGCACCTTTGGCATTCTAAGTCAACTTCAGTGACCTCTGTTCTTACAAATGTTCTTGGAGGTGATTGCACAGCAAATCTCACAGAAAGTGGAAGTTGCTGAAACTGCAAAAGGGGGCGGGGGGGAGACACTATATTTTGTCCATGTAGGTGTCTAAAATACTTTCATCCATATAGTTTATGTCACAGATTCACACCTGACTGCATACCCTTCATTTTCATTTTCTTCCTCTGTTTGTCTTCCAGACCCGACCCTCCTTCACACCCTTGTCTTTCAGACTAAACAAATGTAACTTGCCTGGGAAATATTTCTGGATCCAGATGCAGCTTCTCTCGCGCTCCCTCATCCCCCATCGCTCGCTGACCTTTGTCCTCTGCCCGCTTAGCTGCCATGAGTGCAACGGCAACTCTCTCATCATGACAACCGAGAGCCTGAAAGGGGGCAGTACTCTGGAGGATCTTTAGGAACTATAGAACTCTTTAATTGTCTTTTTGATGGCGGCCCTGAAGAGGAAATTTTGGTTAGCGGAACATTTTACGAATTTTACAAATGTATAGTAAGCACAGCATTAGTGATGACAGGGCCCACCACGCCGGTGAAAGAGAACAGAGGTACTGGGGCCACCACAGGATGGAGAGAGACACATGGAGACAAGCAGAGGGGGGTAATTTTAAATCCTGTGGTTGTATTTCCCACAAGCCCATCCAACTTTACAACTCCATTAACTTTTTCGGTGCAGATTTTAGCCTGCTTCGAACCACATTTGTTCAGAAATAAATCAGCTATAAAGCAAAGTAAAGTCCAAAATGTAGGTCCCTAAGTACCCTTGGTATAATCCCTTGCACTGGACCAAGGGGAAAGACCTAAATATTAGTACAACTACATCCTTCACAGTCCAAGCTGGGCCACCCTGAGATTTAGACTTTGCCCGACTGACCCTCATCATTTAAGACCTCCTTCCTATACACCCTTTCCTTACAATTTGCCGTATGTGTATGTTTTCTATGTGTTTTTAGGGGGTCTCCAGTGATTCACTCAGCCCCACAGCCAGTCTCATTTGAACGCTTTTCTAAACATCACCACCTTCCGAATAAAAGACAAAATGGAAAGAATAACAGGACAGCGGCAGAAAAAGAAGGAAATGTTATTTAAAAGGTACCAGACCGCAGCATTTTCCACTGATATTATATACTCCCTGCCCAATCCAATATATATACAGGCCACAGGCCAAGAATGTAAAAATAAAACACATAGACCCAACATCTGGAGCAAACTGAACAAAACCTTCATTTAATCTACAATGAATACAGCTTTCTACCCTTCGAACTCTGGCCTGCCTTATACACTGACATGCACTTGCAGAAATTCCTTTTCATTAACACACATTCTTTACTAACCCACCTTATGGAAGGCTAAAACTACTGCCACTGCAGTACTGGGGTACATCCTCTTTTAACTTCAAAACTTCACTATATATCTGATCTGTATATATCTGATACCTGATCCTAATTTTAACAAGGGCTAGACATCATCTTGACCAATGTCCATGGAGTCAGGACCCACAATTGGTCTTGTGTTAATGTTCGCTTGGTCACCAGTCAGAATAAAATTGCACAAGCTTTTTGGTTGATCATAAGGCAGGCACGCTTCCTCAACAAAGGTTTTTAATTTATATATTTACCTGGAACCGCCTGCCTTGTCAAGATTATACTTTGTACCACCTCTTCCAGGTGTGTGTGTGTCGCTTTGTCAGGTTCCTCCCTCCTCTTCTAGAATCAGTTAATACACGAACACCATCATGATTGCATATTAATAATTCACATCAGCTCTCCCTGATGACTCATTAGAACTCTTCAAATGGGGAGGGGGAAGCAGCCATACACAGAGGACAATATGCAAGCGCACAAACTCAGGCATAAAAGACCTGACCTCTTTTTCCTTTTCCTTTTTCTGTTTTAATACATGAATGCAAATTCATTCACATATACAGTAATACGTAATAGTAAAATAAAGACATTCAAATAGTAAAATTATTTCAAAGAAATGGTCTACCAAGTTAACAAACATAATCTTAAACCTGTTAGCCTGTATTACCATTAATTTCATGTTTGTAAACTAACAAATCCATCAAAGTCCTCATCTTCTGCATCTGACTTAGACAGCTCGGCAATTTCGCCGTCAAACATGCCGGGTTCCCTGTCATCATTGTCGGCCGTCAGTCTCGTTGTCAGTCGGCCGTTCAGCAATGATGCCGGCTTTCGTGAAAGCTCGGACAAGAGTTAAAGCAGATACCTTAGCCCAGGCATCCCCAATCCATTCACATATGGTGGCCTAACTCTCCCGGCGCTCGGCAAAAATGTTGTATTGCAGCATACGGGTAGGATACCTACTGGAGGCATGGCGGAGGTAAGTGTACGTACGCTATGTATGACGTAATGTTCTCTGATTGGTTTATCGCTGCCAGTTTACATGCTGTACTGCAGTTCACTGTGTATTAAAGGTAAGAAACTTTTGGAATTTTAACTTAATATACATTCTATTTCCGGTTTTATTATTACATTACATTTGTGTTACAATACTCGTTATTTATACAGTACTAAATGTGCAGAACAGTGTTTTTTTTCATTGTATGAGGGCTCTTCCCGGTCAGTGGAACAAATTAGCCAATTTTCATGCTAAATGTTGTTCGGGTTACAAAAGAATTTGGCTTACAAAAATCCTTTTGGAACAAATTGATTGTGTAGACATCCAGCAAGGATGAACTGTCAAGTGTATTTGTTTGTCCATGTGTTTGTTAGACTTTCAGGTTCGTAGAGTTCGCGTTCTTGTTCACGAGTGAGGGAAGGTTGGAGCGTGAGATCGACAGACGGATCGTTGCAGCGTCTGCAGTCCACCCTCACCTATGGTCATGAGTTATGGGTCATGACCGAAAGAATGAGATGGCGGATACAAGCGGCGGAAATGAGTTTCCTTCGTAGGGTGGCTGGACTCACCCTAAGAGATAGGGTGAGGAGCTCGGCCATCCGGGAGGAGCTCAGAGTAGAGCCGCTGCTCCTTCACATCGAGAGGAGCCAGTTGAGGTGGCTCGGGCATCTAGTCCGGATGCCTCCCGGGCGCCTCCCCGGTGAGGTGTTACGGGCATGCCCGGTCGGGAGAAGGCCCCCGGGAAGACCTAGGACACGCTGGAGGGACTATGTCTCACAGCTGGCCTGGGAACGCCTTGGTGTCCTCCCGATGGAGCTGGAAGAGGTCCCTGGGGACCGGGAAGTCTGGACTTCCCTACTGAAGCTGCTTCCCCCGCGACCCGGACCCGGATAAGCGGTGGAAAATGGATGGATGGATGGAGAGTTCGCGTTTCATCATAATTCTTAAACTTTAATAATACATTTCACTTTGCCCCTTTATGCATATCTTACGGATCTTCCTTGGTCTTTTTGCCACCCCTCTTCAAAAATTTGTATAAATCTGTTTTATATTTTTAGTGTAATCCTGTTAATTGTGTCAGTTCTGCAATTTGAAAATGATTGCTGTAGAAAAAGTTCTTTGTTTACACAATACGATAAAAGTAGTAAAGTAGCTAAGACTTTAAACAGTATTGTGGACGATGTTGAGGCTATTGATCCACGTTCTGATCCACTCTTTGTCAATGGTAAAATAGAACATATAGTAAAGGTCTCATGTTCATGTTTTTTTATTTTATATTTCCTTAACTCATCTAACTTATCTGGGATTTTCTCAAGAGTTTTTGTAATACCT
Organism: Oostethus manadensis; assembly: GCA_024372805.1. Lineage (NCBI taxonomy): Eukaryota > Metazoa > Chordata > Actinopteri > Syngnathiformes > Syngnathidae > Oostethus > Oostethus manadensis. Next base: position 2,547,953 of record QODF01000029.1, read on the forward strand.
TATAGCACAAGACAGTTGGCATTTGACAAGTGTGTCTTACCACAACAGCTATGCATTAATATACTGCAAAAATTTAATTTGAATAGCTTTAGTACTGTAAAGCCTCCTTTATTGAAAAAATGGCTTTAGTGCAAATGTCTGTATTGTATTATTACTGGCTATGGCAAATCAGTAAAGAAATGGGCGGTAACACACACCACTTCTGTTCTTCCTCTCTCACACACACGTTCACCGTTGCACATTCCTTGAATGAAGGAGACTGTGAGGTACGTCTCAATCGATGGAGGTCAAACCCAGGGTTCAAATATAAACAGCTGCATCAGTCACAATCGATATGCTGCGATCCCCTGGAAAGTGGTCAATACGTCCACACCCTGACCCTGTCACAACAGCGAGAGGGAGGGAAATGGCACCGGATGTAGTTTCTTCATGTTAACTCTGGTGATAAGAATGTTAATGAATGAATACAATCCAAACACACAAACATGCTGAGCAGCATTAGCAGAGCACTGATAACTCAATAGACAGTTGCTGTAAGAAGAAAAAGCTTCCTGTTGATTTTTTGACATGCCATAATACTTTCCGTCTCCAACATACTTTATTGAGCATCTAGTCTCATATACCAGGGGTCGGCAACCCGTGACTCCGGAGCCACGTGCGGCTTTTCTGCCTCTTTGTTGTGGCTTGATTCTCACTGCTCAAATATTTTTAACGCCTGAGTGGTGAAAATGAGTTCTGACTGGTGATTTGATGAGCGCGAGAAAGGGAGGGGTAGCTGGTGTTTTCCAGGCTGTGTTGTTTGAGATGTGACAGACACATCTCTTAAATGTAAACTAACCATCAATATATCCCCCAATAGAGCAACATCTGAGAAGAAAATGATGCTGGCTTACCTACACTATATGCTTGATATGTAGTGTGAAACAACAAAAAACACTGAAAGACATGTTGAGTACCCAACATTCTCTGGAAAGTACACCTACATGTGTAACAGTATCCATCCCTGCAGTCCAACCCTGCACATTACGAGCTTGAACAAGGGAAAAATGTCCAACTTGTCATTGCAGTGACCCAGACGAGGACCAATCAGCAAGTTTCATTGACCGACCAGAGAGCGGACAGGATGCTATTCAGTACGGCCTCAGTACGCAGGTAAACATGGAGGAAAAAAAATATCCTTGCCATGTCAGATTTCCTGGCACTCGTCGCCATAGCCAGCGAGTGAAAAGAAACAGGCTGTCAATGCTAAGTGCTGCCCATTTCCTGTGGCGTCCGATTGTGAGGTTTAGCCAAGATGCTATCACAACCCTATTAGTCGGCATTCATTACACATGCACACTGCATTTCCATTTGTTGCATTCCGTTGTTAGAACCGTTAAAATGACATAAACTTCAAACTTTTAAAAAGGTTTGTTTTAAGATGTTGTTTTGCAGCTTCAAAAGCAAACAGCAGAAATCCAGGAAAGGTTCAATAGTCAGCAACAGTAGATTTAAAAAAAAAAACACCCATTTACTTCTTCACCCACCGGTGGTAAAGTTTTGTCGACATTGCAGTGGCGGCGAGGCATAATGTAGCAAGGCTTGAGGTGCTCAATGAAGCTTTTAAACCCGACATTACTCACCAGCGACAAGGTCTAGCTCTTTTCTGTCTCTTAATGACTTTTTGCCATCTCCTGGGAGCTTCTCACGCTTTGCAAATGTTTCGGCCAGCGTTGAATGTTTGAGGGAGCTTGCAAAAATCCTCATACCGGTTTTGTGATGCTGCTTTAAATGCTTGGTAAGGTTGGTCATATTAAACTTTTGCACTGAGCTTTTTTTTTACTTTAACAGAAAATCTTGGCACACGGCGGACATCACTATACATCACTATCTATGGTTACCAAATTAGCACTTGCTTTTGTTGTGGTCACGTGGTTTGTATCCCAATGCTGCTGGATAGAAGTGGAACGAAGACACAGAAGTGAAATGGACTGCTTGTATCGGAGTGCTTATATTGGAAATATTAGATACAAGAGATCTGATTGTTTTTGCTGATTATCGGACGGACACCCAATATGAATTACTTGATTTTTGTTTTTATCTGTACAGTGAAAGTTGAATTTCCTGAGGTCACACAACTGGGAACTTTTTTATGGAAAAATATGCCTTTGGAGTTTAGATAATTAAAAATGAAAAAAAAAAATTCAGGAATGGCTTTGGGAGAGACGACATATTTTACCAGACCAGTATGCATCACTACAATAAATTACCTGAGCTGAGGAAATAGCCTTCTATTTTTATTTACAGTTTTTTGCTAACAAGTCTGCCTTGGTGGAGGTCAAGTGACATTGTAAGTAATATATGACACTGTAGTAATACTGCATGTGGTCATTAAAGTACTGCTAAAACGTTATTATAGTATTGTACAGAAAAAATATGTCTAGAGTATGTCTAGAGTTTTACCGTTACAGTAGTATGCCCAAGGTGATTTCTTTTGTGAGTGCACGTGGTTATGCTGCGTGTGTGTTAGTCTCAGCACTAAGCCATAGAGGAGATGGACTCCATATGCAGTGTGTTTTCACAGCCCTGAAGGAAATCATGACCATAGCAGAAAACCCACCAACTATTCCACGAAGGTCTCATTTGTCTGTGTGTGCATGTCTGTGCAAGGGTGTGTGTGCGGGTGTCTACCGAGTGAAGGTGTGCGTGTTATAGGCATGTTCTTTGTATAAGCCTGTGTGCGCACATAATCAAAAATATACTTTGCTTCAGGTTTGTATGCCCGTCCGGGGATGTATGTGCTGACGTGTGTGCGTGTTTGTGCTTCTGATGGTTATGAGTGGGTGATGGCGGTGTGACATGAATGCATAGCTTCCCAATATAAGGGCTCTTCACCCCTGCGAAAAAGCCATTAAAGGTGAAAAATGTGTGCACACACAAACAGAAAACACATACACACACAATATAATTTTTACCGTCAAACGTTTCATAACGGAAGAAAGCTGTATCGCTCACCCTGTCTGCGATGTTGTTATCAAATGTAGCCATCGTGGGATCTCATCCTCATCCAGTTCTCAGTCTTGTCTGAGTGAAAAGAATATTTGACAGCCAACCCCACCTAAGACACAAAAATGAGTGAGATTGGCTGATTGTTTCTAATGCAGACTCTAGTGGGGCTTTATCACACTGATAATGTTGGAAGCCAAGCGCTATCAGTGATGGCAGTCCATTTATTGCAGCTGAGACAGAACCGGGAAAATCATTTACAGCAGCAGTCTAGATTGGAAGCACACAGCTCTTGCAGTCCCCCGAATGTAGAATACTTCTCTGTTTGTGGCCTGAGACTGACCATTGATCTGTTCAGAACACAGATGAAATGATGTGGATTTTGGGAGATCCAGAATTTGTGAGTCTGACAATTTTGCATTGAAAGTAATCACTAAATGTAAGGACAACAGCTTTTACAAAACTTTCTCTTTTGTTTAAAAAACATAGAATAAGATAAATTGATTTGACTTCCCACTGCAGGGTATCGTGGCCAATTTGAATTTTTTGGTAAAATCCCATCTTATATGTTACATTACCAAAATTATTTGAACATGTATGCGCAAAAGTGCGACGTTTCACACCTGTGCCATGTGTTTATCAAGAGTTTGTGCAAACACGGTCAACATTTTCTTAACCAAACGATTAAGATTAAAGCTTTGTCCACACGTAGCAGGGTATTTTTTTTAACTCGTATTTCTCCCTCTCCGTTTATGAAAAAAACAGTGTCCACATGACCTTGTATTAAAAAAAATGCATCCCCACCTAACGATAAATGCATTGGGAAAGCATGCCAAACTCGTAGGCGGCAACAATTACTAAAATTCTATCCAATCAGATTTATCCTCTGTCATCTCTTCCTAAAACATGGCGCCCGGCTTGTTGTAGTGGACTGACAAAGAGGTAGGATTATTTATAAACGCTGATTTAGAATACAAAGTCAACTAGACGCAAAACAATATTGTCAGTTCTGAGGGCATCCATGTTGTTTCTGATGTAAATACGGGTGGGGTTTGTGACGTCACCGTATACGTTCCGGAAACGTTTGGAAACCTCTGGTTATTTGTGTCCATTTGCAAACGTACACCGGAGCTTTTTTTCAGATCCACTCTTTGTGCCGGAGGTTTTGAAAACCTTTGTTTTTAGTACCGTATATCTGCAAAAATGTGTGGATGATAGGCAAAAATGTGGAAAAAACCCTTCGTTTTATGAGCTACCCGCAAGATGTTTTGGCTATGGGAGTGTGTGGAGAACTTGCTGCGACGTCTGCTCTGAGGACCGTGTGGATAAATGTCAGAGCTAGGAGTGGTATGAAATTGACGTGAGTGGCTTGACTAACACTGTTTTCACATCATTTTTGGATGACAAGAATAAACTTTGCCTCCAACGATGACTACATTTATCCAAGTGTAATCCGCCTTCTTCATTCTTCCCGCACCAGGGCTCGAACGCAGCACCTTCGGAATGGGAGACGAGAGCGCTGACTGTTTGGCCAAAATCCTAAACTGTCAGCTGAGCTGAGCTGAGCTACTTACACAGCCGCACTGGCTGGAATCCGTTCCACAAGTCTCATCAGAATCAGAATCAGAAAAACTTTATTGCCATTGTAAATAAACAATTCACAAACTAGGAACTTTCTTTGGCGTCTCAGTGCGACGTAGAATTCTAAGTAAACCTAGAACATTAAATAAACATAGAACTAACACTAACTAAACATAGAACCCTGAGTAAAAAGTTGAAATCACTGATAAGTAAAGGCATGAGGGTGTTTTTAGTGCAGGTATTATAAGGTGCCAAAGTACTGATTGTAAAGTGACCATATTGCCAATGTTAAAAAGTGTTGATGAGTTCAACAGCAGCAGGAAAGAAACTGTCATTGTGGCGAGAGGTTCTGGTCCGGATGGACCGTAACCTTCTGCCAGAGGGGAGTGGCTCAAATAGTCCATGTCCAAGGTGGAAAGAGTCAGCAAGTATCCGGCCTGCTCGCCCCCGAGTACTGGAGACGAACAGGTCCTGAAGAGATGGAAGGCTGCAGCCGATCACTTTCTCAGCAGATCGCACGATGCGCTGCAGTCTGTGTTTGTCCCTGGCAGTGGCCCCAGCGAACCACACTGTGATGGAGGAGGTGAGGATGGACTCAATAATGGCCGTGTAGAATTGCACCATCGTCTGGACAGGCACCTTGGCTTTCCTCAGCTGCCTCAGGAAGTACATCCTCTGCTGAGCCTTCTTGATGAGGGAGCTGATGGTCTGCTCCCACTTGAGGTCGTGGGGGATGTTAGTGCCCCCACGGGGATGTTAGTGCCAGACTGATCACCGTCTGAGATTAGCCCGATGAGGGTGGTGTCATCCGCAAACTTAATCAGTTTCACCGAGTTGTGGCTTGAGGTGCAGCTGTTGGTGTACATGGAGAAGAGCAGGGGGGGAAGTACACAGCCATGTGGAGATCCTGTGCTGATAGTCTGAAAGTCCGAGACATTCTTCCCCAGCCACACGCGCTGCCTCCGGTCCGTCAGGAAGTCAGTGATCCACCTTGAGGTGGAGTCAGGCCCGTTGACCTGGATGAGCTTGTGCTGGAGCAGAGCAGGGATGATGGTGTTGAATGCAAAGCTGAAGTCCACAAACAGGATCCTGGCATAGGTTCCTGGGGAGTCCAGATGCTGCAGAATGTAGTGGAGGGCCAGGTTGATGGCGTCATCTACAGACCGGTTGGCTCTGTAGGCGAACTGGAGAGGGTCCAGGAGGGGGGAGGTAAAGGACTTGAGATGAGGCAGAACCAGGCGCTTAAATGACTTCATGACCACAGATGTCAGTGCCACAGGTCTGTACTCGTTGAGTCCAGTGATCCTGGGCTTCTTGGGGACGGGAACAATGGTGGACAGCTTGAAGCAGGCTGGGACATGGCATGACTCCAAAGAGATGTTAAAGATGTCCGTGAAGACAGGCGCCAGTTCTACCGCACAGTGTCTCAGGGTGGAGGGAGAAACACTATCCGGACCTGGAGCTTTCCGAGGGTTCTGTTTTTTAAATGTCTTGGCCACATTCTGCTCTGAGAGTGTGAGGGCAATGGGGGAGAGGGAGGGCTCCAAGGCTAATATGCCTGCAATGTCCATTGTAGTCAGTGGGGTGGTGGAGGGGTGTGGATCTTCGAACCTGGAGTAGTTAGTTCAGTCTTTCTGCTAAGTGAAGATTGACAACAGCGGGGGGGGCTTTGGGTCTGAAGTTCCCTCAGACCTTTCCAGACAGAGACAGGGTTGTTGCTCCAGGACTTTCCTTCAGATGTGTGTTGTGCCTTGATTTAGCCTTCTCCACCTCCTTTTAAATAGGTACATGCTCTGTTTGTATAACTGAGGGTCGTTACTGTTGTGGGCCTTTTCTTTCTCCTTCCTTAGCTGTCTCAGTCTGGGTGTGAACCAGGGTTTGTCGTTGTTGAAGGTCACTCTGGTGTAAAACGGGACCATGCTGTCTTCGCAGAATTGAATATATGACGTCACTGTGTCTGTGTGTTCGTCCAGGTTATTTGTAGAGGATTTGAATAGTTCCCAGTCTGTTATATCCAGACATGTGCGAAGCTCCTCCACGGCCTCACTTGTCCACTTTTTAGATGTTCTCACAGTAGGTTTGGAGATCTTAAGTCGTTGTTTGTATGCTGGGATGAGGTGAACCATGGCATGGTCAGAAAGGCCTAAAGCAGCACGTGACACACTTCGATAAGCCCCACTGACTGTAGTATAACAATGATCCAGCGTCTTCTGCTCTCTCGTCGGACATTTAATAAACTGTTTGTACTTTGGCAGCTCCTGGCTCAGGTTTCCCTTGTTAAAGTAGCCCAGGATGATAAGTAAAGAGTCCGGGAAAGTCCGCTCAACATCCAAAATCTGCTCCGCGAGCGCGCGTTGAGCTTCGAGCACGTCCGCACATGGCGGGATGTAAACAGCGGACAGGATGAAGGAAGCGAACTCGCGGGGAGAGTAGAAAGGTTTGCAGTGAATGAAGAGATATTTCAGAGCGGGAGAGCAGTGTTGGGAGATCACAGTCACGTCCGAGCACCAGGCGTTGTTGACGAAGAAACAGACTCCCCCACCTTTCGTCTTGCCCGAGAGAGCTCACTGTCTGTCGGCAAGAAGGAGTTGAAATCCCTCGAGGCTGAGAGCGTTGTCCGGGACTTGTTCGTTGAGCAATGTCTCCGTGAAGCACAAGACGCAAGAGGAGGAAAAGTCCCTGTTGTTCCTCACCAGCAGCGCCAGTTCATCCATCTTGTTGCTGATTGAGCCTACGCTGGACAGGAAAATCCCAGGTAAGGCCTTACGTGTGTCGCCTCTCCGGAGGCGTACGAGTACTCCTGCTCGCTTTCCTCGTCTTTGGCGTCTCACTCTTTTAGCTAAAACGAGAGCTAGATCTACTGCAGATACTGAAAAAGCTGGCAGTAGATCAGCAAGAGTGGTGGTTTTTATGTTTAGGAGCTTTTCACGGGTGTAAGAGCACGCTGACACACCGTTTACGAACAAAAACAAACAAAACATAGAGCACGTATCACCAGGGGAGACCATTCGCGGCGCCGTCTTGGATTCAACCCAAGATACGGCAAAACACGCCTTTCCATGACGTACTGTTGGATATACAGTCATATATAATATTAATATTGATATCATTATATATTATATATCATATATGTATCATTATCCCTATAGACATGAACTAACACTCCTATAGTCACTTTACACTTGTATTACCCAATACAGGAAACATAATAATAGAACATAAGCCATTCATTCATTCATTCGATTTTCTATACCGCTTATCCTCATTAGGGTCACGGGGATGCTGGAGCCTATCCCAGCAGACTTTGGGCGAGAGGCGGGGTACACCCTGGACTGGTTGCCAGTCAATCGCAGGAGAACATAAGCCACCGTAGACATGAATAAAATAACAGAGACTCTTACGGTAGCATTGACAGCGCATTTCCTGCAGTGGCTATTGTCTCCTCAATAAACGTTACTGACACATACAGACAAGTGTACAATACTACTTACTGTCGCTATTTGTGGTTGCAGAGAGACTCATGATGCACTTCAGTTATTCCATTGACAAGCAGAGGACACACAATGGACATTCACACAGGAGCTGCAGTGGGCCACTCTTTACACTGCTAACCTACTGTTAAGGCTCTGCTACAGTTGACTCTAGTGAGTTGACATCACACACGTTATTTCCCAGGCCCTGCTTATTAAAGGCACAGATGCTGTATTACACTTCATATGTTTTTATTCATTTAGCTATGATGCATCAAAGTACTTAATTTGGCCCATTAATATATTTTGCTTAAATATGCATTTTTTAATACTACACAATTTTAATACTAGTAATAGACCATATTAAACCACGATAAAAGGTCATTTTTTCAATCCATTATAGACCGAGGGCGCGGTGTTCGCCATATAGCGAGGGGAAAACTGTATGCGGCTGCAGTAGCTCGGGTACATATTATATTTAGATCTACATATCTATCTATCTACTAGGTATGTTTAATTTTTTTGGCCGATATCCGATATGCTGATATTGTCCAACACTCAATTTCCCACTTCCAGTAATTTTCGTTACCAATATGTGTAACATCACATATATCCTGTTGTGTAATTAACACACATTGCAAATCACAAGTTTACTTTTTGAAAGAGACACCACAGTCATAACGTTTGTCAAGTACAGAGCGAGCAAACTTCCATCCATCTATCCATTTTCTTCCGCTTATCCGAGGTGGGGTCGCGGGGGCAGCAGCCTAAGCAGGGAAGCCCAGACGTCCCTCTCCTCTGCCACTTCGTCCAGCTCTTCCGGGCGAATGCTGAGGCGTTCCCCGGCCAGCTAAAAGACATAGTCTCTCCAGCATGTTCTGGGTCTCACCCGAGGCCTCCTACCGGTTGGACGTGCCTGAACACCTCCCCAGGGAGGCCTCCGGGAGGCATCCTAACCAGATGCCCGAGCCACCTCATCTGGCTCCTCTAAATGCGGAAGAGCAGCGGTTCTAGTCCGAGTCTCTCCCTGATGACAGTGCTTCTCACCCTATCTCTATGGGAGAGCCCATCCACCCTGCGGAGAAAAGTCATTTTGGCTGTTTGTTCCCGCGATCTTGTACTTTCGGTCACTACCCAAAGCTCATGACCATAGGTGAGGGTAGGAAAGTAGATCGACTGGCAAATTGAGAGCTTTGCCTTTCAGCTCAGCTCTCTCTTCACCACGACAGACCGGTGCAGAGTCACCGCAGACGCCGCATTAATCCGCCTGCCCATCTCACGTTCCATCCTTCCCTCACTCGTGAACAAGACACATCCATCCATCCATCCATTTTCCACCGCTTATCCGGGTCCGGGTCGCGGGGGCAGCAGCTTCAGTAGGGAAGTCCAGACTTCCCGGTCCCCAGCGACCTCTTCCAGCTCCATCGGGAGGACACCAAGGCGTTCCAAGGCCAGCTGTGAGACATAGTCCCTCCAGCGTGTCCTAGGTCTTCCCGGGGGCCTTCTGCCGACTGGGCATGCCCGAAACACCTCACCAGGGAGGCGCCCGGGAGGCATCCGGACTAGATGCCCGAGCCACCTCAACTGGCTCCTCTCGATGTGAAGGAGCAGCGGCTCTACTCTGAGCTCCTCCCGGATGGCCGAGCTCCTCACCCTATCTCTTAGGGTGAGTCCAGCCACCCTACGAAGGAAACTCATTTCCGCCGCTTGTATCCGCGATCTCATTCTTTCGGTCATGACCCATAACTCATGACCATAGGTGAGGGTGGGAACGTAGATCGATCGGTAAACAGAGAGCTTTGCCTTCCGGCTCAGCTCTCTCTTCACCACGACGGTCCGGTACAGCGACCGCATTACTGCAGATGCTGCACCGATCCGTCTGTCGATCTCACGCTCCAACCTTCCCTCACTCGTGAACAAGAACCCGAGATACTTGAACTCCTCCACCTGAGGCAAGACCTCACTCCCAACCCGGAGGGTACAGTCCACCCTTTTCCGGGCGAGAACCATGGACTTTGGAGGTGCTGATTCTCATCCCAGCCGCTTCACGCTAAGCTGTGAACCGATCCAGTGAGAGTTGAAGGTCACTGCTTGATGAAGCCAGCAGGACCATGTCATCTGCAAAAAGCAGAGACCAAATCCTGTGGCCGCCAAACTGAAACCCCACAACTCCCTGGCTGCGCCTAGGAATTCTGTCCATGAAAGTAATAAACAGAATCCGTGACAAAGGGCGGCCCTGGCGGAGTTCAACCCTCACTGGCTTATTGCCGGCAATGCAAACCAAAATCTGACACCGTTCATACAGGGAACAAACCGCTTGAATTAGATGGTCCGATACCCCGTATTCCCAGAGCACTCCCCACAGTATTCCCTTAAGGAACCCAGTCGAATGCTTTCTCCAAGTACACAAAACACATGTAGACTGGTTGGGCAAAATCCCATGCACCGTCAAGGACCCTGCCGAAAGTATAGCTAGTCCACAGTTCCACGACCAGGATAAAAACCACACTACTCCTCCGGAATCCGAGATTCAACTATCCGGTGGATCCTCCTCTCCAGAACCCCTGAATAGACCTTAAAGAGAAGGCTGAGGAGTGTAATCCCACGATGGTTAGAACACACCCTCCGGTACCCCTTCTTGTAAAGCGGGACCACCACCCCGGTCTGCCAGTCCAGGGGCACCGACCCCGATGACCACGCGATGCTGCAGAGTCGTGTCAACCAAGACACGCCCACAGCATCCAAGGCCTTAAGGAACTCGGGCGGATCTCATCCACCCCCGGGGCCTTGCCACAAAGGAGATTTTTGACCACCTTGGTAACCTCAGCCCCAGAGATAGGGGAACTCGCCTCAGAGTCCCCGGGCACTGCTTCCATGTTGGAAGACGTTTCGGTGGGATTGAGGAGGTCTTCAAAGTATTCCCTTCACCGGTCCACAACATCTTGAGTCAAGGTCAGCAGCACACCGTCCCCACCATACACGGTGTTGACTGTGCACTGCTTCCCCCTCCTGAGAGGGCCGATGGTGGACCAGAATCTCTTTGAAGCCATCCGGAAGTCGTTTTCCATGGCCTCTCCGAACTCCTCCAATGTCCGGGTTTTTGCCTCAGCGACCGCCAGAGCTGCAGACCGCTTGGCCTTCCGGTACCTGTCAGCTGCCACCAGAGTCCCATGGGCCAAAATGGCCTGATAGGACTTTTTCTTCAGCCTGACGACATCCCTCACCGCTGGTGTCCACAAATGGGTCCTGGGATTATCGCCACGACAAGCACCGACCACCTTACGGGCACAGCTCCGATCAGCCGCATCGATAATGGCAGCACGAAACATCGTCCAGCTCTTAGGATTAATGGGATACGCAAACTCCTCAAACTCCTCCACTACGATAAGGTGGTGGCTCTAGGGAGGAGGCGAGCAAACTTGTTACTTCTCAAACACAATTGTTTACACGCTTTGGACGTGGTTTGATGAGGTCATCATTTGTGCACCGGAAAATATGGAAGCCCATAGACCTTTATACATTTAAAAAAAATCTGTTTTCATTACAGAGAACAAGCGCCATACCAATTTCTACCGATATTATATTTTTATGCCAATATCGGGTTTATAATATCGGTGGGCCAATATTATCGCACATCACTATTAAATACTAATAAGGCCGAGTTGCATTTTTTAAAATCTGAATTGCAGTGTTCACACTGACATGACAACACCAGATACAGGTTAACTATTAGCCAAAAACTCTGAATGTGTGAATGCAGTCTTATTATTAAACATCTTAGACTGGACTAGTTTTTATTACAGTAGAAGCAAGTAAATGGGTGCAACAACAAGTAGGGCAAGTGTAAATAATTCCTGGTCACAGGGCCATAAAGACAGAACAACTGGCATCAGTGATTACCTAAAGAACTGTCCACTTGGGAGACCGAGGCTCTCTATGATAGGATCAATAACCATTCATGGCTGGATGCTCTGGAACCAGAGGTTTTTCCTTTAACACACACACTAATCAATACAAGTGATTACCAGAATTAACCCTTGACACACTGAATCTGATCTATTGACTAAAAACATTTAGCCTCAAAGCAGATAAAAAACTCAGGGTTAAGACTCATACGTGAGAACAAGTATAAACGCTACACACCAAACTAAACCGCAACCCACCAAATATTTAATCATAACAATAAAGTCAATTGTACACACTGGAGGGTAAGTAAGTAATGAGCCATTATTTTTCTGCAGCATTTCAGAATTGTGTTGTTTTGCTCCAGGATGACTCCATGTCTAAGGTCAAGCCTTCTCTTTCATTAGTTGTGACCCCCTGCAACTTTTTCTCATCTCAGGTGACAAGCTGGTCAAAGCAGATTACACTAATTATGAGAAATTCTAGGTGGAGAGTGCCCATGTGTAAAAACTTAACTGAGGAAAACAGTCATAAATCTGGCGGTAAATATGAGGTTGAGACACTCCCTGTCCCTTAGGCAATTCTAAAGAGAAGTTTTAGGCCAGGGGTGTCAAACATACGGCCCACGGGCCGAATCCGGCCCACCTGGGGGTTCGGTACGGCCCGGGGGATAAATCTGCACTATTAAAAAAAATAATTAACTTACTGTAATAAATGTTTAATCTGCAGTTCCTATATTGTCTGCTAGGGGCGCTGTGTTTTAGTAAGCGCAGACAACATAAAAGCAACACTGCGGTGGAACTAACAGCAGTAGGTGGTAGCACTGAACTTCAGCATCTGATGGCGGCAATTGATTCTATCGCATTATCCACTTTTTCCGTTGGCCCTGGCACTTTCATCAGCAAAATGTCTTTGCCAAAAAGGAGGAAAGTGGACACAGAGTGTCGGATATTTCAAGAAAAATGGACATAAAATACCGTGGCAGACAGGATTTCGGAACCATTGGCAGATTTGGACCGCCAACTGAAACGCAAAGTGGAGTCATTTTTGGCATTTTCTGTTGTGATTGATGAGAGTATTGATATTACGGACGTCGCTCAATTGGCCATATTATTCGTGGAGTTGACAAGACCTTGACTGTCACGAAGAAGTTTCTTGAGCTGATGCCTATGACCGACACCACGACAGCTGAGGACATTTTCCGCTCTGTAGTCTGTCCGCTCTGGACAGAATCGGGGCGGACCGCGCGCCGTAAGCCTGGCTACTGATGATGCGGCGTCAATGATCGGTAAAAAGGCAAGTGTGACAAAATTCAGAGATAAAGTACAAGCCACAAATGGAGGAGGTCATTTTTGGACATTTCATTGTCTTTTGCATCAGGAGGCACTATGCTGCAAAACGTCAAAAATGGATCACGTCATGGAGGTGGTTGTCCGAACTGTTAATTTCATCCGAGCCAGAGGTCTCAATCATTGTCAGTTTGACAGCCTTCTCAGTGACTGCAACATTACCCATGGCGTGCCATACCACACGGAAGTACGATGGTTAAGCAGAGGTGCTGTTCTGAAGCGCTTCTTTGATTTACGTGCCGAAATTGGACAATTCATGGAGAAAAAAGGTAAACCTGTTAAGGAATTACAGTGCCCACTATGGCTGCAGGACCTTGCGTTTATGGTTGACATCACAGCGCACTTAAATAATCTTAACAAAATGTTGCAAGGACGCAAAAAAATTGTAACACAGTATTATGACCGCATACATGGATTCAAGTTAAAGCTCAGGTTACGGTAGACGCAGATGGCAAGCGTCTCTTTAAAAGATATGTACGCAGCAAGGGGTAATTCTGATGCGAAACGGTACAAAGACTTTTCGGGGTTTCGGGATTTCGGGGTTGTTGTGGGAGTTTGAGAAACGATTTCAGGTTTTTAGCGAACTCGAGACAAATTTGCAGTTTTTCGCTCACCATTCACAGTCAGAGCTTCTGATTTGCCTGTTGACATGCAACTTGAAATCATTGGTTTGCAGCGTGATGTAGAATTGAAGAACAAATTTGCCTCTGTGGGCTCAGACACATTTTACAAGTACATCCTACCACGCTATCCTACCTGACATTGACAGCACTGGCTGCAAAAATGTTGTTCATGTTTGGGGCTACCTACCTTTGTGAGCAAGTTTTCTCACTAATTAATATTAATAAAACAAAGCTGCGGTCAACTTCACACATAAGCACTTACACAAGATTCTGAAATTGGCTGCTACTCACGACATGATGCCTAATATTGATGCACTTGTGCAGGATAATGATGCCAAGTCATTCATTCATTCATTCATTTTCTATACCGCTTATCCTCATTAGGGTCACGGGGATGCTGGAGCCTATCCCAGCAGACTTTGGGCGAGAGGCGGGGTACACCCTGGACTGGTCGCCAGTCGATCGCAGGGCAATGATGCCAAGTTTCGGGGGCAATACTAAGCAAGGCGAGTAACTGCTGTCATTATTTGTTCAAATTGTTTTCCAAATGTTGAACAAACATTGAAAAAAAACATTGTTGCAATCAGTGTGACCAGTTTTTATGCATAACCCACTTAAATAAATGTTAAACTCAATAAAAGTGTTGTTAAAATTGCACACTTTTTTATGTTCCTTGGTTGTCCGTAAAGTATTTACTAAAAGGAAAATTTATTTAATGTAAAGTTTTTTTTAATTGACTTCTTATTAGTATTAGTGAGTAATACAAAGAAAAAAGTGGACTTATTATTAGTTCTATGTAATTTTGCAATGAGTTTACTGGCCCGGCCCGCTGGAGATCAGATTAAGCTGTATTTGGCCCCCAGACCAAAATGATTTTGACACCCCTGCTTTAGGCATTCCGGACCCTTGAAAAAACTGGGACAGACACTTGGATTTGCCGCAACTGAATGGAGGAATGACCACCGAACCGGGACGGGTGTCGCAAGGATGTGGATGTGGAGTGCTGCTGCAGTTGGTGAGAGGGAGCACGGCCCATGTCGCAATGTTGAAGGTGAGGGAGAGGAAGCTAGTGTAACGGAGGTTGTCCCAAAGTCAAATGCCATCGTACCAGATGAGGAAGAAGAAGGCAATGGCGGTAAGATAAACCAGGTTTCCACAGGTGTTGAGGGAGAGGAGCACGTGAGCCCTTCTGCAGCGGGTGTGAAGGATGTCTGTGGCTGACTATGTTGAATGCTGGTCGTTTCTAGCGTGGGCCAGCCACTGAAGCAGCCGAAGGCGTGGAGCCAGGGGCAGCTGGCACACACCTTTCCGAACTTGAGGATGTCTGCTTGGCCCTCTCCACACAGCTGTGACTGTAACTGTTGGAGACTTGGCCACGTCCACGGAGCCGGGATGGGAGTTGGTGCTGGATGCCGCCGCCAGGTACGTGAAGCCGGGACAGGAGCAGGAGATGACTTGGTCTCAGCCTGGCATGGAACAGGGGCAGGAACCGACTCTAGATAGGTTGTTACTTGGGATGTAAATCTCTTCGTGATAGACGATTTGATTAAAATCTAGATACACAGGTTACCATGCAATTAAAAAACAATATATTTGAAAAACAGAACAATCTTACACTATAAAATAAATATGCCAATTACTTCATACTGTTAGGCACTGGCAATAATAAAGTAGATAAGACATACCATCATACCATCATAAGACATACCAAAAAAAACTTGCTGAAAGAACATCTTTTTCTTTGATGGGATTGATATTTTACAGTCTATATTTTATATCTATATATTTATACCTCCTATATTTCTCCATTTGGATTTGGAAGTTAAAAAGCAGAAAATGTACCGTACTTGCCTGTGTTGGTTTGTCTGGTGAAGCTCTGCACCCTTCTGAAATTATTCCAAAGACGTCCCAAACAACAGCTAGCTGGGCGTGCGCCAAAGCAGAGATGTTAACATACTATCCTATGTTGAACTAGATGGTCAAGTGTTGCATCTTTCTTGAAATTGATTCGAAACAATCCAAACTTTGACGGTCAGATGTCTCCACAATCGATTATTCTAATGATTTATGACTGAGTCTTCTACCGGTGCATCTAATTTGTTAACTCGTCAAACCGGACAGCCGTTTGAATCAGTTTATCGTTTACATCCCTAGCTGTTACTGGTGCTGAATGCAGTCCAGTAACCATCAGACGGCATCTGCAACAGGAGGGTTTTAAGAACAAAAAGTAGTAGTGTAAACTAAGTACCTGTATCTATCTAGGAAAGCATCAAACTAAAAGATTTTGGTGTTGGATGTGTGATCCAAGATGGCTGCATAAACAAGCAATATCGAAGTAGTAAAACACAACAGTTTGTTACGTACAATACTGAACAATAACCAATAACGGGTGTAGGAGAACCGAGGTCAAATTTAGGCGAAAAATGTAGTCAAAAACGGAATCATATGAAAACTAGGGTTGCGCTGTGAATTGCAATGACTTCTAATAAGAATACTGTTTCATTAATTTGGCAATCTAAAAGCCTAACATTAAGTATTCTCAAGTCAGGATGGCTGTTTACTTTTTGAGCTACTTCCATAACAAGGATGGAACGTGGGGATGTACAAACACATGAGCTTATAATCGTAACGCTGCTGGCCATGTTTGTGCTGGCAGAGGGGTTTAAAAGGTGATTTCCAATTCAAAGTCACTCTGAAGCAACGTATATTCTGAAACTGCAGGGTGCCAAAGAAGTATAGTTGGCATCAGAAAGGGAGAGGTTACGAGAGGGAGAAACACGGAGAGGGGCTAAGATAACGAACCATTAAACTTGGCGCCGCTGTCCAAAATCCTGAAGAGAGAGCGATTGAGCATCTTTAAACACTGTCATTTGACTTTGTACAAAGTGACTTTTGAAGTGAAAGCAGCCATTTCCCCCCTTTTCCCCTGTTCTTTTTTCCTCTCTTCCGTCCACATTTTAATGCTCCCTGCTCTATCATGTAAATCCCCATTCAAATTAGTTGGGCATTAGAGCCCTCAGCAGTAATGTCAGAGAGACTGAATGAGATGGGGGACTTAAGCACCTAACGAACAATGAAATTCCCAAGCCTTGGGACAGGACAATTAAGAAGCAGGCTTAGCCAATGATGAAAATTTATTGCTATCTAATACATATTTCTATTTTCTGAACACTAACCAATTTGAATGTGATTAAGGGGGGCGGGGCGCTTCATTAAAGAGATGCTGTGCTCTCAGAGGTTGCTGAGAGAGGAGCCTTTTGATGTTAAATTACAAATATGGAAGAGAAAGGCATTATCATTGTCTTTCTGTGGTCCAAGTATTGTTTTCGATGGTTCCCCTGAAACGGGTTAGTTAACCCCTTGCTGTCCAGTAGAGATGCTAATATGAGGAGCCTGGGGGAGCAAAAAGGGGGTGCAGGAATGGAGAAAGCTTTTTAGTAGGATTATAGACAAAATAAACGACTTTGCATTTATTCCTTTCATCTGAACAAAAACATGCATCCATTCATTGGTTTTTGCTTTTTCCTTGTGCGTCCAACTATCTATTAGGCATGTGCTCAGCGGGTGTCTTTAGCTCTGTTGGAGCCAACTGCACGGGAAGCATTTCCAAAGGGAAAAGCACAGGAGTAAAACAACTGACTGCAGATTTGCACTTAATGCAGCTAGTTGCTTGGCAAAAATGTTTTATTCAATACCTCCAGATGAGGGTGATGGGAAGGACTTTATTTGATAGCGCTCACTATGAAGTGTAAATTACAATTACAATGATAAAACCTCCAAAGTCGAAAACAATCTGTTGACTTTTACTTTCTTCTCATTTTAAAATGATGCAAAACTCTTTCAAGTAACTGTATAATGAAACAAACAAAAAAACTACAATAAAGTAAAACTACTAATGAAGACACCAAATAGGCACATATTTTGCTAAGGGAACAGCGGGGACTTTGAATGGCAGTACTAATTGCTGTTTTATACAGTTCTGATCAAATTCTAAGACTGGTTAAAAAATTGCAAGAATTTACATTTTGCAGTGTTGGATCGTCTAAGTAGAGCTTTAAAATGCAAAAATAACAACACCTGAGTGAGACAAAAAATGTTAAGGAAAAAATTTATTGCACACAACCATTTACCATAACTCAAAGGGCTCTAATTTTATGGGTTGCGCAGCTTGGAGCAGGCTGTGCAGTGGTAATGTCGTCCGGCGTAACACAGAGCAGAGCCAATTTGGTAATTTAGTAGATCGAGGAGCACCACGATTGGTGCCAACTGATTCAGCCTGGCGTAGTGACAATTTCGTGCGATAAGGCTTCGGCGAAGGTCCACTGAAAGCTTGCCGGCCCCAAACTGGTCTGCTCTCGGCAAAAAAATAAAGCACAGCCGGTCTAGTGGTAATTTGGTAACATGTTACCAAAACCCCACATGCCGGTTTACAGGCACACTTAAATGCATTTCATAATCACAACAACCACTGTTTAAAGTAACTATCTGAATCAGCACATACTGTCCCGTCTGCCTCTGTCGCGCCTTCTCCACCACCCCATATGTCCCAGAATCGTCACCCCTCCTCCTCATCCTCCTCCTCATCAGAGGGCCAGTGGATATGATATGGATAGGTAAATTGCAAATAAACGGTTAATGAAACATATTGACATCTTTGATTGTGTAACCGGGAACTGCAAAAATGATCATAATGATTTGGGTAATACAAGTTCATCTCAAACACAAGTGACAAGGGCCAGACCACGAGCTTGGCAACGTGTATTATGCACAGTTGCTTCGGATTTCATCCCAATGAAATAGTTTTTGTTTATTCATATTACATATATACATATTATATTACATATTCATATTACAAATATAGGTTACTAAATAAGTGTCTCTCTTTATATTAGTGGGGAAAAAATGCTTACCTTACTGGTGTTCACCGTGTGCCTCCAGTGCTCTGATTTTTTGTTTTGCCTTCGGTGACATCATTGAACCGTTTTTTACACTGGGCAACGGTTCTCAGTACGTCAGGGCAAACCTGATTTATGATACTTGTAATCTCCTCCCAGGCCACTTTTGCATCAGCCCGTGGAGGTCTGCTCGCGTGACCATATATTCGGCCACTGCCAGCTTGGATCTCCCAGACCGAAACATCACTTTCCGTCTGGGAGAAGTTTGGCCGTCTTCCACTGTCTTTATCCATATTCAACAAAACTTGCAATTCTCTTCGCCAGCAGCGCATTTAAAGGTGAGGAAAGAAGCTCATTTGATTGGTTGATTTGACCTGGCTGTGTTAAACCCAGTCACGCCTTCTCTCCTCCCTCTTTGCCACTTGCAGGTAGGAGGGTTGGAGGCGTACTTACGCCAGGCTGCACATGGCACGAAATTGCAAAATGCGCCTAAAACATTAGAACCCGAATAGGTTGTTCATCAGCTGATCAAAAGTTTATGACCACAGGCTTTAAAAGCCAAAACTTGGATTCACAGTCATCCTCTGTCAGGTATTCACACTGTGATGATATTTTCATGGCAAAAGCAAAGAAAACATTCTCTCTTTGAATGTGGTCAGATTGTTAAGTTGTTCAATCGAATTCAAGTCTTGGTTCTGGCTGGCCCACTCCTTGACATTCACAGAGTCGTTCTGAAGCCAATCCTTTGAGATCTTGGCCGTGTGCCTGTGTCGTTGCTGCTGAAAAATGAACCTTCGCCCTAGTCTCAACTCACAAGCGCTCTGGAGCAGATTTTCATGCAGGATATCTCTGTATATTGCTGCATTCATTTTTCTTTCTATCCTGACTATTCTGCCAGTTCCTGCTGCTGAAAAGCATCCCCATAGCATGACGCTGACACCACCATGCTTCCCTGTAGGGATGGTATTGGCCTGGTGATGACCGGTGCTTAGTTTCTTCCAAACATGATGCCTGGCATTCACAAGTGTTCAATCTTTGTCTCATCAGCCCAGATAATTTTTATCTCATGGTCGGAGAGTCATTCAGGTGCCTTTTGGCAAATTCCAAACGAGTTGGCATCTTCTGTAAGATGACAAAATGTGGAAAGAGTGAAGCGCTGTAAATACTTTCCGGACGCTCTGTAACCAACCACTGCACCATTGCTGCTGAAGCTGATTGCAGTAGGATAGTCATTTTAAACTTGTTACGTGCGCCTCTTCTTGGCATGATGGAACAGACACTAAAAAATGTCACCGCCCAGAGCTGCAGGATCCCACTGGCTCGGACCAATTGGAGGTAGATATTTTACTCTCTCAGGATAAAAACATGTAACAGTGATTGTCCTGATGACATTACTGGCATGACAAGAAAATCTCACCTGAGATGTTTTCCACACGACACAAAAATGGAGCTTCAAGTTGTGCAAAGGAGTCAAATGGCAGCTGGCTGTGGGAGATGTTGCAGAGGGCATCCCTCATGACTGAAGGCCCTCTATCTGTGTGGTATTGACTGCATTTTTCAACAGAACAATGCTGCAATTTACAATGTCTGCCTGACAAAGGACTTTTTCCCTAGGAATGACGACACTCTTTTGGACCACCTTGCCTGTTCCCTTAAACTAAATCCAATTGAGACCATTTGGGGTTGGATGGCAAGGGAAGTTGATAAAAATGGACATCCCCTCTAAACAGTGGATCTGTCATCTTCACTACTTGCATCGAGCAACATGTGTTATTTATTGAATTCAATTGTGTTTCTCAC
Source organism: Oostethus manadensis (assembly GCA_024372805.1). Lineage (NCBI taxonomy): Eukaryota > Metazoa > Chordata > Actinopteri > Syngnathiformes > Syngnathidae > Oostethus > Oostethus manadensis. Next base: position 2,568,559 of record QODF01000029.1, read on the forward strand.
CTTCACCATTCTTTGAATCCATCATGGGTTATTTTTCAGCTGTACTCAGTCGAAAAAGCAGAAATTTGGGGAGTAACTGTGTTTGTTAGCAAAGAACTACAAAGTCACTCACTGATGATGTCATAGATGTGCAACATAGCTGGAGGACAATAACTTCAGGTTCTGGATTTCATGCTAATGTGAAACCAGGCAACATGTTACATACATTTTTGACTATACCAAAAAATACGCTAACCGGGGGCATATGCTAACAGAGTTGCCACTGTGTTGCTGGAATTAACTATTAGTATATATTTATGTATCACTGCGACTGGCTGGCGACCTGTCCAGGGTGTAACGTGCCTCTCGCCCAAAGTCAGCTAGGACAGACTGCAGCATACCCCAACGACCATAGTTAGGATAAGCGGCTTAGAAAATGTTTTGATGGATGTCTATTTATCAACAAAAAACTACACAAAACGCAATTGTCTCAACTTTACTCCATAAAATGCACCGTACTTGAAGCCTAACTAGCTGTTCTAAGACATCTTGTTTGAACTTGCACATAATGACTGTTCAAGTTAGTCGAACCTCAGCTACAGGAAGTGCACTGTGGTTTTCGTCCTGGTCGCGGAACACCAGACCAGCTCCACACACTTGCAAGGGTGTTGGTGGATGCATGGGAGTTTGCCCAACTGTTCTACATTTGTTTTGTAGATTTGGAAAAGGCATTCTGTACCATTTTGCCAGGTAACCCAATGAGTGACAGGGAATAACACACAGTAAAAACGTATAACACAATGACTAACAATGTCCAGCCAATGGTAGGATCCTGTTTGCACATACTTACAGTACTACCTAGAAAACTTGAATATCCTGAAAAGGCTGTTGTATTTCTGAAATTCAATTTAAAAGGTGAATTTGACACCTTATACTATATAATTGAATAACATGCAAATCAATTTTAATAAAATAAAACTTTGCTGATTAGGTCTTGCAGCTTAAAAAAATCAAATTTCTGTGTTTGTGGTTTTTATAAACAGAAAATATTAATCAGCAAAGTTACAACAAGGAACTGCTTGAACTATGGAAATGTGCGTGTAATAAAAGTGACTCAATAAAAGCTGTTGGTTTCATATTTTATGTTAAATTGCCAAAATAAAAAAACTCTTACTTGATATTCTAATTTATATATAAATATACATATTATACTTCCGTAGCCCGATCATTTATAATGCTGAGCTAAATGCTACTTGCTAAGCCGTATTATGGAGAAACAAACAGGCAGTGCACCATCGACTCACTAAGCTGAAGTAAAGAAAAAAACGGTTCTTTTAGTGTGGACTGGCTGTTGGAGTATGTGCCAACAGAAGAAAAAGAGGCGAAACTGGGTGAGATGTTTTCATTTTCGAATGAGAAAGTGTTAGGCGGCGGTCTTCCCCTTGCGCTTGGGAGTTTAGCACGGCATCCGTGTGAAGCCTTTAGGAGACATTTTAGTAATTACTCCAGGCAGACTGCAGCCATTAATACACCACCAAAACTCAGCATCCTCATTGTTTTTAACGATTAACATACGTGATTTCCTGCAACACATTACAAAATAAGAGCCAGGTATAAAACAAGTAAAGGCGTACTCTTATAATGTCTTACAGAAAGGGCTGTTTTATAAAACATGCTGCAAAGCCAAATTTCCAGGCAAATGTTTGGAAAAAAAAGAGTGGACTGAGTATGCTTGTGTATTGTATGCTCTGATACGTGAAAAATTACAGGAAATACTGCTACTGAGACTGCTGCCCCCACGACTCGGACCCGGAAGAAAATGGAACCTAATAAAACTTCCTAGTTTGTACCTGTTTTATTTACCTTTGGAGTTTGGAGTTTCCCTTCTCTTGGACCTCTTTTACATGGTTGTACCTGATCCAACCCATACTGTAAAAAGCTTGATGGAAAAGTGGCTTTAAAAGTGACCACCTCACATAAACAGACTATTTCTCTGATAAGGAATTATTATACACGTACTGTGTGCTATGTGGCTGTAAATGGGTTGCATAAGAGTTTACCGGGCTGCACAGAAAAAATCATAACCTCATGTTTTTTGACAGTTATGACACTTCCCAAAATACATTTGAGAAAAGCAACATAACTCTTGTTATCTAAGTGTCCTGCTCTAACAGAGGTACTAATAATTCAGGTCCTCGATGAGGGCAGCAAACTGTGCATATATCTTTTTCCCTCAAACAGGCACCCGGGCCAGATTAATTTGTGTTAATAGATGCGTTCTCAGGCCTAGTTTGGAGGGGATAAAGGACATTTTCATTAACTTTCTTTATATTTAATGTTCAATTAGTTGCGGGTATAACCGGACCATAATCAGATGGAAATATGGGCAAGAATTAATGCCCCGGCAGGAAGAAAGAAAGACCAAGGGATTGGTTTGCACCCTAAGCACAATGTGTGCGTCTATGCGGTGTGTATATGTGTGCACACTTGTCTTCATGAGTGTAAAACCTTATGCAAAATGTTACAGCACAAAAGGTATTAGTTCTCATAAATATATTTATAGAGATTAGTTGAGCTATTTACATGAATACACAAATGTGTGCTGTGTTGTGTCAGGAGCAATGCCTGCGGGGGGAAGCGTGAGGGAAAGGAGGTTTACCACAGCATAAGGAGAAAATGAATGACATGGAAAATATAAAAATCAAACACTGTATTGTGTGGGTGAGGAGTGCTTTTATCATCCCGATAGGCAGCGTTTAGTGTTGTGTGTGTGTGTGTGTGTGTGTTTCTCTGTGACTGATGCGGCGTGTTGTGTTGCATGTCACGCTGAATGATAGGATTACTCATTTTCCCCTTAGCGGAACACAAATCACTCTTTTATCCGCCATCATTGAATCTTTCCAGGGTTAAGTGTTCACGCTCGAAGCTTCTTGATGCTCTCTGTGTGTGTGTATGTGTGTAATTGCCTGCCTTATAAGATGAGTTTGTGATGTTTGGCAAAATATTCCATCACGTTTTTAGAGGCAAAGTGGCAGTACAAACGATGCTAGAAAACGGTGACGTCTTGTCTCTGCATGTCACACAAACACACTCGATGAACATGAAGCAGCTTATTGAGTGACATGTTGAATCAAACAGGAGACGTGCACTGGTAAATCTCCAGGAAGAGGAAACACAACTCTGTGCGTGGGTGCATGTGTCTGTACGGGATAGGGGGCTAGATATGAGGTCACTGTCTGGGGATTCATGGCCTGCAGTCCAGCAAACTGCAAGAGGATTCACGGAAAGGATTTAGGTCCGCATTGGATTTGTAACACATTCATTTCCGTCGCGGAGTAGAGGCAGCAACAAGGAATAGGTATAGTAATTGATTATTTGATCTCTGAGAATTTGCCGTGGAGTTGATTGTTGATTAATCGTGCCTTCAAGCAACTGAGTAAAAATGGAGTGCACTACTTGGCTGCAACCAGAACAAGTGATTTCACACATGAAAACAGTGTCCCACAATCAGATAATTAGACGCGTAACAACATCGGTGCTAGATTCTGTTTTGACATATATAGTGCAACCCCAGTTAGCATCATTAATCCATTCCAGAAAGTCCGACGCACACTGACATGTGCGCTAACCAAATACATTTTGCTCATAATGCAAATCCAATTCATCACAACACAAAATACTTTTTTTTATAGTTTCACAATTATTTTCACAGGCAGAAAACAAATCAAAATACATACAAATTGTTTAATTAAGAGGATAACTTTAATATTTAACGTCACTTTTGCCTTAAATGAAGACTTGATGGTTGACAAAGACTAGATGACCATTTATTTGTCATAATGCTGCCACTTGCAACTCTGTTTGGTTCCGTTGTGGGTTATTTTGCAGCCTTAAAAAATAAGCAATAAAAAAGGCAGAAACTTGTGATATAACTGTTTTAGTTAGCAAAGAACTAGAGTCACCCGCCGGTGACAAAGCTGTGGGACAGTGACTTCTGGTTCCGCTTTCCAGTTCAGAGCATGACTGCTAACAGAGATGTTTTGTGATTAAAAATGACTAACACAGTTGGACTGATGCAGTGGATTCATAACACAACATGGCATCCTTGACATCAACTTCATCCTTCCATTCAGTGCCACTTATACAGAACAGCAACCCCAAAAGAAGAAACAGTAAATATGATTATGTAAAGTTAATTAGATAAGGACTGTTTGGAGACACCTGCAACGATGGAAAGAAAAGCCAAAGAACAAAAAAAACGCATTGATAATTATGAGAAGAGTTTGATAATTTTGTCATTTTATCAACAGTTATATCCAACAGGAGCACTTTATGAATAAGACAAAAAACCTTTCTCAAGGACAGAAGAATTGTGGAGGAGATGCCGTCAAGCTGCAACCAGATAAAGGCACCAGTATTTAAAAGAAGACACTATGCCATAAACAGACCACTTTCACGACCTTAACCAGACTAAATTGTAAGCAACCATTGGAGGAAGATTTACATTTTCTCTCTGAGTTGCTAGTCCACTTTTGTCCAGTGCCTGTTCTTTGGACACTAGTGTTAAACGTTCACATCCACAACAAGGTGACTAAAAAAACAAATTAAAAATACTGTAATTTCTGTGTATATGTGGTTTGTGGCTTGTTATGGTGAATGACATGAATTCTTAGTTTATTGCAGTCCATGTAAACCAAGCCACAGTGTGGATTACCTCCCCACGTCTCTGTAATGATAAGTTAGTCATAGTTAAAAATAATTGGTGGTTATATTCTGTGAAATTTCTCAACATACTCAGTGATCGTTTATTTAAATATCCAACGCCTGTCTTTGCTTGTATTTGGCATCTTTTTTTCCGTGCACTCCATCCAAACGAATTACTCTCCTACTTTCAAACAATTTCATGCTCCAGTTCTAAAGCCTACTTTGAAAGATAACAGGGAAACATGGAGGAAATTCCGATCATTTGGCTAAGATCCCCTCTGACTTCATTAGCTGCCTGTATTAATTAAAAACAAACAGGATCAAATTGACCACAAATGGAATTTTGGGAGAAATCTTGTCAGCAATCCAATAATGTTGTGTGAAAAAATATCATTTCAATTACAGGGTAAGCTGTCTAAAGCTGGGGTCCGATCTGGCCTTCTGCAATGAACTTGGGGGGCTTCACAAGCGGTGTCTTGGTGAGCGCACCCAGGGACTTGAACACAGACGATTACTGAGGTAATTTGGCTGAAAGCCCACTTGAATTGGCCCAGACCCTCGATACTATCAGCTTCACAATTAACCAACAAAAACAGATAACCTCCCAATCTCTGCAAGGCGTTGCAGCTATAATAGCTCGCCAGTGCTGCCCAACACACACGAACACACGCACGCTTTCCATAAACAGATACAGTAGCGATGCGCACACAAACCTAAATACACTGCAGGGATTTCTCTCCAATTAACATGCATGCAAAGCAATTTAGAACCCAACAAGATGTTTTTGTCTGACTGCTCCAGGGTAATTTAGCACTTCTGCTTCCACACAAGCCTACCATAGCGAGAGGAGGAGGCGGAAGCAAAGAGGGGTTAGCAAAGTGGAATGGATTTCTTGATTAAAACTGCCCCTCTCACCCTCCACTTTCTCTCTGCGTACAGCGGCCTGCGACAGCGGCCACGCACACGCAGCAAACATGCAGCGAATCCATATGCCCTAATACAGAGACAGCATCATTGTTAATTTCCTTTGTTAGCTGTCTGCTCTCCTGGCCGATTTAATTTGTGGTGGCGTTTTAGAGAGCGGTGGGTCGGAATTGAATTTACAGACATTCGTTCACTTGCACATTCCCTCTGTGTGCGCGCCATTGTGTGTCTGTTTTACGTACCGGTCAATAATTGAACTTAGATTACTGTTGATGTGAATGCATGATCACACTGATGCCTGCCTGCAGCAGATGTCCACAGATGGTTATGTGTATGTGTCTAATGTGCTTTCTGTGCAGCTTTAGCATTCATGCTCAAATTATCCCTGTGCTGCATGCAGTCAAAGGCTCCGACAAGAAATGTTTGTGCGAGCGAGCACCACTTTTGTTGCGTCTTTTATCTTTTATTTGGCATCGTTGTGACTCGATCCCCTGTGTGTGCTGTGCATCTCTCACCCACACACTTACACATCAGACTGTTTGTGATCCTGACTAACTTGCCTCTTTCACTGCCAGGCAATTCTTGGGCAAAAAAGGAGAAGTAAACAGATAAACGTGTCAGGCTGAGTGCATGCAAAATACAGTCTATTAAAAAACAAACAATATGAAAGCTTGTTAGAAGAAGAATATAAATATATCTGAGCTTCCCACCTTCACAACTTCCTCCTCCTAACCCTTTTCACGTAATTAAACCTATAGTCACTTTCAATTAGGCAGCCTTTCTCCCCACGCACGCCTTTATGTAAAAATTAATTAGTCAATTAGCCAATTAACATGTGAGCGGGCCTTTGTGTTAACGAGGCTTTTACAAGCTGTAGCAACCTTGAAGTAATGGCCGACAGGCAACAGACGCCATGGGACTAGTTTACACCACACCGACTCCATACAGCCAGGCTGCAGGCACACACACACACACACACGTCACTTTTAGTGATGTTAAAAAGACTAAAGTTGTAGCCAGAATTATAACCGTAATACTATATGCCTCTCTTAACGATTGACCCATTAGACGTTTCATGACTGTTGTTCTCAATAAACTCCCTGGAAATATGTCAAGGACACACACAAACACACACACGCAGGCCACAACATTAGGTAAACTTGCACAATACAATGTGATTCAGTCCAAAGGTGCTGGACAGATTTCTACAAAAAGATTTAAATTGTTATTTTGGTAATTGTTACGTTATGCAAAATGTTATTTTGAACTAAATATTTTATTGAGCAATTAAATTCCCATTTGTTTATATTACTCTAAAACAGGTATCAAATCAAATCTAGGTGTGTGCCAAATTGTACAAAATGTTGCACTTGTTGGTCTAAATGGGTCCAGTAACAAAAGGAAGTTCAACATTTTAGACTCCCACATTAGGTGCCCTCAACAACTTTGCCTCTAAAAGTTTTGCAATGTTCATGTTCTTCTGGTTGTTGAAATAAGTTAAATAAGTCAATAAATAAATAAGTCATAAAAAATAGCTATTTTAATTTTCACAAAATGCACACGCATCAGCGGCACGACACAGCGGTGGCAGTCCCGTGCAGCCCACCACCGCAACTTCAAAAATTCCTAGGGAAAACCCTTAAAGGTATCCAATACTAAACAACTTTTTGTTTTTACCAATATGGCGACTTCTGGTGCTGCACGGTGTTGCATCTTTTTGCCACCTTCTTTGACATTTACATTAGGTGTATGTGGATGGAGACAGGCGTGCAAGACAAGCCAAACAAATGTAATGTAAAGTATATATGAAAGGTGATTATTTTCCCTTATGTCGATGTTCATAAATAGGGGTGTCCCGATCCAATATTGATCAGTCCGATATCAGTTGGAAGTCGAATCATATTGGCCTCCATCTAAAACTTCTATTATCTGCACTCTGATGCACGCAGTCGCATTATTACTCTGCTCCGGCAGCGTCGGCAGATCCAGCATGCAGAGGACATAAGATCACATCGGCAGCATGTGCTAACATGTTAAGTAAGCAGGAGGAGTCATGTCGACTGCGTGTTTTTTCCCAAAAAAGACTTTGCAGCTGAATGCAAAACTTGCCACGCACAAGTTTCACATCATGGCAAAGGATCAGGAAAATGTAATACGTGCTACCTCAACACGCTGCAAGGTACGAGGATTTGTGCGAGACATAGGCTCCCTCCCCTGCTGTCCGAAACATTTGAACAAGTGTGAGAAACTCCCACGGGATGACAGGATGTCAGTGCCTATAACGCAAAAGAGCCAGCCTCTGTCAATGGTGAGTAATGTTGGGTTTAAATGCTTCACTGAGCACCTCAAGCTTTGTTACATTATGCCTAGCCGCAGCTAAATTATCGATATAACGATACCCAAGATGCATAAAGAGATACATGGGTCAGTTTTTCTCATACATACTGTTGCTGACTGCTGTTGTCTGATTGCGTAATACCCAACCTTTTCTAACATTTCACACTCTAAAATAAACCATAAAAGTATGACTTCACGTTCAAATACTGATACACTGTAGTATCGGAACTGTTTCCGCATGCTTTAACCACTGGTACAAATTGAAAAATATGGCACATGATACATTTCATACTAAATGTATGGGCCATTTTAAGTAAATTTCCAAATGTAATTAATGTTTATTTGTCATATACCAGTGTTTTAGTTTGCCCACCTCATCAAGTAACTGTACACCACAGGTGACCTTGTTTGCTTATTTTAGCCCAGTCGCTTGATTAGTCTCTCGTTAGCGGAATCACACAGTTTGTAGGGATTGGATTGCTGTAAGGTCCAAACTTTCTCTCATTGAGGCCCACTGATGAAGACCTCTCTTGCTCCAAGCACTGGCCTTCCTCTTTTAGCCATACACAAATCACAGCGGTTTATCTTTACTGTACATTGCACACATACGATAACACCCACTTCTCAACCCCCTTCTTTCTTGCACACTTTGACACACCAAGACAGAACCGTGTGCAGTTGAGTCCAGTTGTGTCAGCATATGTCTGGTCTGTGTCTGTGTATAAATACAGCCCCAGAGACAGCAGTAATGGCTCCCGCTTCAAATAAACAGAGTGCAGAGAAGCCTCCTATCCCTGCCTTTCTCTGACCTAAATCACGGCTGGACGACACCCCACTTCCTCATGCTGGACGTTCTCAAAGAGACGGGTGCACCACGACCAGACCTGTAGGCGAAAAAGTGTGTGTGTGTATGTGCGAAGAAGTGAGAGGGCCAACAAGAAGGAGAGGTAGCGCCGGAGTTGATATATACCACATGTTGCAAGCTACCCAGACACAACATCTCCTCTGCATAAGGAGGGGTACTGTGCAAAAAAAATAAGACAGGCGACGGGGAGAAGTTTCTGCTGGAGCGCAGGGAGTTATTAATGGTATGAGCTGGTGATAGTGGGCGGGGCAGCACCGATTGCTGAAGAAAAACCTTGTAAAAGTGTGAGGCACTCTTTACTGTGAGGTTGGCAAACGAGGAACATGGTTGAGAGGTCATGGAAGGTTCATGTAAAACAGTCCCAAAAAAGAACCTGCCATTTTAGACGCAACAGCCACACAAATACACACACATTTTATACCGGTAGTGGAGATCCCTCTTTCAGTAGAGTACCGACCTCCTCGAAAACGTTTATTTTTGCGTTCCGTCAATCTAAACAATCCCTTAAAAGGGATTGCAGATGTTTATAGGGCTTCACAGAACAAATGCTGCCTTTCTGGCCTGCAGATGCAAACACACACACACACACACACACATGCAAAACACGGAGAAGACGTGCACATGCAGATACCCCACCACCACCACACACACACAAGAAAGACAGTAAAGCTGGCAATAGTGCTCTGCATTACATTCAATGTACACATGTATCAAAACATGCAAAAGCTTTGGTGAAAATATATTCATAGTTTGTAATGGAAATAACCAAATTGGGAAAAGGGCTGTGTGTGTGCTTGTTTTGTTTATTGTTCTTTTTTTTCGTAAAAAAAAAAAAAAAAGGCTTGTTAAAAACTCTGCCCACATTGCCTGAGCACTAAAGCCTCTCAGACAAGCAGTGTTTTAGTGTAAACACACACAGTGCTTTTCCCCTTACATGGCCATGTGCTGCCAAACTATGTGTGTGTCAGTTTGTGTGTGTGTGTGTGTGTGTGTGTGCTAAGGATGGTTGATTATGGTCATTATTAAGCAGCTCAGCTAAGTGTGCATGGAGGGAGCTCATGTTCCAGAAAAATGTTGTTTAAACAGTGCCAGGTGTTTTGTCATCGACACGGTACCATTTCACGGACCATGCCTCAAACACACATGACAGAGCTGTGCACCCCTACTGTGCACGACGTACGTTTATTCACACCAAAAAGTCCATTTGGCAAAAGACAAAAGTCGTATAAGTTTAAAGCCACGGAGATGCCTTTGTTTGACTCACTTTGCGCCTTATCATTTACAAATTGGGGACTCCAAAAACTCCCAACACTTTCCTGCCACTTCATTACTTCTATCTGTGTCCATATATGGCAAATAAATGAAGTTGGAGTGTTTTTATAGCCTTAAGAAAGTGCAGTCCCCTATCAGAGCATAATGTGCTTTTATGATAGTGACAATTATAAATTTGGGCAGTAAGTCAGGGACAGAGGGGGTGTGAGGGGCGTCAGTGGGTCCCCTAAGTCTTGGTAATGAAGCTCCATCCATTTCTCCTCCTTCACGCACACATATGCACACGCTCAAATTGGCTCTAAGGGGTACCGAACATTGAGATTATGACCGCCTGACCATGAAAAATTAACAGGTTTATCTCTTTCCCCTCTCTCTCTCGGTCTGTATGCACCCTCTCTTTATGGTAGTTACACCCCCATCCCCCTCCAACTGCCCATCTCCACTCATTTCCAACTCCGGCCCTGCGATACTTTTCCAATTTTCCTTCAGTGTCTTCCAGTGAGCCCAGGGGAGGACCTGGGGAGAATGGAGCTGTGATTAGGTTGATACATTCTAGATAATAAAAGCAGAATGGCTATCATTCTCTCTTTTCTGCAGTACAGAAGAGCGCCTCTGCCCCACCTTACACGCACCCCTTTCCTCTCTGCTCTGGGCAGTTTGGACACTGATAGACGAACCACACGTTAAGGACAATGGATGAGAAGGACTTGTCCAGATATGGGACCGGGTGCTTTTACTCCCTTTTCCTTGATATCTTGCTTTGTTGTTCCACTTGGCAATGTCACACATGCTTGCGACAAGAGCAGATACTCTCAAGTTGTGCTATCAGTAAATGCTTCTGTCTGTCTGGGTCTCTGCTTTTAGTTCCTGTTTTGCAACTGCACAAACTTTGTGTGTAATATGCCAGATTTCCAGTGAGTGATATACAGTACTGCCCGGAAAATTAGAATATCCTGAAAAGGTTGTTGTATTTCTGCAATTCAACTTGAAAGGTGAATTTGACATATTACATAGTCAAATAATATGTCAATCGATATATTTCAAGTTTGTTTTTCTTTGGATTTTGCTGATCAGGTCTTGCAGCTTGAAAAAAATCAAATTTTCTGAGTTTGTAGGTTTTAATAAGATGAAAACCCTAATCAGCAAAGTTACAACAAGGAACTGCTTGAGATATATCAAATTGCTCAATAAAATTGGTTGGTTTATTTTTTTATGTGAAATTGTCAAAATAAAACAACTTTTACTTGGTATTCTAATTTTTCAGGTAGTAGTAGTTCAGCTTGCTCAGTAAACCCTGACTTTGTCTGCATTTCCATGTGGAGTGTATAAGGAGGTTGGCAGTAGCTGTGTCTTGTACATAAGTGACAGCGGCAGCTGCTGGATTCAAGGTGGGGAAGCTCGTTTCTTTCATAAATGTGTTTATTTATTTATATGTAAATTCTACCCTCCAATCCTAATAGTTTTTAACAACGACAAATTTGCTGGGGATCTGAAAAGTCTCCAGATCAGCTCAGAACAACTGAATTAAAAACAGCATTTAACCAATGACCGTCCAGTTTTGCGCAGTGGATCAGTGGATGATTTTGAACAAATGATGAAGGTTTATAGCGGTATTTAGTCAGTGAAATGTACACACAGCAGTACATATTTCACCACTTTTTTGGGACATTTTAGGGGAAGTTAAGCTTGCCTTGCAGTCTAAGAGCAATCGCCACTGATAAGTGACAAATATAGCAGTGTTTTCACCAAATAGTTTGGTACAGTTCAATAATGACTGGAAATTGTTTGTTTGTTCTTGGCTGACCGTTGGGAAAAATCACAAAGAATTGGGTCACTTTTTAAATATCTATATTTAGCTGAGATGGGAACATCTGCATGAATGTACAGTCATAGCGGTCAACAAAGGTGAAGTATCCGCCACACAGGCAAGCAGGAGTGGATCTCCACCTCCGACTGTAGTATTGCCGTGTAATGCTGGTCTGGAAACTGCATAAACCCTTACACAATGCAACCCCTGACCAGTGACACGGCAAAGAAGCTTGGACACACTCCTCCATTGTTTGGCAACACCTCACCTTCCAGGTGAAACATGCATGGGTTTTCAAAGTGTGGCCCAAGGGCCTTTGGTGTAGTGTGGCTCTTTGCAGAAATAAGATAGAGAAAAACCCAGCATAAGTGAAAAAATAGAGCTAAAAGGCATAATTTAAAGCTCAGGTTTGCTAAAATTTCAAAAACAAGCGGTGGAATATGTACTACTGTGTGTACATTTTATACTAAATATGCGCAGGATACCTTCATCTTTTGTTTAAAATCAGCTACTTATCACAAATAACTTCATTCCTTCTCAATCACCCTTTAGTGCCACAGCTAAGCACAAGCAGACACTGAGCATCTACTGACTTTGATGGCGAAGCATAGAGTGGGTTGGTTCACTGTGCGAAACTGGATGGTTATTGGATTAATGCTGGGATTTGTCCCGCCCATCGGGCGCTCAGGATCTATCTCTGGAAGTATATGTGGCAGTGGGCTGGCCTGGACGCTTGACTTCTACATGATGATTGGATGATCTTTCTGAGGTGGAATAACATTTTTGATTGACAGTGAAATGAGCAACTCAGCGATCCTGAAGATTAAACCACCACCATAGCATTTTTCAATTCCATTTTTCTGAACTGATCCGAAGACTTTACCAATCCCTAGCGACTTTGTCGTTGTTAAAAATGACTATGAATCTAGGGTAGAATTACATATAAATAAATAAACACATGTTTTATGATGTGGGATTTTGGCCGGAAAACAAAACAAATATATATATATCTTCTTTTCCTTTCGGCTTATCCCGTTAGGGGTCGCCACAGCGAATCAATTGCCTCCATCTAACTCTGTCTTCTGTATCCTCTTCTCTTGCGCCAACTACCTTCATGTCGTCTTTCACTACATCCATAAACCTCCTCTTTGGTCTTCCTCTAGGCCTCCTGCCTGGCAATTCAAAACTCAGCATCCTTCTACCAATATATTCACTATCTCTCCTCTGGACATGTCCGAACCATCTCAGTCTGGCCTCTCTGACTTTATCTCCAAAACCTCTAACATGTGCTGTCCCTCTGATGTGCTCATTCCTGATCCTGTCCATCCTGGTCACACCCAAAGAGAACCTCAGCATCTTCATCTCTGCTACCTCCAGCTCTGCCTCCTGTCTTTTCCTCAGCGGCACTGTCTCTAAACCAAACAACATCGCTGGTCTCACCACAGTTTTGTACACCTTTCCTTTCATTTTAGCTGAAACTCTTCTATCACACATCACACCCGACACTTTTCTCCACCCATTCCAGCCTGCCTGCACACGCTTCTTCACCTCTTTTCCACACTCTCCATTGCTCTGGACTGTTGACCCTAAGTACTTAAAATCCTCCACTTTCTTTATCTCTTCTCCCTGTAACCTCACTCTTCCACTTGGGTCCCTCTCATTTACACACATGTACTCCGTCTTGCTGCGGCTGACCTTCATTCCTCTCCTTTCCAGGGCAAACCTCCACCCCTCAAGCTTCTCCTCCACCTGTTCCCTGCTCTCACTACATATCACAATGTCATCTGCAAACATCATAGTCCATGGAGATTCCTGTCTAACCTCGTCCGTCAGCCTGTCCATCACCATAGCAAACAAGAAGGGGCTCAGAGCTGATCCCTGATGGAGTCCCACCTTCACTCGGAACTCCTCTGTCACACCTGCAGCACACCTCACTACTGTCTTACAGTCCTCGTACATGTCCTGCACCGCTCTAACATACTTCTCTGCCACTCCAGACTTCCTCATACAATACCACAGTTCCTGTCTGGGCACCCTGTCATAAGCTTTCTCCAGATCTACAAAAACACAATGCAGCTCCCTCTGACCTTCCCTGTACTTCTCAATCAACATCCTCAAAGCAAATACTGCATCTGTTGTACTCTTTTTTGGCATAAAACCGTACTGCTGCTCACAAATGCTCACGTTTGCCCTTAGTCTAGCTTCAACTACTCTTTCCCATAACTTCATTGTATGGCTCATCAGCTTTATTCCTCTGTAGTTGCCACAACTCTGCACATCTCCCTTGTTCTTAAAAATGGGCACCAGCACACTTCTCCTCCATTCCTTAGGCATCTTCTCATTATCTAAGATCTTGTTAAACAACCCGGTCAGGAACTCTATTGCCACCTCTCCTAGACACTTCCATACCTCCACAGGTATATCATCAGGACCGAGTGCCTTTCCATTCTTCATCCTCTTCAATGCCCTCCTCACTTCTTCCTTACTAATCTTTGCTACTTCCTGGTCCACAACAGTCACCTCTTCTACTCTTTGTTCTCTTTCATTTTCCTCATTCATCAACTCTTCAAAGTACTCTTTCCATCTTCCCATGACACTACTGGCACCTGTCAATACCCTTCCATCCCTATCCTTCATCACCCTAACCTGCTGCACGTCCTTCCCATCTCTGTCCCTCTGCCTTGCCAACCTGTATAGATCTTTCTCTCCCTCCTTGCTGTCCAACCTAGCATACAAGTCATCATAAGCCCCTTGTTTGGCCTTTGCCACCTTTACTTTCACCTTACGCTGCATCTCTCTGTACTCCTGTCTACTCTCTTCAGTCCTCTCAGTGTCCCACTTCTTCTTAGCTAACCTCTTACTCTGTATACACTCCTGCACCTCCTCATTCCACCACCAAGTCTCCTTATCTACTTTCCTTCCAGATGACACACCAAGTACTCTCCTACCTGTCTCCCTGATCACAGTAGCTGTAGTTGTCCAGTCATCTGGAAGGACTTCCTGGCCACCCATAGCCTTTTTCAACTCCTTCCTAAAAGTCACGCAACACTCCTCCTTTTTCAGCTTTCACCATTTCGTCCTCTGCTCTGCCTTTACCCTCTTCATCCTTCTCACCACTAGAGTCATCCTACACACCACCATCCTATGCTGTCTGGCTACACTCTCACCTACCACTGCTTTGCAGTCACTGACCTCCTTCAGGTTACACCTTCTACACAAGATGTAGTCTACCTGTGTGCTCCTACCTCCACTCTTGTAGGTCACCCTATGTTCCTGTCTCTTCTGGAAGAAAGTATTCACTACAGCCATTTCCATCCTTTTTGCAAAGTCGACCACCATCTGTCCTTCAGCGTTCCTCTCCTGGATACCAAACTTGCCCATCACCTCCTCATCATCTCTGTTTCCTGCACCAACATGCCCATTGAAGTCCGCACCAATGACAACTCTCTCACTTCTGGGGATGTTCTGCATCACTTCATCCAGGTCTGACCAGAATTTCTCTTTCTCCTCCATCTCACATCCTACCTGTGGAGCATACCCACTAACAACATTGAACATCACACCTTTGATTTCTAGCTTCAGGCTCATCACTCTATCTGACACTCTTTTTACCTTAACCCGGGCCACGTCCGATCCGGTATGGAAGTCATTTGTCTGATTTGCATGTTCTGGTTTGGCAAAGTTTTACGTCGGATGCCCTTCCTGACACAACCCTCTGTATTTATTCGGGCTTGGGACCGGCACAATAAGACACTGGCTTGTGCCCCGTTGCGGCTACATTAAAACAAATATATATATATATACTCTGTATATATATGTATACATATATGTACATACAGTATACGTATGTACATATACATATTTACACAGTAAATATATATACACACACACACACGTGTATGTACATATACAGTATATACAAAGACAGTGAGCTGGCATTGTTCATTTACCAGCTGGAACTATTAAAGCTGCACTTCAGCCAAACTTACATTGTGCCCTTGGCACAGGGGACTGTGGTTTGAATCTTAGTCAGGGTAAATTGCAACATGCGACAACATATATTATGATTATCAATATTTTTTATGTCTGCTAAAAAAAATTCTGGCTGATCAAGTCACTAATGAAACCCAAGATACCAAATGGGCCACTCACCACTATTAATGGCACATCAACATAAATGGTTAGTAGTAGCTGAGTGTTCCGTGACACCCCTACTCTTCCCCTATTCGTCCCTTCAAGACACAATTAAATAAATACTATCCAGGTGGTACTTGGTTTACATACCAGTTCCATTCCTGCATTATATGCAAGTGACGTTTTATTGTAAATCGAATCATAAAGAACACACAAAGGGCATATAAAATATAGTAACAAAACAAAAAACAAAAAAACAAGAATTAATTTTTTTTTTTTAAGAAAGAGACCAACACCTTACTTACTGTGTACTCAGTTGTTTGTCTATTGGGAGGATGAAGTAGAAAACACAGGAGAACATATAAAACAATAATAAGACCACAGTGTGCAGTTACAATACAGTCCCTTTTACAGGAGCAGACGCTTTAACATACTGAAGGATACAATCTTAAAAAACCTTAACCTTGATCCACATGATTCCTTCAAAACAATCATACTTGAAGTCTTTCAGTCAGGATTTAGGATGCACCACAGCACAGAAACAGCCCCTGTAAAAATTACTAACATTGTCCTCACCTCCTCAGACAAAGGCCTCGTTTCAGCCTTAGTTTCAGTAGACCTTACAGCAGCATTCGACAAAATTGATTACCAAATTTTAATACGGCATTTAGAACACACCCTTGCATTAAAATGGTTTTAGTCTTATTTGTCAGATTGCCTGCAGTTCATATCCATTAGCAATAAAGAATCCAGACATGTGAAGGTCAGTCATGGCATCCCACAGGGTTCTGTGCTAGAACTTTTTTACAGTAGTTAAGCCTTTATATGTCCCCCTTATGTAATATAATTAGAAAACGCTCCATTAACTTCCATTGCTATGCAGATAACATTCAACTATACTTATCAATGAAAGCTAACCAAG